>VZSC01004249.1:118953-140787 GCA_013398225.1 Steatornis caripensis
GGGCGGGAGGCCCCTGTGAGCAGCAGGCCCGGCGGTGCCCGGAGCCTCGGCAGCGGGGAAGCGGCCTCTTTGCCCGCGGTGAAAAGCACAAACGCCAGGCACAAACGCCGTAGGGTTGGACGATAACGGGCGAGAAGGCGGTGGGACGGTGGCGTGAGGGGGTTACCTTGGCTGCTGCGCGCCCGCGGCCTGGCCCCAAGAGCAGGCAGGAGTTACTTCGTCCGGCAGCTGCTGTAGCCGCTACCTGTGCCTTTATAAAGACGCTAGGAACAGTGAATTTTGCTGTGTAATGCTTGAAGGCTGCGTGCCTAGACCAGGAATTTGAAGGGAGTTACTGCACAGTGTGAGGTGTGAGCAATCTTTGAGGGAAAAGTGCGGAGGATGTCAGTAACTGTTCTGAAGGGGACGTGCTGGTATAAAAAGCTCCATACCTGCGATCAAGAAACGCGATGACCTACATAAAGCCTTCAGTGCACCTGGTACAAAACTGTATTTTTATCATAGTGATCAAAAATTCCCCAGATTCCGCAGTTCATTGCCCAAAGTTCAGTATGCCTGAGTAGAAGGTACCCCACTAAGCATGCAACATTTCAGGTCACTCGGAAGACACAGATCAAACACGAGTTGTGTTTGCTGTTGAGTTGCCAGAGGTGACGTTCTAGGAGCTCACAATGGCCTGCTTTAATAAGTCATAATTCCTCCAGCAAGGCACATTATTTTCTTGAGTTGCTTTGCTGAGTCATTGTGATATCTTGAGATGCGGGTTTTTTCCTGATGGCGTATCTTTCGGACGGAAGTTGTTAAAGTGAGTGTTGGGATGTCTAATTATTAAAAAACCAGGAGTCTGAACTACTAATTTTGGAAGAACTAATGAGTTCTCTCATTTATCGTATTATATGTTAACAACAGCAGAACTTCATAGACCAAGACCTCCACCCAAACCCCACCTCTCCAAAAAAGAAAGAAGAAGAAAATGACAGCAGCGTTCATATCTAACAAACGTGCGGAGCAGAATGAAAAAAATAACATCTGCCTTTGGATTTACTGCGAGATAGAACATAATTATAGGAACAGAACTTCCAAAAATAAAGTTCACAAGCGTATCGTTAGCTGAAGGGCTTGTTTCACCCTTCAAATCACTTGAGGAGCGCGTAGTTCTAATTGCCTCCAGCTTTTAATGACATTTGTAACAGGGTGAAGTAAAATCAATACTTACAGTGAAAAGTTACACATCCTAGGTAGATACAAAATACACGTTGTATGTTTTAAGATGTGATTTTTTTTCATTGCCATTTGTTTCTTTAGATAAACCGGGAGAGTGTCTCACCTGCTGGCGTTCCAAACGGCGTGTCAGCCGTTACGGCAGCTGAGGAGTTGGACTCTAATCTTTGATACTGAAGGGACCTCTTGAGTCAATCATTTATTAACTTTCAGCTAACTGTAAAGCAAATCTCCATGTCTGTCACTGTCCCAGAAGAACACCGGGGTAGTTAATAATCCCCTCGGTACCGTTCCCAGAAGCACAGTTGCTGTTGCTGCTGTTTGAGTCTCGTCTCATGTGGCAGCGGCGAATGGGAAAAAAATTGGCTGCCTGATGACTGGAAGTGATCCAGTCTTGGCATCCCATGTCTCAGAAGTGTCATGAGCTTAATTTCTGATAACACTTGACTTAATTCAAAACCGACAGCTACTCAGTCTAAAAGCTTAAAGTATCGTTATTCATGGCGGACGTGTTCTGCTCCCTCAGTTCAAGCCCTAACTTTTCCGTGGTCAGACTTTGCTTGCTGCAGGGAACACGTAACGATGGCTCTCGGGTTTAAATGCACCGTAATTTAGAGGAGTGCGGCTTGCAGTTAGACTTGGGCCAACGTATTTTTTTCTCTTCAAGACCTGGTCTGCTGTGGAGGGGTTTAGGTTTCCTTCATCATTTCATTTAGATGCAATAAACTGTCAGGCTGAGGCTTTTTTTCTTTAACAAATCTCTCTAGCTAGCATAACTAGATTAATCCTGCTAAAACCAGAAGAACATTCTTGCCGGTTTATTGACTGATTCGCTCTAAGTGCCATTAGCCTTCGGAATAGTGAAACGACTGCATTTTTCAAACGGAATGTAGAAAACTCTTTCCAGTGCGCAAATAGTCCTTGTTAATGCAAAGTCATCTGTTTGTTACACAACTAGATATTAAGATTCTGATGTTTCTTCCAGACGGAGTATAGTCTTTTAATGTCTTAGGGCTGGTAATTGGGAGCTGTTAGAAGCAGTGAAAATTGGACAATGCTGAGAGCGTTGATCTTCACTACTTGTCTTCTGTCAGAGGAGGCTTTCTTCACATACCAGAATGCTTTGGAAAAAAAATGCTGATTTATTACTTCAGAGCTAGCTGAGCTTCCAAACATGAAATCATGGGTTTTCTCCATGAGAATGAACTTATCTCTCAGTCCTAAACATGAGTATCTGTATTGTTCGTAAATAGGGTGCTCAGGAGAGGTATTGGAACAGGAAATTTAATCCTGCTTTATGATAATTCAGGTCTGTATTTAGTTATTAGGATCAACCTGCGTGCCTTTTAAACTCTTCATCTAGTGGACAGGATTTCTTATTTCTATGAATAAATTTCTTATTTCTTAACGCCCACGAGCTTTATTTAGCTGTTGCTTTTTATAGGAAGATGGCAGGAATGAATCGCTTCATTTTGTTACTTCTGAAAACACTATATAAAAACATTTGTAATGAAAACCTTTGATTCCTGGAGTCGGGGCCGGAACACAAAGCTTGAGATTGGGTCACGGAGTCCAGAGGACTTCCCTAACTTCTCTTCGTACGTGAAGGTGGGGGGTCCCGGGCGGGCAGTGCGGGAGCGATGGCCCCGCGGGGTCCTCGCCGGTGCCACGGCACGAGGAAAGGCAGCTTTAATTCTGTGTGCTGCTGAAGCATCTCAGGCAAAACCCTGCCAGTAGAGTGATGTATGTGAAGTGACAGCTTCCTCATTTACCCCCGCTGTGCAGAACTCCTATATGAATAGCTTGTAGATACGGTGATAATGTAGGAGTACTTACAGCAAATGAACTGTAATAAGTGTGGCAGAAGACAGTTTTGAGCAAAGCTAGTAACAGTAATTATTCTAGCTTGTGTCTCGGGAGTCTGAATGCATCATGATAAAGATTGCTGAATCCTGACTGTAAAAGCTTTGAAATACCTCCTGACGACAGACACGCGCTGACTGGCAGCTGCACTGCTCTGTGCTTTTAACTGGAGAGGTCCACGTGAAGTCCCCCTGCAGGAGACGGGGAAAGACGCGATTATGGGATAGGATTTTCTGGATCTCATCCACATTGGTAGATAATTCTCAGTATCACGAGTTCACAGGAGCAAGTAGTGTTGTCTGTGGTTTTAAAACGAAATCTGTGGACAGCTGTAGCAGAGACTTAACATATCTAATACAGAACTAACTGTGAGCAGACGGCTCCTGCGTGAACAGTCCCGCTGAAGTCAACCTCCTATGTTGATAGGAGCTCGCGCAGTAATTTTCATAAGTAAGAATTATTGAAATGAATAGGCTTCCCGCGGTCGGAAGCAGACACTAGATCATTGAATACTGACATTTTTTTTTCTATAATATTACTGGAACTCATTAATTAGGACATGATTTGGAGGTGGCAGTAACATTAGATAGGAACTGTTAGAGTGATCATCTACCTTGCAAAAAAAGTTATTCATTTCAGTGATGTCTAAGAGAAGTAAAACTGATCTCATTATCCACAACAATGTTAGAGAACAAAGCAGCAAAAACTGCTCAGAAATAGGAGCATGCAATGTTTTACCTCAACCAAACCTGAAAAAGTACAAACCGGATTCACACAGCCGACACAGGAGGGAGCCAGCCGGGCTACAGCCTCTTCAGTGCTGCTCAGGTCGTAAGCGAACAGAGCCAAATTCCCACTTAAATCCCCCTTCCCTTTTGACTGCTGAAGAAATAGCCTCCTGGAGATGGGCTCCTCTCCGTCTTTCCCATTTACTCGAGAGCGCAAACCTCCTGCAAAGCTGAGCAGTTACAGATCAATGCATGGCAACAGCTTTCCTCCCATTTCTCTTAGGGCATTCACAGCAGCGGAGAGACTTGGACTCTATTTAATATCCTTCGTCTAACATCGTGCATGGCCGTTAGAAGAAGAAACGAAGGCAGGAGGGAGAGGGCTTCATGGGCACCTCCATGAAAACCGTCTGCTTGCCTCTGACTTCACTGCTCGCTTCCCCTGTTAAAGAGCCAGAGGAAATTTAGAAAGATACAATCAAGCTAGAAAATCCTGGCAGATCGAAAACCCATTTGGTCCATGACCCCACCAATAGAGCAGATGTTCTTTAAAAGCTGCGTGTTAGTTCAAGCGAAATTTAACATCACGAGGTTCAGAGGGCTGGTCAGTTGAACAGTTTGAAAAATAAGCTTAACCAGGTATAGCACCTCTGAAAAATTGCAAGTTGTTTCTTTCTTTTTTTAAAACACTAAATGTCTGGAGAAAGTCGCCTCTTGGGTTTTTGACTCACACTATCACTTATTCCGTTTTTTTGGAAAAAACCCTTTCAATGGCAGGAGGATTGCAAATGAAATATTGCCAATGAAGCTCGATCATTGCCGTGGCAACATTGGGGTTGCAGTTGTGTCACAAGAAAAACAGATTTTATTGCTTTGCCGTTACTTGGCTGGCTATATGTCAGTCTACAGTATGTGAAGTGCTAGAATTTCTTTTGGCTCAATGGCAGATGGATTTCACCTCAAGCACCACGTTGTTTAAGTACAGTTATGCTAGAGTACGGCATTTAACTGCAAAAATGTGCGCTTTGGTGGTCTCCACTCTTTCATCCACCTATNTTTGGCGTTACTTGGCCGGCTATATGTCAGTCTACAGTATGTGAAGTGCTAGAATTTCTTTTGGCTCAATGGCAGATGGATTTCACCTCAAGCACCACGTTGTTTAAGTACAGTTATGCTAGAGTACGGCATTTAACTACAAAAATGTGCGCTTTGGTGGTCTCCGCTCTTTCATCCACCTATTATTTTTGAGCTTATCTGCATATGGTGTTGCTTATTCTCTACAGAGTCCTGTTGCTTTTAAGAAGATTAAACTGCAGAGCAGATTTTAAGGATTATTGACCTATTTATTATCAAATCCTATCAGCGTAGCAGTGATTAAGAGACAAGCGGCATTACTAGGGAAATACACTTTTGGTTTTTTTACTGACATATGTCACTGAATTTTCATGGCTAGAAAACGGTAAAGAACTTTGGAGACGCGTTACCCAGCGCTTATCTTCAGCAGCCTGAGTTAAAGACCTTGCCTGCTGTGGGTGCAGATGTAGAGACATACCAAAATATTAGTAAAGATTGCAGTGGAACTTACATATTTTATATATTTGTAAATATTTTCGTTACAGTAGCATACTGAAAGTAGATTAAAATACTAAAATTGCATGTTCTCTGCATGCTTTCATTTGAAACTTACTATTTCATGGAGGAGGGAATAAATATTGCAGGGTAACTTAGATCCACTGAGACTTCTTAAAATGATGATCTTGCAGCTCGGGGGGATCTGCAGATACACAGCCCAGCGCCAGCACCAGGAGCTTGGGGGTCATTCTGATCTCCACTCCGCCCGGATTTTCCTGTGGGAAATCGTCCGTGGAAGAGGCAGAGTTTGAACGGTTTTGGTTCTACGCCTTAAGGGTCCAAGCGCAGGGCGTGATGCGAGGGGAGCACAACTCTTCATTGCATACAAAGACTGGGAGACTCCTCCACCCAGTCCTTGCTAGCAGCTGCCCCCTCCTCCCCACTGCTCTGGGGCTCGCGCGGAGGGAACCCCATCCCAATTCAGTCTACTCTGACGGATACATTTTCCCTCAGCAAAAACGGGGCAACTTCTGTTTCTCCTTGTGCTGCTGTCAACAAAAGGCAAGTCCATCGCTGCCATTGTAGTTGGAGCATTTGCACAAAAGCTACAGAGCTGAGAATTTGCTTCTCAATTTTGTAACTATTTAAGTTTTTTTTTTTTTCCTTTTTAAATAATTGGCGATCCAAGTAAAAGCCCAGTTCTTTGAAGACTGCGAGAGAACTCTTTGTCTTGGATAGCAGCGTGGTGCTGCTTTTCTAAATTAAAAGGTTGGAAGGGGACTAGAAGAGGCAAGTATGTCTTAAATGCCCAATCTTCCCTGAAAGATCCAGTGAATGCAAACTCCTCTAGTTGTGTTATCACTTTGGTTCAGTTTACTCCCTTGGCACAGCCAGCTTGCCCTGCAGACTGCTGCAAGAAGGCTCATAGCTTCTCTTCCATCCTCTTCTAGCAGCATCCCTGATGCCAGCAATACGACGACAGCCGGACCCCAAGCACACCACGTGTGGAAGGCAGCGGGGAGCCCTCCTTGCGACATTTCTCCCGGCTGCTCTCTGGAAAGCCGTAACGCTGGCGCAGGTGTGGAAGGGAAATGGCCCTCCATGGGCAAATTTTACCACAGTGTAAATGCCTTGTGTGTAACATACCGAAACAAAATACCTGTGCTGTGCAGCTGTGTTGCCTTTGGGCTTTTCCAGTTCAGCTCCATTTTAGTAACTCCTGAACTGGGCAGAAGCTGTATTTTGGGGACAGAATGAGACATCACGTACAGCAACTCCAACAGTGCTGAGACCCTCCAGCCTGTCTCACCTAGGAAAAAGGAATGGTGTTAATTTTGACATTTGAGTCACTGTTATTCAGCATCTGAATGACCTGCTCTTTGAAATGAACAAAGCTGTTGACTAATCTCTGAAGTATCGGTACAGACCTTCTGCCTCTGTAACATGAGGAGGAGTTTGCTGTATCCTGCGGTTTGAAAGATGAAGATGCGGTTGTTGGCTTTTTTCCGGCCAGGAAATTTTTAAACAGATTGGTTTACCTTACTTCAAATGAATCCTAGATTTCCAGTACTGACTGCTTACTTGTCACTCGGCTGAAATCGCCCTGCACAGCCACTATTTCTGAATGCTTTCCTCCTCCTTTGTGCATTTGAATTCTTCACATGGCCACTTTAGAACCTCAGCCATTTTGTACTCTGAGTTGCCTACTCTCAATTCTCAAACCTCTTGCAAAAGAAGCAATTTAAAGTCTACCTCCTGCTTCCTCCCCTCCCCTTCCCTCCTACACAATCTCCACCTCATCTTTGATGCAGCAAACATTTATTTCTTCCTTAAATTTTATTGAGTTGTGAATTATATGTTGCTCCCCCCATAGCGCTTTGGAGAAATAAAACTGACAAACTAAGCTGCACAAGAGGATGGGCTAGAAAAGAAGTGAACCGAAAATATGAAGAAAAAAAAATCAGAATTATTAAATAAAAGTGCTGAAGAACTACAGCAGAATTCGATTTCCAGACACCACGGAGGTATATGGATTTGCCATTCTAATGCATGCACTTACAGGTGGTGATGGCTTCTAGGACTGCAATGAGGCAATGAGGTTTAAAACATTCATTAAACAAAATTCTCACTCTCTGTCTGTGGTGTTTCAGCTCAATCTTTCTCTTGCTCTTACTCTTCCTTCATCAAGCCCCTTTCCTACTCTTTTTTTCCCCTTTCCTATGTGCTTTAACATGCAAATATATACCAATAGAGTAGTTGTCGCGGGTCAGTTGTTTATGATGAGCTTATCAATGCCAACCATTACAAATAGTTAGCATTTGTTTGATGCCTTTCGGGTAAGCCTACAGAAATGGGTGTTACTCTTCATGTTTTGTAGGAGGAAACAAAGGCACATTTTATTTTCGTGATACCTGAGGTCCTGTATTGCATAAAATCCCCCAACATTGGCTCTTGCCATAAAATGGCTCATTTCTAAAATGCTTTCAAAAGCAAATTAGGCTTTACCACTAGGTATAAAACACATAAACACAGCTTGCTTTTTATTCTCCTGATGATCAAATGCTGTAATTTCAACATAGCGGTAATTCTACTCTACTCAACGGAATTCTCCTCGTGTGTAATAGTTGCAAGACCAAGCCAAATGAGCTCATGTGCATTGGTTTGTGAACTGTGACACCAGGAGAGCGTTGCAGTCAGGATCAATTTTAATCACAATAATTGATCCGTACCCTTAGTCGTTCCGCCTGTCAGTCACGTATGACGTGCAGAAGTAAATGTTAAAAAGAAATTCAGGGAAGAGAACATTAAAAAAAGTAAATCTAGGTATGATGCAAACACTACTGAGAACTTCAAAAGTAACGCTGTGGAGAACACTGTTGTAATTAAAATGCAATTTTCTTACCAGATGCCAAGTAAAAGCAATACAAGGATTTGACTCCCATTGTATTTAAAGTCTACATATAGCAGAAAGAAACTAAAGCGATAAAGACGTTAGGGAACGAGGGATATTTGCTAGCCAGTGCATTTCTACGTCTCTGAAGTGAAAGCAGCTGGCTAGGGTAGGCTGAATGATGTTCGCCATTGGGGTGAGCCAGGCAGCTTGGCCTCCTCGGTCTTTTCTGATGGAGGAGCGCTGGCAAAGGAACGCGCGCGCGTTGCCCACTGCCTACTCTGCTCTTCCAGTTGCAGCAATATTCATTGCAGCAGATGGACTCTGAAACAGTGAGAGGTCCTGATGGCCCGAAATGTTGGTGACGCACCAGATTTCCATTGCAAATGGTTGGCAGCTGCAGCGAGTTAAGTTCAAAGAGTTAACGCCAAAGTGCAATTTAGTCCCGGTTCAGTGTGGAGAGGTGATGGCAAAATATAGGCCTACCCACTTTCTATACGTGGGGAAACGCAGATGTTCTGACTATAGGGGGCCGGGTACATATGGATGTAAAAAATCTTGTTAATCTCGGCAATTTTTTGCACCACGTACTGTGGGATTATACATCACGAAAAAGCTTTTCCATGATTCAGTGCGATCGCTACTCGTGTAAGGCAACAAAAGGAGACAATGAGGTTGGCAGTGATGGTGACTCCAGGTGTGACTTTGTTCAGTACTGAAGTTCAGTACTCTTTCACAGAGGCGCTTCTGTAATATTTTGACTTCAAAGATGCCACTGGAAGTGGACAAAACTAAGAGTTTCTGTTCCACAGAAAATTCACCAAAAATTGTTCTCATTTAGAGTGAATACAGGAAATTGTGAAATTTTCCATGGACAGTCCAACAATTCATGTTCTTAAAAAAGCTCATTTTCTGTTATTTACATTTTTTTTTCAACAACTCCTCCCAGTCGTATTTCATGCTCTTAAAACATCGTAGACTTTCTTGTTGAGGGGAACACAACCTCAAAAGCAACCCAAGGAAGGAAAGTGCCGGCAGCCAGCTGGCATATGTGGAAGAAGATAGCGGAAGGGTGACCATGTAACTCGGCGAGGAGGCGGCACTGTATGCTCTGTACAACTGAGCTGTGCCAGGTGATGCTCGAGAGGAGAAAGAAATGTAGGCAGAGGGGTGTGCAGAGGTGTTCTGCCATTCTGTCTTGGCCTTTTCTGCGCCAGCTGAAGTGAAGAGAACTGAAAATAACATATTCGGGAACGGGAGCACTTTCTGTGCTTTGCGAGTCAAACTGATCATGCAGCAGAGTTTTATTTTGTCACAGCTGATATTATTTTAATAACAAACTGCATAAATTGAATCAGAAGATCCTGGTTGTACATAGCATCAGTGTTAAACAAGGAAATAACCGCCCAAATCCCTGGATTGCTGTTTGGTAGTTCTAGAAGTCCAGAGTGCTGTTGGCAGACCTGGTGACAACAACCAGCTTCCCTTTTACGTGACACCCTGTAAACACCTTCACATTTTGATCCACAATTGACGTGCAACCAAACGGTATTTTTGTGGCTGGAGAACAAATTACAAGGTTACAATCGGGAGACTCAACAGATACCAAGATTTTGTGCAAGTAAGGATTCAGTCCTTCAAGCCGGCAAAAATGGCCAGTCACAGATGCAGGCTGACCACTGCTCGGGTACTTCTCCCTTCGGGATATGCCCAGTGGCCCTGGTAGGAGCCTGTGTGGGCGCCGCAGTCTCCGGCTGTTCCTGAGAAATCCACCCCCTCCTTGGGGCACTGTTCGTTGGCGTGTGGCAACGTATAGCCAAGGATCAACACTGAGAAAACACAAATTGTCTACTTAGACTGCCCAGCTTGTGCTTTTGCAGATAGGTTTATATATGTTACCTTCGATGCTGGGCTCGAGGCGGCAGAAAATGAGTGCCTGGGCTGTTAATGTCCATTGATTTCCTATCACTTCAATAACTCATAGGAGTGATGGTTCGAGGATGGGGGATGACGCGATATGGGGAAAGTGCTTAAGGTAGATGCTAAAGCAGCACCTCGTGTTATTGGTTCAGGGGTGCCTGGCGCCCCTTCCCGACACCCTTCTGCGCCAGCGTCTCCCTCTCTTTCCTTCTGGCTGTCCTTTGAAGTGTCACCCTCCCCTTCAGCATTTCATGGAAAGAAAACTCCTTCCAATATGGGCATCATTTGTATGAAGTAGCAGAGGGATTTCTCCTGCCTCTTTGGAGACCCGTAAAGGAAAGCAGGAATGTAAAACCTCTGTACCTGGATGGACTGTTTAGATATTCAGACCTAACCTGCCAGGATCTGAAAAGCAGGCAACCAGAGGGCATAAAAGAGTCAGTTCAATAAAACCATTTATCTCTCCAATACTGGCATTAATTATCTGATTCTCTACCTCTGAAGTCTGCCAGAGCAACGCACTTGATTTGAAAATGAAAACAGGTCACTCTTTTTAGGTATAAGTAAGGTAAAATATAATGGGGAATGGAGTTACCGAGGAACAAGCTGCCTGCTAGCATTTGAGAAGGCTGCTCAGGCCCTTGAGAGCCGCTCGCTGTTTCCCAGAGCTCATTCCACGGCCCGTTCCAGCAGCGGGATCTTGCTTGAGGGTCACATCGGTGGTATAACAAAATAAGCTGTGCTTACGTGCAGCGTGTGTGATACGTGTTTTTGCCATGATAATTGCAATCAAGGTTTTTCATTCTGCCAGGTCGTGTACTTTTCAGAAGAATTGGTGTAAATCTAAGCTAGATCGTTTTGGAAGTCAATGATACAGTGAAAATCAAAGGACTCTACATCACTGGAGTGATTGTTTTTTTCTTTAATTTTGCCCCTGCTCTATTACCATGAATTTACTGAAAAAGCTTCATTTCCAGCTTATCTCTGCCAGTAAGACTGACACAGCCACCTACTGAGCTATAATGGTCGTGTTCTGTAATGGGATGTTGATAGGCAATTCAAAATAAGGATGCGGGGTTTAGCTCAAATCAAAAACAGATTGAAGAAAATAGACTGCTAGTTCTGAAAAAGATCTGAAAGTTTTTTTTTTCCTCCAAATGCTCATTTCTTTTCTTGAATAGATTGATATTAGACTTTGAAAATACTCTGTCAGCCACTAAACAAATGAGAAGCCTGGGACAGATTTAAGCAGGGAAGTAAGCTTATGATTTGTTTATGTGTTAATGTGGCAGGGAAGTGATTTTTCATCTGGAAAAAGACTAGAGGACATAGGCAATTAAAAGAACCTGCATAGAAATAGAAAATACAACACTATTTTTTTAAAAACCTGAATGCTCCTTTCAAGAAGAAATCAGTACAATACCCCTACCAGCTTCGCAGGTTGTGTGGCTCTGGTTAAATTCAACCATTGCCTTGGAGGAAGACAAGGACCTCCAAAGGCTCGTGGAGACTGCAGGACACAAAGGCTTTTATCTGGAATAGCCTATTTTTTCCAAATGAAAAAGATATTTTAATGTTCTTGCTTTACATTTTTGCATTTTATTTTGGGTGATTTTTGAGAAATAATCATATGCAATATTTTTAGGGGTTTTCTTCCCTTTTTTCACAGCTGACATTATGTTTTCTCAGCTAGCTGTCTCCTCTGCAAGGCGAGTGACACTGTAGGGCTAGGCTGACTAAATTAGCCGTTTTTTTGGTAATAACTTTTAATCTGTAATTATTTGCTCAGGGGGAAAAAAAGAATACTTTATATTTCTAAAACCAATTTTAAAAGAGCTAAGATTGGTTGCCTTAAAAAAAAAAAGCCACTGCTTTTGCAGCAGAAGTGTGATTGACAGAGCAGAGGGTAGACTGGGAGAAGACCCAAAGATCCTTCACGACCGGCTTTTCAGAGGCAGCGGTTTCCGCAGCTCCTGGTGACTGCGAAACAAACCTCAGAAATCTCCGCCAGTGCCATCCTCGGACCCAGGTCCACAAGCTGCTGCTGACATTGGCAGATGCCCTGTGTAGTACGGGTTTTCTCACATCACGTGCTCACATTTTGTCCTTTGTGGAAAGCACGCAGAGCACGGCGTTTCCCCTTCCGCATGGCACCACCGCTTCCTTGGACACCTGGCCACAGAAGGAAAAGCAGCAGCGCCCATCAGCGGAGGCATTGTCTGTGCAAGCTGTGCGTGTTACAGGACCTGTCTGCGTATTGAGGGGCCAGTCCTGCCAGGCCGTATCTGCTGCACGGTGACCCGTGCCTCTCCATCCCATGCGCAGTGGATCTGATCCCTTGAGCGTGGGATGGAGAGCACCATTCATGGTTTATTTGTCTTGTGTTCTCCCAGATTTCACCATTACAAATCTGGTTTGAAACCGCGGGGAGAGACCTCTAATCAGAGCTGTGCTCGGTGCCTCTTTCATCCTCAAGGCAGCCTTGATGTCACGGTAATTGAAAGAAGAAAGCAACACAATCCAGCTTGCATAAGCTTTTGATCCTTGCTTTCATCAGCCTTTCTCTTTTCAACTCCCCCATGGAAGAAAATACCTTTATGAAAAAAACAAAGTGTACTTCGACGGTGTCGACGCAACTGGTGTTAATATTAGTGGTTCCTTCCTGCATAATCAAATGCTGAGTGGTTTCAAACAATGCTAGAGATTTCTAACCACACATAAGCCAGAAATCTCAAGCCTTTATTTTGCAGATTTACGATAAGCACAGCACCATTTACTTGGACTCTTTTGTATTCTCTTAAGCAACTTCCATGTTTGCTTGCTCTACAGGTGAGCAGCAGTATCTTGTGGCAATAAACCCCAAATTTATTGTTATATATCAAGTTATGCTCCAGATGGTGTTTAGTACTAGTTTTTTGAAGAGCAGCTTTTAAAACCTTGATTTCAAGTGGTTCCTAAATAATACTCCAAGGGCTTCAGCTTTCTATGAAGCATTTCCTGGTGGTCATCTGTTTTCTAGCTGGAAGACTGTACCAAAAGGTAAAAAATGCATTCAGGAGATCATTACTTTCCCTCCTCCGGTGAACAGCAGCGAGATGTTACATGGCTGTGGCTGGCGAGGTAGATGTAAGAACAGGGTTTAGCGGGGTGGCTGCCCTCCCATGCAAGCTCTCAACAAGCAGGTGTAACTAAGAAACCGCTATCACACACTTCTCTGTGGCCCGAGGATGGTGATGTTGTATTATTAGAAAGCTTGTGTTGCAATTGTGCCTCCTGAGCTTTGGGAGGTCGCCTGGGCTCTCCGAGCTACCGAAGTTGCTGTTTTGAAAAGTCAAGCAGGTATTTCACACGATGCAGCTTGCATCATCTACCTTCAGCTCCTTTGCTGAAAGCAATTTTCCTCCAAATGAGTTTGTTTTCTCACAAGAGTTTCTGAAAACACGGAGGTGGAGGCAATATAAGAACAAATGACCAAAGCCGCCCATCGCATCCACCGGAACACAATATATTGCTCAGGAGCTGCTTGGGGCACAACCTCTGCTTAACAAAACAGCCCAGGTCAACCTGGCTTGTGCCAGCACCTCCTAAAATTCCTCACAGGTGGCATGATGGTTTCATCATTATGATCAGCCTTTTCCATGAGAAATATGCATTACTGCCTTAACAGTCAGTTAATCATTTTTTTACTGATGCCAGCGTTCTGTCATAGCCTCCTTGTGGGATCTTTCTGCTTCTTAAAGGAAGCTGCAGACTTCTGTTACGTGCAGACAGCCACCGGTGGGGATCGGTGAAAAGCATGAGTCTTTGAGCATGAATTGAATAAGAACATCCTAAACCAACTTGCCAGCTCCCCATAAAGCAATTGCTGTGTGATCAGTCCCAGAAATCATATAGGAATTCTTACAGTGAAAGGACAAAGCATCTGGACTGTTTTTCCCATCTCGAGCTCTTTAAGTGTTGATGGTTGGGTTCTTTCTTGCTGGGTGAAGCAATAAAGCTATTTTACAGTTCTGTCAGCTTCACTGCAACAGGTTGTAACCTGTAAGAAAAGAGCTGTGAAAGCAGCCTGCAAACACAACAGATCTCTCATTTCTACACAGTGTACTATATTACTTTCAAATTTGGAGGCTTTGGAAGCCCTGCTGAGACATCTCATGGTTTGGGAAAAGACCAGAGAGGGCAAGGGAAGGAAAAGGCACAGCCTGACTTGTGCTACACCTGCCCCATCCTGCAGCTCAAAGTGCCCCGTTGGGCTGGGGATAGCTCTGGCTGTCCCCTGCCACTTTGGCACCTGAGCTGATGTTTGCTGCCCGTTTAGCCTAGTGCCAATGTTAAAAGATCCAAACTGTCCAAGAGATATCTCTCCAAGGAGTCGTGTAGGGGCTGGTCCCAGTGCAAGAGGTCCCCTGAGTTCCCTGGTCCTCTCATGTTCAAGGAGGAGATAGTTACGTGGCTCAGAAAGAGAAGGTTTGTTGAATCCCCGCAGGGCCAGCACATTCATTTTGCACAGGCAGGAGGAGGAGAAAACCCTTTCTTTCATTTCCTTACCTACCATTTGCAGCAGGGAACAGCCAGTGAGAAGCAGGAGGCCTGGAAAAGCCTCACCGTCTCCTCTTCCAGTTTCTGCAGCAGAGCAGTAGGTCACAGCATATGTGATCCTTCCTGCTCGGTGCTGTACATTTTAGATCTCAGCAGAAGCTACCAAACTTCTCCGAGATTTAGGACTGAGGGGGCAGTTTCCTTGTCCCGCAAGGAGTCCTGATCAGGATGGTGTGGCAGCGCCGATGTCAGAGGAGCTGACAGCGCACGAGTGAGGATGCTGTGACAGGGTACCACCAAGAAGCCTACGTGACTGCTCTCTTGCTTTGGGGATTAAGAGAGTTTTGCTAGCAGGCCTGCCTGTGCTTTACTGAGTGTTTAAAGGATGTTTTCCCAATGATGATCAAACCAAATCTTTACTCTCTGTACGGTATTTGTCAGAAAGGTTATTCTCTGAAGGAATTGCTTTTGCTCTGTATTTGTCATTCTTTATGATTGCTACAATATTGCACAACATAGTAAATAATAATAATATCAAGCGCCAATATAGCTCTTTTCCTACAAAGCCCATGAAACAATCCTTTGTAGCACATGAACACTACTAAAGAGCCTTGCTGCTGCGCTAAGCCCTTTCTCTATTAAAAATACCATGAAATCTGACCCAAGCTTTTTCCACATTGTAAATGTGGAAACTACTAACGTTGTTCCTGTCTGTCCCGGGTGACTCATGCGCTGCTGGCGTCATGCACCGAAGAGGAGCTCTGAAGTCAGTGTGTGCAGCCCAGCTGCATACCTGTCACCTCCGATTGACCGCCTGCTCCATCACGGCGCAGTCACTCCGGCATGAGTGCCATCGTCACCCACAGCGTCTGCTCCAGGGCTGGGGCCAAGGCATGAGCTGGCCCCCTGCCCCTGCTCCGCTCCTGGGCTGCCTGTGGGGAAGGGCCGTCAGGACCCTTTTTCCCGTTTCTGTACAAAGTAGCATTTAGAATATGTGTTACTCGCATGGGAGCTTGCTCCAAGTCATCTTCTAAATCAGCAAATGCTTCCTTCCTTACCATTCACTCCCCCAAATTTCTTTGTGTGCCTTCCTATACTCCCTGCCTCCTTTCACTGCAACCTCTTTGCACGGGTACCCTTTGGGGCCGTACGCTGTTCTCCTCCTCTGACCCTCTCATGGAGAGAAAGGTTCAAGAACCTGCTTGACTCCAGAGTCATGAGCCCACAGGGCCCGTGAGGTTGCCATCAGTCCTTCAGAAGTCAAGGCATTTTTACGGGACCATTAGTCTTGCTCCTAATCTTTGTGCCAGAGGAGACACAAAGGCTGAGACGGTATGACATCCTGTGACGCCCAAGGATCTTTTTTTTGCAAAAGAAACCTTCCAGTGGATAATGCGAATTCACAGCCAGTTAATGCTGCTACAACAGCACCAATGAGCAGAGCACGCAATGAATCTACAGCAAGACATGCAGCCAGGTGTGACCACGTTTGGGGACGTTTCCTGCTTTCGGTCCGTAGCTGAAGTGCATGGGCCAGGTTGCAGAACTGTCCCCAGCGCAGAAGCAGCCCTGACGGAGGGACATAGTGCCGCTGGGCTTCACGCCATCCTGGATGGCTGGAAAAGCCCTGCAGCAGGAGACCACCCGGGTTTGAGGGTGAGCAGCAGAAATTTCACAACATCATTTAAGTACTGATGCAGGAAGGCATTTCAGTAGCTTCTCTGCTCATCTGCAGTATTTAGGCAGGATTTCTTTCTCATCCCTCAGGTGCTCCAGGCAATCAAATTATTCAAGCCTTACTAGGTGAGAAGATTGGATTAGCAGCTAAACAAGCCAGATCAGGTTATACATTTCTGTGCAGTTTTATTTTCTTCCTACCACCACAGGGATATGTATAAACGGGCACATATATAAAAACACCAGCGTTTGCCACGCAGGGAGATCTTGTTGTAATGGCTGCACATTTCTTAAGTGTAAAGATTTTTGTGGGGGATCTGGCAAAGGAGCCAGAGGTGAAAGGCACACACAGAGCTTGTCTTTCCTTCTGACAGGACAGTCAGGAAATAGCATTTTTCTGAGCTTGCCAGCCGTCCGTCAATGACGAATTACTGCTTGTTTCCATTTAGCCCAGCTTCAGCTGGTCTGAACATATGCTGTTTGCAAGTGCCTTGAGATTAGTTCAGGTTGCTCCAGACTTCAGTGTGCTGACGTTGGAGGAGATAAACAGAAGTAATTTGCTGATTCACCATAACGATTTTCATAAAATATGAGTCAGGATTTTCTTTTTTCATGTAATGATGAAATTAGGTTAGCATGCTTTGCTGAGCACTTAGCTCTACTATGTGTGTTCCCAGTAGCATCTAATGTTCCTGCGGTATATTTTTGGCAGCATAACCAGATTTATGAGGCCACATCTTCTCCTGTTTCCCTTGGCTTCCAAATAAACTGACATTCACCACTCTGCATCTTGAATTAGAAGCCTCGTCTTCGCTCCTTTATACAGTCACAATACCAAGTGGATTCTCTGCAGGCGCTCAGCTGTTGGGACTAGTAAATCTCGGTTTAAGTTCTGTGCTTACGTGAGCTTCTCCAAAACCGGGCAGCTGGAGCAAAGTTTGCTGAATGTCCCAGGATCCACCTCAAATTACAGAGTAGAGAGACCCCCCTTTCCTCAGCTTGCTCATTGGTCTTGGAGCAGATGCAAAGGGGCTCCTTTGCATCCCTTCCACGTGGGAGCTGGCACACGCGTTACCCCTTCAGCATGTGTCCCAGCTTGCCTGCCGTCGCATCGGCAAACCTTCCTCTCCTTTGGACTCTGATGGTGCCGTCCTGGTTTCCCACAGTTAAAGACGCTACTTCAAATCAAAGTAGCTCCTGTAGAAAATGACATCAGCATTTAAATCGATTTCCTGAGGAAATGTTTTAATGGCCGTTTTCGTGGCCTATTTTGTGCTTTTTAATTTTTTCCTCTCTGGCCAAAGGTCAAAAATTTACTTCATACAGACCAGAGTTTGAGCATCAGTACAGGAAAAGAGCTAATCCTGACTAATCCCATGGTTTTGACTGATTTTATTCATTTTCATTCCGAGCATCAATGGCAGAAGAAAAAGCGAATTGCATTCTGTTTTCAGAGTGCCCTTTTTGGATGAATGAAAGCATTCTCCACTTCTAGGGTCAGGCAATAAGTAAGCTTAACAAGTCTCTTCACGTTTAAAACTCCATAAAAGGTGGCAGGAGCTATAAAAGCTCTGACCTCAGTGGACTTCTCTCCTTACGCTTCCTTTAAGAGAAATTTGCACGTCAGGTAGTTCTCAGTGCTTTTACTCAGTGAGATCTGATTATCCCGCTATGGCTGCTAAACTGAAAAAACAGGCAGGGACAGTATAAATTCCTTCCGAAATCTGGCCGAGTGCTCAATGCAAGGCACCCGGTGACGAGAGGGAGAGCTTACAGTGCTCTGACAGTCGCGTGTGCACTCTGCTGGCTTCACCCTGGCAGGATGGAAAGGAAAATTTCTTACGGTTGTGTTTCCTTTTGTGTGTGTGTGCGCACGCAAAAGTGAATGCCTAGTTAACCTGGAAAGCGCACTTTCCCCCCTCACGCTGTCTCAGAAGCGCACGCTTAAAATTAAGGCCACGGGGATTTTCTTTTGTCTCACGTGATTTCCTTTGAGGCAGAGTATGCATCATTCATGACATGAAATTCTGGAGTTTTGGAAGGAAGACGTAGTCCTGTGATGGAATTTTCCAAATGTAAAGATGATTTTCTTCCACCCCGCTGAACTGCAGAGAGGCGAGCTAAATGCGCAGGATACCTCAGGTCTAAATACACGTGAGAATTGGGGAAGTGTAGATCAGGATCTGACCTTTACAGCTTCAAGCTTGATAATCTTCAGCATTTTGCAACTGCCTTTATTGCTATCACAGTTTGAACTCGTTCTGCACATCAAAATCCCTGGGGAATTTGGTAAAATCTGAAAGTAGGGCTGGACCCCATGGTCACAGTTCAGGATTTAGGTGCTGTAATTCTAGCAAAACATGACCTTGCATTAGCTTATCCACTGCATGCTATGGACCTTGAGCTTTGCATTCATAGAACCCGATGAAGGGCACAGTTCCAAGCCTCTGTGAAGAATTGGCCGTGCTTCTAAAATTTTATTCAGCAAGAAATCAGTGCTGTGCGTCACTGGTCAAAAGATGACTAAGCTCTGGTTATAAATGATATGAACGATAAGGATTTATAGCTAGAGTAATCCCATTTTTCACTCCTGTTGAGTAATACCTTACTTCTTAACCAATGGATTAGAGATAAGCGAGTCTTTAAACTAGGTGTTTGCTCAAAAGCTTTGCTGATGAGAAATGTATTTATGTATATGTTAAGTGCTTTCTTGAATTAGGGCCAAAGTAGGAGGAGGCAGCAAGAGTCGAGGCTTTAGAGAGTGTTTCTTGTACAGCACATCGGCAGAGGAGACCTGGCCTCAGAGGTTACCTTGAAAATCCTCATTTCCCAAACAAACAAAGCGCTCTGGGTGAAATCCCGGCTTTACTGAACTCAGTAGAAGTCCCCAGCAACCTCAGTGGCCCCAGGATGTCATCCTACAGACGTCCTTCTCCTTCATTCAGTCTCCTGCCGCTTTTCGACTTCTTGAAAAATGGATTGCTGCCAGCCCTGTGACATGTCCCTGGCCTGCCTGCCTGCCCGTGGCCATTCGCGGCAGCCTGGTGACATCGTGATGGCACAGATTTACATCCGCCTCCCCGAAAATGCGCAAAGAGGTAAAGGCACAATTCCAAGAAAATCCAGCTCTCCCTGCCTGACATTAAATTAGGCTCATCAGCCATCAAACACAAGCTTTTCTCTGTGTATGAAAAGCTATCCCCTTACCCAGCCGTGCCATGGTGCTGGCAATTACCTAGTGGTATAGGGTGGGGAAAAAAAAAAGAAAGATCCTTAGCTTTTACTTAGTAATTCACTGTTTTCAAAGTGCAGTAGAACCATTAACTGATTAATTTGCCCAATTAATCACTCAGTAGCTACATACAATGGTTGGGCAGAGCTGTGGGTTTCATCCCGGCACAGGCTGAGCGTGCGCGCTCCTGTCCCGTTCCTCGCTCCGGCAGCGTGCTGCTTGTTCAGGGCCACTGGCCACCAGCTCAGCTGCGGTGGCCCAGGACCAGGCACCTGGAAAATACGGTTGCTGTAGCTGAGAATTGGTTCGTGTTTGGAGTTTATGACAGTTTGCAAGTTGCAAAAGTCTCATCACCTTTTATTTCCCCCCCACCCCCTATTTTTGACAACTGGGAATATAAACATGTAATAATAAATGATAAGTAATAAATAATAAACCAATAAGTAATGAACTAATATAATAATATCAACCCATTTAAATGTAAATACTTTTGACAACTAGGAATATGAACAGATATAAACTAACTTGGTGTCTATGATACAAAACGAAGTCGGCTCATGAGCAGGCTTCTTTAATTACTAAGTGCTTTGTAACTGCTGCTGTTGCTTTACCACTGGAGTCATAAAGCCACTCGCAAGAGGAAAGAGAAATGGGAGATGTTTTTTAGGACCCTAAAGAATACCAGCTGGTTTGGGGATTTTTAGGTTTAACAAGGGTCGTATTTCGTTGCCGCGGACTTTTTTGAGAGAAAAGGTTAAAATCTTGCTTTGGCGTAATGCCCAAGAGCCAGCTTAGAAGTATCCGGACGCAGTAAGTTAATGTACAGATACGGCCATTTAAGGTTATTGTGTGTATTTGCCTAGGATAGAATGCAGCTTGAAATACTTTCACAACCTTTTTTTGCCAAAGTATGCTCGTTGTTATGAGTCACAGTAGCACTAAATCTGCAGTTTTTTCCAAAATAATCATGGCTCACCCATTTGGCTTAGCTCCTCAGAACAGTAAAGTAAATGATCTCTCACTTGAGTTTGGTGTACCTAGACACTGTACAGCAGCAAACGTAAGGTCTTTAGCATCACAGAGGAATGCAAAGGACCAAAAAAGGCACAAATGCTATGACCTCACCCCATGCAGGGTTTTATTCCATCCAGCTGCTTAAGTGAGTGACCAAAGACAGTAGATTTTAGCTGGAAAGCCTGGTGTCCTGAATCTGCTGCTTGGAAACAGAATAGACTCTGTGACATCAAGTATTGCACATAAAGGCGCTTGTCGGGACGGGTATAAAAAGGACCGTCTCCGAGCCGAGCCATGGCAGAAGGAGCATCCTGACCAGCTGTAATCAGGGTGGGACGGGCTCTGATACAGGTAAGGCAGAACATGGGGCTTTGAGTGACCAAACTGCAGGTGCTGGTGCGCGCCTCACTGATTTCTTGCGTGAGATTAGCTAAATCACCCCGATCCTTCTATTTGCATCCCTGAAATATGTCTGATTTCCATGCTGAGATTCCTTTGGCAGCTTTATGCCCTCTTGCTACGCGTGTGTATGTAGGCGCGGGATATAGCTAGCTATCTCAGGTGTATGAGCAGGCGAGGGGCTGACCTCGCCTCATCCCTCCTAGCGCTCCGGTAATACAAGTAACAAGGCCAAACCCATGGACTATTCGCGCAGGAAGGATCTTGAAACTAAAAAAGTTTTGTACTGACGTTTCTCAGGGTTGATGAGCTGAGAAACAGTGTCACCGGATGGTGACACCGCCAGCCACCAAGTGCACGGGACCTTCCTTGCCCGGGCGCTGGGATCTCTGATGTCCGGCCGGGACAGCCCGGGCCGGGTGGTTTTCCCATCCCATCGCTGTTGGGAAGGGAGATGGACGGAGGTGCTTGCAGGCGGCGGAGGGCGAGGGCCGGTGGTGGCCCTGTCCCTGCCTCAGGGCTCTGCGCCCTGCTCGGTCGCGGTAGGCAAAAGCCGGTCTCAAAGCCGGTGTGACCCCACATACCCACGGGAATCCCTTAAATACAACGGTTAAATGCAACGTTTGGGCCTTCCTCGCCCGAGCTGCGCCTCAGCACCAGTCACAATACCAAGTGGATTCTCTGCAGGCGCTCANGCGAAGCATCCCGCGGGGCGGGCCGGCTGCTCTGCGGCTCGGGCCCGGGGCGGCTGGGGGTAGTCACAGAACTTTGTGAAACCC
>VZSC01004249.1:143753-169373 GCA_013398225.1 Steatornis caripensis
AAAGGCTGAGAGAGCTGGGTCTGTTCAGCCTGGAAAAGAGAAGGCTGAGAGGAGATCTGATCAATGCTCACAAATATCTAAAGGGTGGATGTCAAGAGGACGGGGTCAGACTCTTCTCAGTGGTGCCCAGCGACAGGACAAGGGGCAATGGGCACAAACTGGAACACAGGAAGTTCCACCTGAACATGAGGAGGAACTTCTTTACTGTGAGGGTGACAGAGCACTGGCACAGGCTGCCCAGGGAGGTTGTGGAGTCTCCTTCTCTGGAGATATTCAAAACCCGCCTGGATGCATTCCTGTGCAACCTGCTCTAGGCTAACCTGCTTTAGCCAGGGGGGTTGGACTAGATGATCTCTAGAGGTCCCTTCCAACCCCTACCATTCTATGATTCTATGATTCTATGATTTGTAGGCAAACTCCAAGCCAAATTTCACCACCAAACTATAGGCAACATGGACCGAAGGATGGTCCACACAGAGCAGAAGTGAGCTCAGAATTTACCTCACTGAAGTCAGATGCCCAGCCGTGCACATACCGGGCCAGATCTGCTCGCATTTACAGAGCAAATTCTGGCGTGAGAACTGATTTTGTGCTGCTGAGATTCAAACCTTAAAAAAAAAGAATTTTTTTTTTTAATTTACCCTCTGGCTTTTCTTCTTTGCCACCATGGTCTTCATGCAAAAAGAATTATTCAAAGCATCAGTACAGAATCTGAGGTATCAGCAACGTACCTATTGCCTACCTCTGTGCAGAATTAGAGTGCAGTACGTAAAGGGAGAGCACAGAAAGCTGTAAAATTTGAGCATAATACTGAACATGGCTTCGTCGTGTTGCGCAATTGCTCACAGATAAACCATCGTTTCAGGTGTTCTCTAGCCAAGGTATTTTTGTGGCCCTAAAAACTGTTTCTCGGTACATATTAACGAAAGAATGGTTTTCCTCTGCAAGACTCTACGAACTGGTACAGCAGATGTCAGTTTATGTCAACATCAGCTGATTTTCTTCTCCATTACCCTTTCTGCTGGATCTTTGCTTATCTAGCAGGTCCTGTCTTCTTGACATCCAACGTCACGTTGAATGTTTTTTCACGTTTGGCGGTAGAAAGCTTGACTCAGTCTTCCTCCAAACTTGGTGTCGTCATCCCCGTGATGGTCATTCTGCATTATTGATAGTGATGGAAAAGTCACGAATACACACATCTTTGCTGCAGGGCCTTAGCCTTTTTCTTCAGTTTATCATGGGTTTATCTTCTCTCTGCGTTCTAGTAATAATGTCAACAGAGACAATTTCATGCTGCCTTCACCACAAAAGAGTAGCAGTCCCTGGTCCCGGTGCTGCAGCCATAGTCCTTTTTCCCGATGTAGTGGAGTGGAGTGAGGCGGTTTTTTTACTTTATCACAAGACTCTAGAAAACATTTTGGTTATCAAAAAGCTATTTTCCAGGGGAATCCTAGGTCTTATTGATGCAGAATTAAGAATAACCTCTTGTACAGCAAGTACTTTGAAGTTAGTAAATAATTCACATGTTTTTCCTCATTTTTATAGTGTAAGTCATAAAATTGGGAAAATAGCATTAAAAAGAAATCCCCCTACTGCATTGTGTAGTCAGAGAATAACTTTCTAATGTAAGCATGGAAACGAATTCATAAAAATGTGAGTTACATGTTAACATTATAAGCACAAATAGTAACACAAACAGCGAAAGACACAGTAGTGTCTGAAAAGGACCCCGCTTTGCCGTGTTATCAGTTCTGTGAGACATATTTCTGTGGAGGGTGCCAGCCGAGCCTGGTCCGGGATATAGAAATTTTTTCCAACTCAATTTCAACTCGGCACTTCCCACAGCAGTCACAAAGAGCCTTTATTCAGTGGGATCCTAGACTGCTTAACAAATCAACGCCGGAGCCTGTGCCCGGAGTTCGTGTCTTCTGCCATAAAACAAAAATACTTCTGGAGTGAAACAGGGTAATTGCTTAATAGCAAATACTTTTATAAAATTTGCAGAGCAGAGCAGGAGTGATGCGGAAAGGGCTTTATGGAACATGAGTGCATTTGTCTTCAGCTTTCTGGCTCGCCCCAAGGAAAACTCTCCAGATCCACTGCACTACTGTATATACTGTCAAAATTCACCTTCAATATTTCAGTGGCTCAGTACTGATTCGGAAGAAAAAAAAAAAAAAGGATTGCATTGATTGAATGAGCTAAGTGGAGCTTCCACAGCAAGGCACAGCAGTTTTTGCTATGTTCATCAAGAAAAAAAATCAGTTCAATTGACCGCATGTGTTGTGTTGGAACCCCCTCAAAACGGGCATGACTGCAGACCTGGTGGTTTCCTCTAACGCTTTCATGACCAAGGCCGTCCCACAAGATAGGCTCTTGGGGACATTCTGCCACTTTTGTAACTCGATGGGTCTCCCTCGGTGCAGATGAGGGAGCCTCTGGGGAGTTTCTGAGGGGAGCCTTGACTTTGTAACGCCCTCTATCCCCTGAAAACAGCCCAGAATTAGGACTGTAATGGCACGCTGCACAGCTCATGCCTCTTCCTCTGGCATTTGAAGAGGAGAGATAATTATGAAGACAGTTAATAGATGGAAAAGGAGGATTGTTTCATTCTTTACCTTGCCTGCTTTTGCTGCAGTTTACTCATAATAATGGGAGTTTTTGATAAGTGAGCTTCGGATTGAGTCACTGGTATCTCGAGTGAGTAAATAGATTTTGGTATTCGTCTGAGGAGCTAAGCAGCGCAATCACGCGCTGCTCTTGGAAGGTGGCAGGCAGAAAAGGGGGAGGCAAGCATCTCTGGAGAGGGGAGAGGGTCCTTGGCTGTCGTTCTTGCTGACTCAGGGGAATCACCTTGAAATGCCCTGAGCCAGCTGATGAGGTGTCCAAGCAACCTCCACGCTCGCTGAAGCCCGTGGGAGATGCAGGCACCCAATAGCTTTGAGGGTCCGTATACCCTCCTGGTGAGACCTGGGAGTGGGGACACCCAAGAGCAGTGACCGACTGGCAATGTACTCTCAAGCAGTGTTCATGGCACGGCGTGTCCGAGGGGGAAACCCAAGGCGCAGAGCCGCGTGTTATCTCCTAGACCCTGCTGCTTCTCATTATAGTCTTTTTGCTCGTTATGCACAGAGACACAAGGGTAAAGGACTTTGAAATGAGTTTGTTGGTGCATATCGTCACAATTCACATTTTGAATTCAGGAATAGGAAAATATTATACCCGAGGCACAAGGTAATTGTTGACACAGTCGTTTTTATTTTTGTTTTTACTTCAGTTAGAAAAATCCTGGAAACCATGAGTACAGAATAATGAAGTGATGCACTTTTTCCCGTAATGACAGAGCCAATAAAAGGCAGCCGTTGAGAATAACGTCCCAACAGCCAAAGCACTTCATCAATCTCTGCTGCTGCTTCTATGAACATATTATATAATAATGGGTGTTCTTCTACAAAAAAATATAAAGCTCTCGCTCTCCTTCCCCTAAATATCACTAGGGGAAGCCATTAATTCTACTCTAGTGTTAATCTGTTCTATCATGATGATATATCCATTAATGGGTATCATATATCCATTAAACCTTCCACCCTCGCACGGAAAGAAATAACAATAGTTCATTGTTAAAAAGACTAAATGATGTGGGGTTTTTTTTAAGTGACTGATCAGATATTTGTCTGACTTTTCCTCCAGGAGGCCAGACTTTACATGCTAAGACTCTTTTTTATTTAAACAGTCCAGAACCTCTTTACCTTGCCATTAAAGGCATAACTGGCTTCTCACTTTCAGACTAGCCAGAGCTCAGCCCTCGCCAGACTTAACCCTTTATTCCCAGCTGCAAACATGAGCCATCACTGCACGGATTTGGGGAGCAAGTCAGGGAAGGTTCAATTCATGCATTTGAACGTTCAAGCATTCATGCGTTCAATTAGTAGCCCATCATGAGTTGGAAAGCAAATAAAAGCTGCAGACTGGTCCTGGCACAGCAGACAGGTCCTCACAGAGCGAGGAAAGCAAGTACCCGGCTTCTGGCAGCAGTAAAATGGCACATTCGGTGATAAAAATCTGACTGCTGTAACATGGAGGGAAAATCCATAATATCCTTAACAAAATGAATAATGCAGTTTGTACCTCCCCAGGCTATTATTTCAGCTTTTCCTGCAGATTATGCATATATTTACACTGACATCATACTTGCAAGGTTATCTTTACTCAGCAGCTTCTATACTTTTGGCATAAAAGTGGAGATTGTGGAACACAACTCAGCAACAAGGAGTAAATTCGCATGTATATCAAATCATACAGCGGACAGGGCCCTACTCGGGATAGTAAAGGAACCTTGTGTACGTGTTGGGAACTTTGTAGGATGGGGTGCTGGAATGGAGGAGGTCTTTGAAGGAAAGCCTGCAAAAGGCTGCCTAGCTGGCAGCATGTCTTTGAAATGAGAAATAAATATAAAAAAGCACCTTTATGACAGCATACAAATATTTACAAAACCAGTTGTAATTCCTGCCTAGCCAGTCAACGGGCCGGTCAGTGCGTCAAACTCCAGCAGCAGGCTGAATCCTGGCCTTACCATAAAAGAACCGATAACGTAGCGTGCCAGGAAACAAGGCTTTCCTGTCATCTGCGTGTGTTTTTAGAAAGAGTATGAAGCCACTGCACGATTCATATTTAGCTTTGCGGGTTGTTATTAGTTTTACTTTTTAATGTGATGCCACTATGTCCCTGCTAATTTGCATGTCTATTAATAATATTAAATTCTTACTCGAAATCCCGTAGAGAAAATAGCAAGTTTGTTAACATCCTTGCAGAGGATTAAGCGTGACCTGAAACCCAGAGTCTTTATAAGCACTTCTGTGCCTTTCCACTGCTTTTACCGTATCATTTCTGACTTAAAAGGCTATTGTTGTGACTGCAGGGCTGCCAAGTTGTAATGCATGAGTTATTACGTACAGCAGCTGACTGGTAGTTAACGTTTGTATCAAAATGCAGGTTATTGTTTGTTGTTTTTTTTTTTCCTGCAGCTTTCCCTGGGAGGTCATCTTTTTGCAATGATGGGATGACAATTCATATTTCTACCAAAGGATCCAGTGAGTCATCCTATTAAATCCGCTGAAATACGTGCTTGCCGATTGTCCTGGCGCGGTAAGTCTGTGGGATTTGACGTTCTCTCTGGAAGCGTTATTGAGTCCATAGTATGAGTTCAGTAGGACAAATAGTCTTTACCTAAAGCAGTAACTTCTCAGTGATGACCACAGCCCCAAACAGACCAAATATGGCATATCAATATCACACCTGTTTTTTTAAAAGTTACTAAAGTATTTTAGAGCAGGTGAGAAGACCGGCTGTGCCTCACACCATGCTATTTACAAGGGCTTGGTTTGTTTGAACCTGGAGGCCATGTAAAAAGGAGCCTCGTGTGTTGTGGGAACTGATAAAAAGGCATAATAAATCTGGCCTTGAAAATGTTGCCCTGTGAGGGGATCCACATGCGGCTAAGAACGAGTATACCGTGAGTCATGATGGAAAAATCTGACATCCGAAAAACCCCGAATCTCCAGGATGACATAACATGGATTATGTATTCGTACTCGTTGCCCAAATTAAACTCCTTAGTTATTTTGTCCCTCCTGAGAACTCATCGAGCCAATATCCTGTAACGTTTCAGTAGAGGTGTAGGCTACTCAGTTTCTTTTCCCAGCTCTGTGCTATAGGAGAGTAAGGCTACGCTCGGGTTCTGCTGCTCTGCAAATCATTTTCATTTGGAGGAAGGGGTGGTGCAGGCTGGTGCACGACTGGTGATTTTCCCCGTCCGTTGGGTTGGGTTGGAGAAAAGGTAGGACACATTTTTGTTGATAAAGCCTCTCCTTCTTTCTTCTCCTGCCATTGAAGGTGATATTCTGTGGCACAGTCCGAGCAAAGTGCTTTCTGCTTAAGCATATTTTGCACACCATGCACCCTTATCTCACAGGAGAAGAGCATATGGCCTTGAGTTATTATTTGTTATTTCAGGGTAACTAGATGGTGGCTGTACTGAAAACTTACGGCAAGTCATGCGCTATCTCATGCTAACAGGATAAATAAACAGTATCTTCACTGCATGCATTAACATTAATGGAAGGAAAAACTCTTGAAAAACACTGTCAAACCAGTTTAAATATGTCCCCATTTAGGATGCCCCAGATGCTTTACTGCTTCTACTTGTCTCATACGCCTTTAAATTATGGCTGGGACTCCTTCCATATTTGACAATCTTGCCGTCAGAGCTAATGCCAGCTGCAGTCCTTAAAGTCAGTGAGCATGCAAAATACTTTAAAATGTCCAGCTTAGCAGAGAAATGCATCTTTGAGTTAAAGCTTTAGCAAGGGATCATGGAAATCATCAGCGATGCGTATGATGTGTATGCAGCAAAACCCATACGGAGATCTGAAGGGAGAACGGCAGTAGTCACCTTGAGCATCTCTGGGGTAGCCCCCATAAGCAAGGCTACCACGGCAGCTGACAAGACATTTATTTTACTTGATCTGTAAAAGATCCCTTTGCATCTCATTTCAAGTGCAAAGTAAAGACAATTGGAGCATTAAAGTTTTCCATATAATTGTTGTAAAACAGACAAATAGGGGAGCAGACAAAAGCAAAGGGGAGAGAATGGAGCTAACACACAGCTGCACAAAAACTATTTCAGATGTATTCTGCTCGAGAATGCCAGCACATTGCAAACCCTTTGAAAATACACTGAAGCAACATTATCGAGTATATAAAAAGAGAATCTTAAACAGTTTGTCAGTAAAATATGAGCTAAATTTGATGAGACTGTCCTCTAGACTGTAAATATCTGTTTCTATGAAAGTTGTGCGGAACATGAAAGCTATCATTAGTGTGGCAGATTTTCTTCATTCAGATGTGAAGCCAGATTTGCTTTTATTTTTTTGATGAAGTTGGTATATGGCAGAGTGCTAAGAGGTAGCTAACTAAATCTTTTAACCTCGTTGCAAAACCAAACCACACGATTGTTTGGTCCAAACCCTGCTGAAGAATATTAGAGCCTCTAATTTCAATATAAAAATAAATAAGAAAAATTAGTAAAACTATGTTTAATGATCCCACAGTAACTAAACATTTTTCCACATTGCAACCACTTCATCAGCTGAACGTGACCGCTCAAGGACAAGTTGGAACTTGAATCAGGGAAATATTTTTCTAACCTTATAATAAGGATAATCTATCACAAAACTTGACTAGGGCTGATCGATCATAGTCTGTGCTTCTCTAGCCCAGTCTATGTAAAAGAAAACACCCTGAAAACTATTTTTCCTCATTCCTTTATCTGGCAGAGATCTTAAATCAGGCAGGTTTCAGGGTCCATTGCGATTTACAGTAACATTTTAAATACCATGAACAAAATACTAAGAAAAATCACTAGAAGAGAGTTTCGATAAGTTACAAATACGGATGAAGCGAGGGGAAAAACCCGTTTTCAATACACAATTTCAAAGGCAATTTGTTCCTTTCACTGGCGCGGTGCTAGTGTTTATGCAGCCTTCCATTTGTCAGCGTACGCACTTCAAGATAGGAAAACACTGAACATGAAACACGTCAAATGCTTTTAGATATTCGTGTGGAAGAAGTTACAGAAACTGAATTCTTTGACAGTGCAGCAGGGTAAACCTAGGGAAGGCTGGGACTGAGGGTATGGGCAAGTAAGAGCTCTCAGGGTCTGTCTCACCTGTATGGTCACCCTGGATGGTAGAAGGCTGCTGCTGGCAAAGGGGCAGCGAGGTACGTCTGCCTCCAGGGATCATCCTCCATGGCAAACATCACCAGTTTCCAAAGAATGAAGCGATTTTCCAGCCTTTTTTTGCCATTAGCTGACCCAGCCCCAGCACTCGCTTGTGTTCAGCTTCGTCTCGCTGCTGTGGTCACGTGCAGTGAGTTGCCTTCCCTCCATCCCTTGATCTCTCGTTTTACACAATGCTTTGGACTAACTATAGTCTCAATACCACTGCTGATTTATTGTAACGGAGGCTCACCTTCATTAATAATAACTCCTGACGTTAGCCTGAGCAGCTCGGTAAATAAATTTGCCATTGCTTTAAGAAATAAAGTTCCTAATGACTATAAAATTGCCTGGAAATTGTTCTCCTGGCCAGACAAGATTAAGGAAAAGAACAAGAGAAAATCCTTCTAGGAAAGTGCAGGGTTATGCACTGGGCTGCAAATAGGAAGCAAATTAGAAAATAATAATAATTTTTTTAAAGTTCATTTAGGTCTACCTGTAAATTAATTATATTATTAACAACTTCACTCCTATTTTTCCTTACTTCTTGAAGTTGAAGGCATTATTTCAGCACAGAATTCCTAGTGTTTATCATAAGGTATTTCTCAGACATTAACGCTGAGGGTCTGAACTCACAAAACACGCATTCTCCAGGAATCACTTTAGAGAAATGGCATTTTGAGGTACGACTCTGCAACACAAAAGAGATGTTTACTGACATTACCTTTTCCTGTCATTTTTAAATCTTAGTATATTGGAATAAAATCTAAAATAACTAAAAAGATGTAGCAATAAAGGAAGGATTTCTAAGCTTATTTAGGGATACTTCCATCTCTGGCTTTCTAAAAATGTTTGAAGAGGGTCCCTCTGCTAAAACGGGGGATTGAGTTTCAACTTTTGTTTCTCTAAGCCGTGTCTTTTACATCACAGCATTAACATCGAAAAGCTCCCTCAAAGTTTTGCAATATGAGACAAATCACATAACAAAACCTGCTGCTTATACGATTCTGGCAACTGTAAGTTTGCCAAGTAGATCGTTAGAGCTGGTCCACCATAATCTGACATGTCGATAACGCGGATGGCAAACACGGCAGCAAAAAAGTTTATTCAAAAAACCTCTCGTCCCAACCTTCTCACTCCAGCCATTGTTGTGCTACTTCCAAAATTCGCAGTGCTGTTTTCTAACAGCTGTTTTTGATGATTAAAAAGTACTGGGATGTCACAAGGGCTATGAAGGATGGATAGAAGTTTGTCATAATAGCAGTTTGTGGTAATAAAGGAATAAGTGTGGAATCGTGATAATAAATAGCTAATGGTAAAGTCATAGGCATGTAAAGTGGGCAGTGCTGTGTGTGGATGGCAAATTTGCTCCCTCACAGTTCAAACATCCTGTCTTCTAAATGCCCGCAGGAATGTGTGTATACAAATATCCTTATATATATAAATATATATATATTGACATGTTATGTATGTGGAGTTACGTACTATATAAACAATGCCAGGAACAACATGGTTGTGCCAGAACTATAGGACTGAATCCAAGCCCTTCTTCCTTCCCACCGTCACTTCAGTGGCAATTAAACTCCCAACGTTGGTCTGATTTGGCCAACTTTTAAAGCATGCATTTAACTCCAACCATGTGGTTACTTCCATTCTTTGTAATGAGGCCAGACAGGTGCTTCAAATTACATATGCTCTTGATTAGCTTACTTTGGAGCTGAAACTATAGTAGAAGTATGTGAAAAATAGCTCCGTAATATTCCCAAGCCGTTTGTCTGTTCACAAGTTACTTGAAATAACTAAAATAGAGAATGTGGAATCTGAAAGCAAGAGGAGGAGGAAAATATATAACGTACATATGTGGTCACTAAGAAAGAACAGCGTAGACTTTTTGGTAGTGTTACCACTCAGTGTGATTTAACTTTACTTTTATTCTTGAGGTTTAGCTGAAAAAATAGGTTTTAGCTGTCTGTCTGCAGAAAGATTTCTCAACGCTGCAGCAGTACGTTTGCAGTGCTGGCAGACACCCGAAAGTCACCTCTTTTACACGGCTGGGGACTCACTGAGCCAGTTCAGATCCCACCTCAAGGCCCCCTGCGTTCCGCATCTCCAGTCCCTTTTCTTCAGTCCCTCCAAACTCCTACTTTGCATCCTGGCTGGGAGACAGAGCTTTGTCTGAGCAGAGGGCACCATTGCTGCCTTCTGAGAAACAGCCATCTACCTACCTACGAGGGATTTCATAGTTCTTCTGTGGAAAATAGGTTATGAAGTTCAGTGTCGTGGTAGTAATTCCCGTTTTGATTCTACGCAGTATTAAGGTATACAGTGACGTTTAGTTTTATTTTTCTTTTAGGTGCTCAGGTACTGTTTCAACAGCAATGATCTAAACTCCCTTGCTATGTAAAAGTTTATTGCAGTTATTTTAAAATAATTTTTCATTTTCCCTGAATTGTCTCTGAATTAAGCTTGCACAAACCCAACAGAAATATTCTTAAAACAGTCCTTAGCTAACACATGCAACATTAAAGGAGAAAACAAAATTATGTTTGTGCAGAAGAAAGAGATTCCTTTCAGTAGCCAAAGTTGTTTTCAGTATCTGTTACCTCCATCTATAAGCTATCGGAACAGCAGCTTCCCATGGGCTGAGGATGTCCACGTCTGACTTGGGAGACTGAGTCCGTAACTGTATGGACTAAAGACTTTTTGATCTCTTGAGCAATAAAGAAAAGCCCAACAATGTTCCCTTCCTTCAGCTGTAGCTCAGAGCAGCACACACAGCTTCAAACTCAACACGCTGAGGCACAGCAGCCAAGCACCGGGGTTAATCAGAAAGTTATCAGTTAATCACGACACCCGCCTTTGAGTTACCGTGCAATTTATGAAAGAGTGTTGAAAAATGGTATGGTGGGATTTGGCAATAAGCCTTTCTGATGAACTGTCTAGCATTAACTAGCCTAAAAGAAATGAGGAAGTGTAAGCAGGCAAGAGGGGACACAGCATGAGACGATGGCCATGGATTCTGGAAGTGTTTTAGGCCTCTGGACTGTGTCTGTTCTGTAACACCGCCGACAATGTCGTGACACCTTGGACACCTAATGCTCAATGACGTTTTTCTTTTCTGTAGTTCCTTAAATTGATTACTTACTGCAGCCACACCCAATTGTAGAATTCTATGATTGTGTTTTATTATATTCACAGTATGCATAAATAAAATTTAAAAAATGAAGCATTCAACTTCCCATTACAAAAATTTAATTAAAATAAAGTGTGCATATCGATTAGATATCAATTAGATATCAATTAGTGATTATCATATAGTGATCAATTAGAAAAATTTAAAAAACAATGTTGCGGAGTTTGCAACTTCTTTCTCGTTGTAAAATGTAAATAAATTATCCATGCTAAGGTCTATCTGCGTGCTAACTATGATGATATGAGGACAAGATATAATTTTAAACTGAGGAATTCCAGAGCCTGAGCTTGTATTCTGTAGGTGCTTCTTTACAGGCTTTCTTGGGAGGTTTTAGGGTATCAGTGCAGAATAGAGGGGGTTTTCCTGTCAGTTCTGCAAACCATAACTTGCAGCACTGGGACGTTAATGCGGGAACATGGTTAATAGGTTAAATGGAAAAGATTTTGCCTCAGAAACATAGTGGAAGCAGCTTAACAATCATCAGATATCCAGTTCTTAAACTGTAACGAGTGGTATTAAGGGATGCATGCGTGTAGATTATCCACAGAGACTAAAGTACATCCAAGGCATGCGGCTAGATAAACAATGAGCGTGCTGCATCATTGCTGCTTTTTTAAAAAAAAACTTCCTGTTTTTTCAGTAGTTTTATGTATTCAAGTCACTGAAGATAGAGATTTCTAGGCAGGACCGAAAGAACACATTTGCTTGTTTTACTCATTTTAGCTCATCACAGTGAAATTTATTTGGAGTTTCATTATAACCACAAAGTATTTCATGTTATTAACCTTTGAGTAGTTTTAAATGAAGTCTATATGGCTTATTGCATTTACTTTGAGTCATAGATTATACAATAACACAAAGGTTTCTCAGCAGGATTAAAACCCGAGTATATGAAAATTCAATTAAAAGCCTGTGACAAGTGCAGTGGTTGACTCAGACTGTGAACTGGGATTGTGTCTCTGTAAAATGAACTGCTTTATCACTGCACCGAGGAAGGAAGATAGATGTTTGTTGTAACCTACTGAAATATATTTGAGCAAGTTCTAACATTTTCTCTTAATTTCTGTTTCTCCCTAATTAGCCAACGAACATCACAATGACTGAGGGTTTAGACAAGAGATTCAGTAGTCTTACCTGGGATCAGATTAAAATCCTGGACCAAGTTTTGGCTGAGGCCATACCTATTCATGGGAGAGGAAATTTCCCAACGCTGGATGTAAAGCTGAAGGATATCATTCACATGGTAAAGGAACAGCTCACTGAAAAGCAAATCAACATTAAAGATATCCGCCTGAATGGTTCGACAGCCAGTCACATACTAGTGAAGCAGAACGGAACCAGTTACAAGGACCTAGACATCATTTTTGGCGTAGATCTTCCAAGTGAGTTCGAGTTCCAGGTTGTTAAGGAAGCAGTTCTCACTTGCCTGTTGGACTTCTTGCCAAAATGTGTTAGTAAGGAAAAAATCACTGCTCAGACCATGAAAGATGCCTATGTGCAGAAGATGGTTAAAGTCTCTACCAAACACGATCGCTGGAGCCTCATCTCGCTGTCAAACAACAGCGGCAAGAATGTAGAACTGAAGTTTGTCAGTTCGCTCAGACGGCAGTTTGAGTTTAGCGTGGACTCCTTCCAAATCATTCTGGACTCCATACTAAACGTTTACAGAGCAACAGACGGCAAACTGACAGAAGAGTNCTGGAGTCTCATCTCGCTGTCAAACAACAGCGGCAAGAATGTAGAACTGAAGTTTGTCAGTTCGCTCAGACGGCAGTTTGAGTTTAGCGTGGACTCCTTCCAAATCATTCTGGACTCCATACTAAACGTTTACAGAGCAACAGACGGCAAACTGACAGAAGAGTCTCACCCTACTGTCATCGCCGAGAGTATGTATGGAGATTTCAACGAAGCTATGCACCACTTAAAACACAAACTAATTTCCACGAGGAACCCGGAGGAAATCAGAGGAGGTGGCCTCCTGAAGTACTGCAATCTCCTGGTTCGTGACTTTAAGCCAGGCGATGAGGCTAGAATCAAATCTCTGGAACGTTACATGTGCTCCAGATTCTTCATCGATTTTCCAGGTGTTGCTGAGCAGCAAAGGAAAATTGAGTCATATCTGCGCAACCACTTCATTGGGGAAGGCAAAGGCAAGTATGACTACTTGATGACTCTGCGTGAAGTTGTAAAGAAGAGCACAGTCTGTCTCATGGGACATGAACTAAGACGAACTCTGGATATGATCACATTTATGGCTTTCAAAGTGCTTGGAGAACAAAATATCATCCCAAACGCGGCCAATGTAACATGCTATTATCAGCCTGCTCCATATATCAGTGACAGAAACTTCAACAATTACTACGTTGCTCACGGACTACCGTGTGTCTTCTACCAGCCTTACCCATTTCACGTACAAATGCAAAGAGGCGTGGTTTAGAAACATGATAACCTCCTCTGCGTTTAACGCTCGTCTAACCTCCTCAGCGCTTAACGCTTCTCTAACCTCTTCAGCGCTTAACAGTCCTCTAAGCTCCTCAACGCGTAACACTCCTCTAAGCTCCTCAACGCTTAACGCTCCTCTCTCTTTCCAGTTCTCGCCATAATAAAGGCTTCGTTCAAGCAAGTTTTGTCACCACTTTTGATTTAAGGACATACATTTGTGCAAGTTGCCAAAGTTATTTGTTTGATCAATGCCTAGATCACTGTTAAGCGGATTGTAAAATAAGTGAAATGGCTGTCATTCATCAGGTATTTATACCCCTATGCGTGTTTGGGCTATATTTTTTTTCCAATGAAGAGAAGGATATAAATTATTCTAATTTTATAAAATGAACTGCACTAAACTTTGGGTTCTAAAAAATTCTTAAGCAGAATTTAAATAACGTAAAAGAAAAATTATGCCAATAAAATACCTCTCAGTAGAAATGCCTGATTTTAGAAGTGATAGTGTTCTGGGAACATTAAAGTAGATCATCCATCAGTTATGCAGTTCCAGTAACATTTATTTGCAGCACCTTTTGAAAGTATGCATCGATGGGCTGTCTCTTGGTGGTTTGAGCTCTGCTTTACAGGCTCTGGTCTGATCACTTTCCAGCTCCCACCCACTAAAGACGTGAGGTCCCTCTCCTCACCAGATCAGTGTTTAGCAATGGTTGGCAGAAAACATCCCCACCAAGAGCAAACAGCATTTTTGTCTATCCAAAATTTCCAGCGATCCGAGTGAGAGATTTGGCTGCTTAAGTAATGCAGCGTTGGACCGCAGGATCTGCCTCACAGATGATGAAGGTTATAAGAGATACAACTATTCTGATTAAATTGGTCTTGAAAAACAAGGTAATAGAACGAGAAAGAAGGTGAAAATTGAGCACATAGGGCTTGCTTTCAATTGCTAATTTGTTATTGATCAGAGATGCTTCAATGCATAATGAACAGAGGCAGGAAAAAAACAAAAAGCCCAGAACTGCATAGTTTTTAGGTGAATTAAAACAAATCCTTGGCAGTGGCATTTGGAAAAATATTTTGTACTAGCAATGTCCTGTATATGTTTAGATACCTGCACACATACACTAGTAGCAAATGAAGATTTCTCTTATGATCAGGAAGTAGAACATTAGTTACAAGTTTTTGCGTGTGTGAGTGTTTACCAAAGATAAGTTTTAAACATGTCACATAAGTGCCTCCTTGTGCCAGCTGCTCCGTGAAAGTCGTAGTGCTGCAGGCAATCATGCTGGAGAGCTCCTGAATTACAAGAAGGGAAACATATGGCCTCGGTACTCCGCTGATGGGTCACAAAACATTCGTAGCACTGAAGGTCAGAGAGGTGTGCACCGTTTGCTTCGGTATGAGCGGGTATGGAACAGATGGATCTAAGGTGTTCTCACCGAAACTCCATCGGTTTAGATGCTCAATATTGTACAAGAAGGAATAGTAATGAAAAGGAGATTTAGAATGGGTGCGGTTGTAAAATTGGAACAGCCAACTGGAAATGCAAGCAGTAGAGTTTCTTACGTCTGATGCTTAACACGTCACTGTGTCATACTACGAGTTCGTTACTGGTACATCACTGTGCGTCGTCCTCGTCATCTTTAAAAACACTGACTATGTTTTACCTATTTACAATAGGTGTCGGGTCTTGGAAATTCCTGCTACTTGGGAAGGAGCGTGTGATTTATTTTACACAGAAATATGCTACAGACCGCTATTTTAAACGAAACATTTCTAAAATTTCCAAGGTCTATGAAGTCCTATTGCCAGTGAAATGTAGCTTTCCTTTTTCCCATTATTTATCTGTACAGTAGAACAAAGAGCTGCTTAAAGACAACTTTGCTGACCATCGTCACTGAAGTCAACTCTTTTCTGTAAAATACAGTGCAAAAAACAAAGTGTCTGCAACATAAGGAAGGTATACTAATCTACTTGGAAGCTGATTCATCTGGTGATGTCTTTCATGAATACAGTGCTATTACTTTTGCTGATTTTTCGAGTATGTCCCATTCCATGTCTAAAAGCACACTTTATTTCACTTCCACTAGGATCTTTCCGTTGGCTAAGCTGTATTTAATAAAAACGGCAATTCTAATTTCTATGTTATCAGATATGCTAACACTGTATTTGCATGTAAGCACTTCTAGGGAATTCCCCCTGTCAGAAGCAAACTGGAGTGTAACGCGGTGGATTTTATTTCTTAATTGAGCTGCTTAAATTACAAAGGGAAACTTTAAATTTAGTTTGGCGTTTGCCAAATTAAACAGCACTGTGAAATTCTGTGAGAGCCTTATGTAGGTTATGTCCCTTGTGCTTCAACACTCAGCACATGTGATCTGCAGGGCTGGAGAGCCGAAAGCTGGGCTGGGCACAGCCGGGACTTTCCGATGAATCTGCGGGAGTTAGGCATCCAAATACTTGAGTTTCAGGAGGAACTGGGTTCCTAAACTCCCGAAGTTTGTTCGAAAATCTCAGACCATCTGCATTGGCCTGTGACCTTAATATAGCCACATCAACTTATTCCTCCTCCACTCCTGGTTTCCTTGTTTGCTGGGTGGAGAAATGAGTTGATCTTCTCAAGAATGGGGAAACAGGTCAGCCAAGAAGGAGCATTTGCAGCACGTCATGTATCGCCAGTGATCCATCGCCTGGAGAAATACGTCAAAAAGTTGTTTCTTAACCGACAAGTAGAAACATGTACTACCCTGTGTAAAGGACTATAATTCTTTCTTGAATCAGACATTGTGAAAATTATCAGGAATGGTGAACTAGTGCTGGATTTGTGTAAACCAGCCTGTCCACTTGTACAGCAACTGTTTATTTAAATATAAATATTTAATTCTGTTATGTCTCTGTTTAGGCATCCAGGTTAGATAAGGAAGGACTCAGCCAAAGCCTGTGGAGTTGGTGGGAAGAATCCACCTGACTTTAACGGGCTTTGTGTGAGACCCCGGAAAAGAGTAAAGGACCTACATGAGTACCTACAGGTAAAGGTACAAAGACATCAATATGCAAAAAGTCTCAGGTATAAATAAACCCTTTAAATTTATTGAAAAAGGTCTTGTATTTCTTACCTAGAGGTAGTTCAGCCTTGAAGGTCCAGTGAGGTTTATGATTTTATGTATACTTACATATATAAAATCCCACGTGTCTACACATCCACAGGCAATTGACAAGATCTGATGGTTTTAAATACTTCCTTCCAAATCTTATATCGATACCTGGCAGCAGCATTTGACCTGGAGATTTTTTTTCAAGGTAGTAGTGATTCTGTAAACTAGTGTCAGAAAGGGGATGATGTTGTGTAAACTGCTGCTTGCAGAACGCTGATACCAATGTGTAAGATGAAATACTGTAACCTCTTCTCCAGTCGTTACTGTTTTTACTGTGTACAGATATAAATCTACAAAGAACCGAGTTTTCTCAGTACCAGTCTCCCGAGCTTCATGTTTACATTATAGTTATATCTTATTGTTACAATCTGTTCAATAATTATAATACCTGGAAATTATAATGCTGATTTCATTTAATCCCATACAACTTCTTAAGGTTTACAGCTTAAAGTAATCTAATGTTGTCAGGACCTAAGTGTTAAACTTTCAAGTGCTTTCCTAAAAAATGTCATTTGAATTTTGTGTTATATTGTAAAAGGTCTATTTGAAGCATATGCTTTATGGTGGTTCCTTTAAAATGTAATTTGTGAGCTTTATACTCGACATGTTACAAAGGTTTTTGCAGCGGATAAAAGAAATGTAAAATTGTCCTCAGTCGAGATGTTATATCGTCTGTTGTGTTACACTGAGCGTGCAGATCTGTGAAGTAACGGTTTTCTGATTTACCACCGCCTCACTTCCCTTTCCCAGCCGAGTAATTTGACTGATGTTAGAGGAGTTACGGCAATGTAAACTCAGAGTTACACAGGTGTGTATCCGGTATGATTTGTAGAAATATCTGGAGAAAGGACAGCAGAGAGAGTTTGGCAGGTCAGCGTGATTCTTGCAGCTCAGTTTTTGTTTGAGATGTTTTTCTGTTAAGCTGAACAAATGGAAGGGTATTCAGGACAAAGCTGTTGCAGATGAAGAAGTATTTCACTTAATGTGCCATCTGAAGCTGTTGAAAAAATATTGTAATGCTAGAACTGTGTACGAATCACACAAATTTGTAGGTCATTAGTCCACAGTGTTGACTAGTGCCTTTGGGTATTTGGGGAGCGATCATTAAAACAACTTTCTTGTTTAACGTATGGTTTGCTTGCAATACCTTCATTATTCCTGTCGGGCGTCAATTCTAGCACGCAGACTTCTTCTAGCAGCCAAACTGGCATATTGTAACAGCAAGAGTGCTGAAGATTCGGTTGCGGTTCGTTAGGCCAATAAACTGCCAACTCAGATTTACCGCTGCTCCTCGGTCAGACCTACACTGAAGGTTACAGAACAACTGGATTCTCGTTAATGTCTTTGAGACGTTTGAATGGCTCTACGCTAATTGTCAAATATTCACATTTTAAGTGCCTAGATATATATTTATATGATAAAAACATGACAGTCTTCTGGGTAAATAAAATTAATACTTAACTTGACAAATTACTTGACTTTACATGTGCCTAAAAATACATTTTACCTATGCTGAATGCACATTGCCATCAATCTAAGCACATATTTCTCCAGGCAGTAGAATTTCTGTCGAGTATGAACACAGCCAGCGCCAGTGATGTTGGACCAAGGTCAGAGAAACTCTTGTGAACTCTGAGTTTTTGGCTGGGCAACGTAACCGTATTCATCACAGTTAGATTTCTGGTCGCTTACTTGGATTTTCTGGTTTTGGGGGTTTGGGTTTTTCAGGGGTTTTTTTGGTTGCTTGGGGTTTTTTTGTTTCCTGGGCTGGGTTTTGGACTATTCCTTATTCATTCAATCATGCTTTTTAAAAAGGGCAAGCCAATATTGTTCTTTCTTCCTGGGGGTGTCAGTGTACTGTTAGATCCTATGGACCCTCTGGTGCCTTACAGAGGAGGGGAAGGAGCACGCTGGAGGTATTAACCCCGTGTGAGAGCTCGGAAATTCCTGGCTTGGGTGTTTGTTGCAACTCTTGCAGTGTTGGCTGTGCAGTAAAGAGACTCGCTGCGGTTCGCATACGGCGAATCTGCTGTGGGTTGGTGGGAATGGGTAGGAAAAGCAGCCGGGTTTGGCGTGCCTCGGCAGCCTGAGGATACCGGAGAGGCTCCTTCACCCTCGTCAGCCCCTTCGAGCTGCGCCCCAAAGCCCCTTTGCTATCAAACGCCTGATGAGATTAAAAGGGATGGGAAGGGGAATTGCAGTCTGTTGTGTAGGAGAATTTGCAAATCTCCTCTCTGCTTTAGTGACACTCATAAATTGACTCAAAATGGTCTTCAGTGTTTTACCAGTTTGCTTCATACGTGCTCTGCTGGGCTCTCCCTGGGGCACCCAGTGCTGTCCTGAGCTCTGGGTACGAGATACCCACAGCCTGAGGAAACTTTTGTTTTGCTTTTTTTTTTTTAAATATCGTTCAGAACATGCACTTTCACCTGTTTTTCATAGCAGAATGAATAAATTTTTGTAAAAGCTTTCCCATGTTTTTAACCAGTAATAACCATTTAATCCTGATTTCATTTCCTGAGTATTTCTTTTTTTCTGTGCATCCAGGTTTTTAATAGTCTGCCTCTTAATAAAGCAGTAAGTGGGGAAATGGCAAGGCAGCCCACATAGACGGTTTTCCTTTCCTTAAATGTTCACCAGACGCTTTCCTTTGGAATTCAAAACCTAAGGAAATGCATGAAGGTAACAGGGGGCTGCCTTGTGTTCTGGTCCCTGCCACCTCCCAATCTTCCTGCTCCGTCAGTCTCCGCCATTAAATACTATTTCATAAGCAAGTGATTTTCTTCTTACCAGCTGCTTCCATATTCAGCTCCATTTCATCTTGTACCGTTGCAGAACCTGTGTTTCTGAAATCACAATTAGTTACCATGGAAAGCAATTCAATACCGTAATAAATATGCTCGAAGGCTGCTCGCTCAGCTATGTATTACAAAATAAAAATTAAAGAAAGTCCTCCAGAGAACTGGATCCAGATCACGTGCATACGTTTATGGCCAAATATGTGCTTGTATGTACACAAGTTAATGCAATGTTTTATTGTATTTTCCTTGTGTGCTGTTGTATGTGAATACAGACAGCATAGCGAACCCCACCGAGGTGCAGTCCTGGTCCCTCAGAATCCCTGCCCTCCAATATGAACCCCTTTTCTCCCATCCTATATTTCATTTCCCCGTAAATATTCTCATCCTGTTGTTGATACGAATTTATTTCGCACTCATTCTGTTTTGCTTTCTGGAATAGACAGGAACATGATGCTTCCCATATGTTCCTGTATTTCTGCGCAGACACAACCGGCGGCATTTCAGCGTCCTCGGCAGCTGCCCGCTGCCGGCTTTGCCGTCCCGTTTTCCCGGCGGAGGAGAGACGGTGTTGAGAGCACGACAAGTCTCGGCTCAAGGTGTTGACGCAACCCTGCGGTGCTTTCACCATTTATGCCAACAATTTCTTCCTCCAGTGCTTCATCGGCTCCTGACGTTTTCCAGACAATAGGTTGAAATTGCAGCTCCTAGTTTTGCCTAGTTTTTGGACGTTGAAATATCTCTCTCTTTATTGTCTTGCCTGCTTATCCCTCGCAGTTCCCAGGTAATGACATTTCCCAGTCAAGGGTCTGGATTCATTACCTGCCTTGAACAGCTTACATACCCCAGCGGGTCAGAAGAAATTGCTGTGAACTTCTCGTATTGAAGTAGAAACAACTCGTTTTTCTTCTTCAGAAGTTGGTTGAACTGTAAGTTCCTGCCCAAACACTCCGTCGTGTTTTCAAGCAAGAGGCAGAAAGGTGACCGTAAGAAACAGCATCGTAGTTGTTGAATTCAATAGTAGGGGACAAGCACAGCTGGTCTAATAATAAACTCTCAATAATTTACTGCATCGATTAGCCCTTTCATTAAATAATGTACTCAGTGGATTAATTTCTCAACTCTTACTATAGGAAACAAGAGCGTGAGAAGTCTTTACATCCCACGTGCCAGCCAGGCACACACTTCATGAGGCTTCCACGGAGGCTACCCTCAGAGGCACGTCCCGATGTACGTTTATGTGCTCTTCTGAACTGAAATGTGAAATATTTTTTTATGGTTTCTAAGGTCCTAACAACAAAACATGTTATAGTACAAAAACGACTGAAAAGTTGTGGGACAGGCATGTTTCAGCTAAAAGTTTGGCTCCCCTTGGAGTCAACAAGGGTATTAAGTTAGACTACGAAGCAGGGTTGCAATAAAACACAGCAAAAGGAAAATATTTAAAAATAGGAAGTGGGTTTGCTCTTCAGTTTTAAAAAACGGGTGATTTGTCTTTATTAAAATTTGCTTTTAACATTTGTAGATTAAAAACACGGTTTGTTCACTTCTCACTTACTTTGTTTCTGGCACTTTCTTTCTTTCCCCCGCGGCTTTTGCTCCCTCTTTTACCTCCTCTTTCGTGCTGGGATGTCCTGTCCTCATGGCTTAAAACACTGAGGAGAGTGTCGAAAACCTCCCTCCTGCACATCCAATGTGCACGTCTGGGCTGACACCTCACCCTGAGGGCTTTGCAGGGACAATACCGTGGGGAACCCCGCCACATGGAATGCAATTCAGCGTTTGGGAAACAGAAAAAACCTCAACTTCTCCCATTGGCGATGTTAAAGCGCGGCACGCAAATAATCTGAGGGTGTTCTAGTTTTCCTGGTGATTTGGATTTTCATAACAGTGTATTAGTCAACGCATGTTTGTGTTAAACAACAAAAGGGAAATCGTTTATTTTATAAAGTAAGGCTGACTAATGAAACGTCACGGTGGCAGCTGGGTCCCGTGATGGCGAAGGGAGGGGGCTGTGCTGCGGGGCTCGTGCTGCGGTCTGGGCAAATGGATGTGTTCACTGCATACAGACGGCGTCACTGCTGTGATGTGACGAATTTACCTGTTTCCTTATTGTTTTGTATAATTGTGAACGCCGAAGTCACGGGGCTATTTTCAATTATTATTTCAGTATTCATGTCTTTTTAAATAATTGTGCACTTCTCTACCTTCCGTCACCAGTGCGCGGAGACTTTGTGCAACGACAGCGTGAAAATAAAAATACGTCCACAGAAATGCCACCTCCTGGTAACTATCGGGGAGTCCAAGCAGTTGCGTCCGCCAAAGCAGCAGTTCTCCCAGCAAACAACTTCCGAGTTAAAATAGTGGCGAGCAATCGGTTTGAAGGACCCAGTATTTTCCTTAACACCTGCTCGAAAAGTATTGCAGATTTTATTCACAGTTTAGCTCTGTTTATTTTAACAGCGTTAGGTCTTCAAGTCCTTGCGGAGGGCTGGCAATCAGTCCGAAGAGCTCTCACATAGCTTAAAATCAGTGGAAAAGTCTTTCCTGGCTCTGTCCTGATAGTCCACCCCTTGAACCAGAGCAGCACCTCCCTCCCCTGCACACATGTGTGCTTTGAAAGACTCCGCAAAGGTGGCAGAGCTGGAAGCTGTGCATGTACGGGTTTCATGCAGCTTGCGCTAATGGCGATTGACTACGGCTTTAGAGTATCAAGTTGGAGAGGTCAATAAAAAGTAGGTAAGAAAGGAGACTGGAGTAAATAAGAGAAGAGTAAAGACAGAGGCTTTGGGGGGCTTTTTCAGTCACGGTTGCGTCTAAGACACTGTAAAAGCCAATTTTAAAGCCACTGGAAGCCGTTAGTAATCCTCCCTTTGATACTGATGGGACTTGGATCAGGCTCAGCCTTGTGCACGTGGCTTTCTGCGGCTGATTTAGCATGCGTGGAAGATTTCGAGACTGCTTTTCATTTGAAAATGTGTGTTCTCCTCGTCCTCTCTTCTCCCCTTTTCCCATTTGAAGCCTCCGCTGGGCCGGTCGTTAGAGCCCACGCCGATGACCTCTCCAGCAACGCAGCCTTGTGCAAACACCGCGGCCACGACTCAACCCCGGCTGCTGCAGCTCGTGGCTGGCAGTCACCTGCTTTTACCCCCTTATGTGAATCGGTTTGCTTGGCTGTTAAAATGAGAAGGGGAATATGTGCATTTAATCAACCTGAAAATGAAGTACGCAGCATTAATGGAGGCGGTGGAGCAGCTGAACCGAATTGAGCTCTCTGCTTCAGCAAAAAGTCAAAATAATTGAAATTGCAAGCCACAACCTCCTGGCAACACGGCAAAACGTGTGAGCGACTTTTTCCTGTGCATGGGTTGCTTCCCAGACCCTGGCTTGTTTAAAGCACAGGCATCCCTCAGACAAGGACCATCAGGACATCAGATCCACGTTTCTGAAACAAGCCTGCAATTTAAAATGAAAACGACAGCTGGGAAGATAGATGGCAGCCAGGGGTGAGTGCACAAAGGTGCGAGGTTTTGGGGAGCCACCAGGATTTCCCCACGTGAGTGGTCGCCAGGGACCAGGGGACGTGTGGTGCGTGGTGGGGCAGTGATACCCATCCATCCGGATGTCTGAGCTCCCCTGCCTGTGCGGCAAGCTGCCAAAGAAGTTGTTCTCCATCAGAAACCTTGGGGTGAAGCGGGTTAAAACCACCTTCTTCCCCATTTTGACAAGCCAACGGTTTTCAGTGGAGAATCTCCCTCTCTTCCCTGTCAGCTTCGGGGAGGGCTGGAGGCAAGAACTGAGGTTTGCGCTCCTGCTCATGGGTTCCTGGTGACCAAACTCTTGATCTATTTACACCCGCCTACCTTGGAAAGCCAAGGAAGAAGGGTCCCAGCCTGGAGCTGTTCCCTTTATCAGGGCGAGATTCGGCAATCTCAGTTTTGCCGGTTTGGGAGGCAGAATGGAGACTTTTGCCATGTCCATGTCCTGCCCGTTGACCACGAAGAAGGACCCTCTGCCCTGCTCCTGCCGGGGACAGCGGCTCTATGGAAACACTGCTGGACATCATTATTTATGGTGTTTTAGTCACCCTGGAAACAAAGTAGAGGCTACCAGACATGACTTTTAACACAGCTAATTATATCATTAGTGTCAGTACCACTTAACCACTGGCATATACCTTCCCGGGTCCAGCACCGGCAACGTTGCCATGGGAACGACCTGGCTCCATGTCTTGGTGGGGATGTACACAAGATACGCCAGGACCACGGTGAGGTGTCACGGCTTCCTGCCACCCGTCCCAGAGCAGGCTTGCTGGCTAATCTAAGTTCTGCATTTGCTAAAAAAAATGATTTGGAGGACAAGAAACCGCTCACAAATTCAGTCCAATTTTGTAAACACTCTGCCCCGAAACATTTCACGCTGCCATCCCTATGTGCAGTACTTCAGCCTCTCATTTCTCAACAGTGCTGCCACCTCAAAATCTGCCGAAGCAGAAGAATTCACTAAATGGGGAAAAAATAAACAAGCCCAAGAGCAAAGTGAAAGCTTTCCTCCATCTTTACCCAGGATTTCGCTGTCAGTGCCAGCAACATCGATCAGCATTTTAAGATTTCAGAATGGCTCGGAGGAGGTTTTGGTGGGTGTCCAAACCATTCATCACCTGGCACAAGCCGCTGGCTCCGTGGGAGACGTGACCACGTCCAAGAGCCACGTCCAGCCAGGACACGCTGCAACAAGAGCCCACCAGGCTCCTGAGATCCACGGGCAAGCAAGGAAACGCTGCTGCTTTTTCCTCCTCAATTGTACACAACTGGGGCCAACTCATTGCTGATGGGTTTTCACGAAGTTTAACGGCGTTATAACCACACACACACACACACACACAAAGAATGTTGGCTTTGGTTTCTGTGTGAGAAGCGAACTGCTCTGTGAGGAGCTAATAAACGATCCTTGGAAAAAAAAAGACCACTAAGTTATTAAATGCCTATCCTGAAGGCTGCACACATCGGCTCTGCAGACTTATCGAGCCGTTTCGCCCCGGAAGCAGCCGTGAGGCGTGGGCTGGTGGGTCTCAGGCTGTTGATCAAGATCCAGCTGTTTCACGGAGACGCTGTCACCATGGCCTGGCTGTGGCTGGCAGCGGTTTTGGGGTGAGACGTGTGTTTTGGGAGGCTGATCCCCCTGCAGAGTGGCGGGCGGCAGGCGGCGGTTTCTGAGCTAGGGGAAATAAGAAGGTGAGGGATGGACGGGCGAGCTGGGGTTTTAAAGCAGAAACCTGAGAACTGTTTGTAGAATCCGAGAAATCAGTTAACTAACAAAGGAAATTACTGAACTGCCGCTGAGAACCACGTGCGTCTGCATTCCCTCACCTGGGAGAGACGAATCGCTTTGCTAGCAGATGATAAGTGACACATCCAGCACGGCGGGGGGCTGCCGCGGTGGGGTAGCATGGCTTTAGAGGGGGAATATGTAAAGTAGTGGGGAGATGGATGCTGCGGAGATGTATCCAAAGCCCCAAGAATAAATCCGAGTGCCCGGTGGATGCTCTTCCGCGGAAGACAAATAGTGTAATTTTGGATTGTTCTTCTGGGGATTAAGGGTTCAGCCTCATGGTTTAAATGCAATGGGATTTTTCACTCTATTGGTGATGCTTATATATATCCCCTTATATTTATCCCCTCTGCCCATCACCCCGCACGGGACGCCCCGGACCCAGCCACGCACACGCCTCTGGCACCGCTTTACGACCCCTGAAGTCCTTGAGGTTCCTTTAACTGCTCTGTGCTGCGACCGGTTCTTGGTCTAACGCAAAAAAAAAAAAAAAATTGACAAAACGATATATCTTTTTGTCTTTCTAGATGAAACAACGTCAAAATGACTCAAGCCTGCAAATAAAAGGAAGCAGGTGGCTCTTGACTGGAAACCTTTTATTGCAAGGTTTGGGCTTGACGGCGCTCGTTCCTACACCCGTCNCCCGCACGGGACGCCCCGGACCCAGCCACGCACACACCTCTGGCACCGCTTTACGACCCCTGAAGTCCTTGAGGTTCCTTTAACTGCTCTGTGCTGCGACCGGTTCTCGGTCTAACGCAAAAAAAAAAAAAAAAATTGAAAAAACGAAATATCTTTTTGTCTTTCTAGATGAAACAACGTCAAAATGGCTCAAGCCTGCAAATAAAAGGAAGCAGGTGGCTCTTGACTGGAAACCTTTTATTGCAAGGTTTGGGCTTGACGGCGCTCGTTCCTACACCCGTC
>VZSC01004249.1:169474-273622 GCA_013398225.1 Steatornis caripensis
AAAACGATATATCTTTTTGTCTTTCTAGATGAAACAACGTCAAAATGACTCAAGCCTGCAAATAAAAGGAAGCAGGTGGCTCTTGACTGGAAACCTTTTATTGCAAGGTTTGGGCTTGACGGCGCTCGTTCCTACACCCGTCACATCCCCTTCTGCCCCAGCCCTGAGAAAGCCCGCGGGAGGGGAGGTTGGGCACTGTCACCCCTTTCAGCAGCATGCCTTTGAGCTCTTCCCCCCGTAAGGAAGACCTCGGGGGAAGGTAGGGCTGAAGCTCTCCCAACGCCCCGGCAGAACCTCTTCATCGCTGCGGTTCTCCATGCGCCGCCCAGAGCGACCCAAAGCGACGCAGGCGCGGACGCAACCCAGCCAGCACCTTCCTTGGTGGCCATAAAACGGAAAAACCAAGAAGCTAGAAGGTAAACTTGGCCCCGAGGGTGGTGTAAATCGCAAGACGCTTTGCAGAAGCCTCTCTGCTGCCCACCACAAACCCCGGCAGACTCTGCCCCCAGGTGTCAGTTATTTCAAAATTGGCTCCAGCTGAAGAGCACCTGCTCATAAATATCTGCAAATCCTCCCACATCCTGTTTGCATCATTGCCCGTGTACTTTCATGGGAGAGAATATGAGTAAATGACTGACTCACAATGTCTTATTTCTCAAATTTCATGCAGTTTGAGAGTTTTCCTTGTATTTTCCATTAAGATGCTTGTTCCTTTTATAACCTTCATTACACATTAGGAAGAGCGCATGCAGACCCAAATAGCTCTTGAATTTATAAATACGGAGCAATTGATGTATTTTATTTTGCAATTATTGCGATAAACAAATGGGGTATTTCAGTAATGCTCGAATGTGCTCTGTAAGTAATGCCTCTCATTGTCCTTTAATCGTATGGGTTTGGTAAATGAGCTTTAAAGGTTCTATTAGTATTCATTAGGCAGAGACTACCACACGTTTTCTGCGAAATTAATACAATATAACTTTTTCCTCTGGTCATGACGTAGCTGAGTCGCAGCCCAGCGCAACGCGCCTTTGTGACAGGTACGTATTACTGTTTCTTCCCAACGTCCAGTTACGAAGGTTACAAAGCGGCTATTTTTAGTTAATGGCTACGTAACGAACATAGGTGTGCGCGTTTACCAATTTTGTTCTGAATTTCAGGCTGGAGTCTACTGCGGAGCTAGGAAAATGATACTTGAAATCCAATTCACCCTTGGAGCTCGGGCACTAAATTCTCCCAGGAGCACTACTGAGCCAGTACCTTTGGGGTGTCCCAGTGCTCCCCTGGGTCAAACGCCCAGGGTCACCCCCGAAAGCGCAGAAGAAGCCGCCGGTGTCGCCTGGGGCAGGGGAAGAGGAGGTGGCCGACCCCCTGCACGTGGCGCCGCAGCAGCTCACGGCAGGCAGCTCCGTGGAGCCCCGGCTGAGCAAGGAGAGAGCGGAACCCCAGCGAGCTGAAATTGGTAGCGCCGGGGAAAGGCGACGCGCCTTTTACGCCGTCGGGGTTGTGCCACAGAGCCGTTAGTGGACTGCCAGTATTTTGCTGCCGTTAATTCTCACTCCCCCTCGCCATCCGTGGAAAATTCGGTACAAGCAGGAGCGTGTTCTCAGAGCCATCCCTAACGCAAGCCCTCTTGCTTAGGAGGACCTGCTGGGCAAACTAAATTTTTCCCTCCGTGTCCTGAGTTGCACTACTCAGCAAAGCTTGTTGTCCAAAGCCAGCCCTTGTCGTACCTTTTTATTAGGACCCAGAAGCCTTCGTTCGTCTGAAACCAGACAATTTCTCCCCGCCTGTGGGGAGCACTTCTGTGATTGCTGTGATTGTCTTCCTCAAACCATCGCACCCTGCATGGAGGAGCTTTAACTGGCTGTGAAGAGCCGTCTTGAGGCCGTACCCAAAGAGACGGCCACCGAGAGCCTCTGGAGAGGCAGGTCCGTCTCGGAGGTCCGGCCGGAGGTGCTGCGTGGTTCCTGGCGAGGTGAAGGGGGGACGCCTGCTTGGCTGGAGCCACGGAGGAGTGCATGGGAAAGCACCTTCCCTGCGAGCCGGGGCAGCACGTGAAGGTGAGCCTCTTGAAATAAAACTGTCATCTTTTTTCTCTCCTTTCCTCCTTTTTTAAAAAAAATCAGATGCATTTAAAACAGTTTGCAAATTCTACGTAATCTTTTGGGTTGGGTTTTGAAACATAAACCGAAAAAAATTATTTGAAAAATGAAACAAACTGCAACAAAAAACCCAAACAAAAGCTACAGAAGTCCAGGAGGCTTTATAAACCCGCACGTACAGAGCCGGGGACGTTTTCCTAGCGAATTAGTGAAAACCGGACCGAATGGGTCACCAGGCGTTGGATCTCAGGAGGCAGCACGCGGCAAGAGGTGGAGGCAACAGACCGTGGGAACAAACCTGCCTCTGGAACGACCGCGCATCATCGCCCGGAAAAACGATAGAATCATAGAATGGTAGAATGGTAGGGGTTGGAAGGGACCTCTAGAGATCATCTAGTCCAACCCCAATACCGACATCTCGTCACGGTGTGAGGATCTAATATACGTAGCAGAGAATATAAAAGAAAAACAGCAGGTATGGTGGGCTCTGCTTAGAGAGGGAGAAAGTTTGTTATGCGTTTGTTGTGGAGACACTAACTTGGATCCGGCCGAGTCATTAATAACCCGGAACTGGAAAGGTCCGTCAATCGGTTTGAGGAGCTGAATGAAAAACGGCTGAGGGCAGAGCAGGGTAGAGGCGGCGGAACGTGCCTGGTTCCTTCAGACAGATGTAAAAAACGACAGAGGGGAAGCATGTCAAAAAAAAAAACAAAACTCAAAACCAATCAGGAAAGCAGCAAAAAAAGTCCATTAAAATGTAATGAAGGCTAAGAAATAGAGAACATTACAATTTTCATCTTCCCATGCAGGCTTCCCTAAAGGGCTATTAAAGCAAGGCAGCACGGAGAGGTGAGGAGTGTGGGCGCTCACTGCGAACAGGCAACGCTTGTTGGAACACCAGCGCGTCGGTGAGAAAAATTCATGCTTAGCGGATTACTTATGGCAAAATATAATACTACTCCCCCCCTCCCAAATCACAGAAAACTGCTGGATTTGGCTCTAAATTGCAACAGAAATGGAAGAAGCCACGTTGAATCATAGACTGGTAGGGGTTGGAAGGGAGCAAGGAGGAGGTATTTACTGTAGAAGGAAGCGGGTCAAGCAGCTGACAGCTCGATATAAATATTTAAATGGCAGCAGAGCAGCCCATCATGGGTATTGCCCAGGGATGCAGGCTGAGTAAATGAACGTGGCCTCTCCCACCTTGTCATCTGCGAGTAGGTAAATATTTGGGGTGCTCAGTGACCGAGTACAGACACTTTGGGGGGAAAAAAAAAAACCCACAAGCACGCCCTGATTTTTAAAAACAAACGAACGACTTCATGCTCCCAGACTCAAAGGAAAGAAATGCTTGCTGGTTTCTGTTTAAGTCAGAATAACGAAGAATTTAGTTAATTTGTTGCTTAAAGGCATCCGAAATGACAAATAAATTACGTAAACTGAAATCTTCTTGGCCTTTCCTTGCTCCGTTCCGGGGTCAGGCGAGGACCGGCGCGTCCGTGTTAATGGCACGTGACATTAACGCGTGGAAGGACGAACTCCAGCCTGCTTTGGCTTAAAGCACCGGAGGCACTGTGCCCGTTTTGGTGGGCGTCCCGCTTTAAGGCATCCCGAGAACTGCATTCAGGGGAGCCGTGGCACCCAGGTGATGCACGGACGAGTCAGGCGTTTTTCTCCCTTGGAAAGGGTGAAGATGACGCGTGCCAGCACAAGCGTCACCTCCCACATTTCAAGGACGGCGCAATATTCCTTCCACTCCCCGCCCGAACTTTAAGAGCCTGCATGTCTCCCTTCCACGCTAAACGCTAACTAAAAATCCCCGTACGGGTATTTCTCGCTGCTGAGCGCCCCGGTAGCTGGGAGCCCACGCCAAGCGGCGCAGAGGCTCAGCACCCACCAGAAACAGCAACGCTCTCCAGCGGAGCTTGAGCTTGCTGCACTTCGCCAGCCTTCGTCTCGCGCTTGGGGAAGGGACACGAAATAACTGCGTAACCGTGTTGGCACCGGAGCATCCCTGGAGAAGTGGTGTGGGCACAGGATGAGTCCCCAGCTGGAAATTTCCGAGCGAGCCGCCTGTGATCCAGGCCGGCGGCAGGCGTGAAGGGGAGCGCAGCCTGAGCCGGAGAGGACGTGCCACGAGCTGGAAGTGCCCGCGCGGTCTCCCTGTAAAGCAGTTTTAAATTTTATAATTTCATATGCAATGCAAAACAAAAGGTATTTCATAAATCTTCCCTTCCCCAAAATAGAGCCAGGCAAGCACAGCCAGGCACAGGACGCTCTAACGGCAGAGGGACACAAAAAATATCGGAAATGTAACTCCGGCGACTAATACAAACCTCCCTTAACACGGCCTCTTGCTAGGCTGAGGCAATACGCGTATATTGAGCGGGTAAAATCACATTATCAAGAAAATAATATTCCCTCATGAGCTTTATCGGGATCAAAATTTACCCCGCTGTGTAAGGTACCCAAGGTTTGGCAATGAAACTGCGTTCGTGTCCGCCCCGCAGCTACCTCCCCGCTCCTTAGAGGAACGTCTTGTTGAGATAAAGAAAGATAGGGAATTATATATTATTGATTTAGCTCTTGCAGCTTGTTTTTCCATCAGAGGAGCTTTACTGGTTCCAGTCAATTATCCATTTTAAGTCTCAACAAGAATTACCTTTAGGGGTGGAAAGAAGAGGGGCTCGTATTCACGTTAACGATTTGAGCACGAGCACGGCTGCCGCCGAGGAAGGCGCCTTCCCCGCAGCCCTTCAAAAAGGGCAAATAAAACCGTGCCAAGCCTGGCAGAGTTGATCCCGCGAGCGCCCGCAGCTACGGCACCGTCTGATGTACGGGATGGTGCGGTCGTTCCCGTCCTCGGGCGGCTTCTGCTCACGCGGGCGCAGTCAGTGGTTGACGCGGGACTCGAATAAAGGAATTACGCACCTACAGTGACTGGGTGATTGATAGAAAAGACGAGACCTCTCCCAAGCCGAGCTGAAACCAAAACATCCTTCCCAGCTCTATGAGGCGCATACAAGTTCACTCGGAATGGGAGAGAAGTAGAATATCGGCGCCGCGAGTGCTGCTCAAAGGCTTAAAAGCTCTGTTCGTTTCCTTGAAACGTGGCAGAAAAATGGCCACGACGACGTCACGCTGCCGCGCCAACCACGCCGGCAGGTATTAAGCATCTGATTGCCACGCAACTATTTTATACACAGTGCTGCACAAGGTAACTTCTTAATACCTTGGGACATCACGTCACGCCAGGTCAGGGCGCCGGGCGATCTCCGTCGGCCGTGACGGAGAAATGCGTCCTCCTTGACGTTGGGGTGTTGCGGGTACCCTGTTTGAGCCCCCGGACATCGTGGGGGAAGCAAAACACGCGCGTAGGCGTGCTGAACGGCACGCGGGAAGCGTCTGCCGCCCCAGCCCCTCGTCTGTCCCCGCACTTGGTTCATCCTTGGTTCTCCTCACAGCTCAGCTCCAGCCTGCCACCTGTGCTGTGAATGTCAGCGTGATTTTTCCCAGCCGCCTGCTTTCTCCCCCTTACGTTCCCTTTTCCCCATTGCTGCGTGTTGTAAGGAACATAAAAGTACGCAAACTGCTTTATAGTTGCGGTGACACAACGTTTATAAAGAGAAAGTCCTACACTCACCGTATAAATAGTTATTTGTGCTGAGGGGGAAATAAAATGAATACAGCGGACTTTCATTACGGGGGAGCAACAGCGAAGCAGAGCTGTCGCAATAAATAACGCAGCTTATGAAACTCAGTGGAAAGCAGCAGATCCGCGTGATTCTCACCAAGTCACAGCTGCCTGCTCCGGCTGGAGGCAGAGGGAAATCTCCTGGCGGGGTGAGAACGCACGAGGCCGTCCCCAGGATGGGCTGCAGGAGCCGGCGCCGCGGCTGCCCCGACGGACGCTGCCCGAAAGCCTCGCGTCCCCGTGTGCAGCTCACGGCTTGCACAAGGCGTGGGAACTCCCTGCATCGAAGGGAATTTGCCCTGGGATATTCCTAGAAGTCCAGTCAGTTGTCTTTTCCCGCTAAGCTCATTTTGCTTCTTGATACTATATAAAAAGACCAAGTGTGCACCGACACGGTGCCGCGTACGCGCCAACAGCGAGCGCACGTGCACGCCGCTTCGCGCTCACGTCGCGCTTTTTTTGCGGGCGCCATTCAGGCCGGCCTCGGGCGCTCAGGAGAAACGGCGCCCGCGCAGCACCATTCGCGCCGGAACGGCTCGGACCTGTCGCGCTTCTATGAATCGCAACCGAGCGTGCGTACAGCCCCGAGCGTTTCCAAAATTCTAGCTATTTTTGCCAGAAGGAGCTCATTTTCCAGCTCCGAGCAGCTGCATGTCCGCAGGCAGCCCCATGGGTCGTGGTGCTGAACGCAGGAGCTGCTAAGGGAATGCGACGATCCCCGGTATCCCCTCTGCCTGCCGGGGAGAGTTTTGGGGCTGTTTCATCGCACGGAGGGATGTTTGCTGTTTTCTCCACGCCCCAGAGCCCCCCGCGGTTTAATTTCCCCTCCTCTGCCCCCAAAAAAGTTTCCTTGCCCAAGTGTTGAGCTTTAGGTTTTGCAGCCCGTACACAAATTTGATGTGCATTTAAAGCCGAAACGCAAGCCGTAACCTCACCTAGGGCACGGGGGCATTTCCGCCACCCCAGACGCGAGCGCGGTGCTGGGGCAGAGGGTTTCATCCTGTGCTCCCGCTGCTGCCCCAAGGTGCGAACCAGCCCCGGCCCGCTGGCTCTGTTACACCTGGCAGGTAACCGGGGGCAAGCATTAAGCATAGCCAGATCTTTTAAGGTATCAAAGCTTTTTCCTCATTTCTTGTTTCCGCCCCCCCCCCCAGGAAGACAGAAACGCCTGAGGATGATGTTTAGATCTGCTCGAATAAGAGAATCCCAGAGGCAAAAGAAAAGGACAGCTGCATGCAGTACCAGCCAGGAGACGACGCTGCACCTGAGACACGAGCAAGAACGCGCTAATGAAATCAATACGATTTTCTTAATATTGAAGGCAAAGCTCTCCCCACAGGGCCCAGGGCCCAACAGCGGCCCTCCTGCCCTCCCTCTGAAGGCAAACACCAGCCCCACCTCTCCTTTTATTTACCCAGAGCACCTGGTAGCGATTTCTTGCAGAACATAATCAGCTTTTAATTAACAGCCAGGTCGTTTGTCACCTGTACCTGCTGAACAACACGCTGGGTGCTCAGCTACAGCGCTGGGCCTCCTGCCGTCCCTCCCTCCTGCCTGCGCCGGCCAAGGGACCTTTGGCCGCAGGAGCTGAGGCCGCGTTTGACGCGGTACCCAGCACTAAAGAGAGTTTATTTCTCGTAACGTTTCTGTAGTATTGATGGAGTTGTTGCGTTTCGTTGTCCGCCCGTAACGAGACGCGCCGAGGCGAGATCGCTCTCCCCGGACGGCGCGGAGCCTCTGTGGAGGCTGTGAGTAGTGAAATAGGGCTGGCTCTGCTCCGGGTTGCAAAGCAAGGCTCGTTGAGGAGCCGGCGGGTGAGTCTCGGTGGCGTGAACAGTACAGGCAGGAGAGAAAACGTCTGGAGCGCTGTGCAGCGACGCCGACGCCTGCTCTGCCGGTTTGCCGGCTTGTTCCGGGTGCGCCCGCGCTGTTGGAGCTGTGCCTTGGTCCGTCAAACAGTAATTACAGCAACTTCTGCTCTGAGACACCGTTCAGCTGAGGCGGGGAGCGGGGGACGTGCACCTGTAGTTATTTCTCGGAGGGTCCCTTGGTGCCTGGCAGGATGGGGCCCTGCCGTGCTGAGCGTGTCACGGGCGTGCAAGTGGTTCTGCGGGGCGCTTTTTACCGACCAGCTCCACTGCCCTCGTTAATTGAGGGCTTAGATGCGCAATGGCGGTTCGGAGAGGAGCGCGGGGGAAGAACGCTGTTTCGAGTAAAGCCATTTGTTAATCAGAGTGGAAATTTACTGAGGAGAGGGGACCCGGGCACGAACAGCGGTGCTTTCCCAGGCGCCAGCTCGGGAAAGATCCGGATAGCGGGGGTTTAAAAATATTGTCGACGAACCCACCCGCTCATGCGTTGGGTTCCCCTAAAAACTTTTCTCTTGAGTTCCTGTGGGGGAAAAAAAAGAAAAAAAAGCTGGCGGAGTACTTCCCGCAGCGGTTAAGGAGAGTAAATTCTCGCAGGGAAAGGTTGCGTCGCGTTCCTCTGTGCCGTGCCGCTCTGCCCTGGAGCTCCTGCAGCTGCTGCTCCAGGAGCTGTGGGCTCCTTTGACAGAGGCCGTCTATGCGGAAGGGAAAAAAACCCGCTAAACTTAGAGGAATACCACGGAGAACGTTCTTTGTTGATCGCTCTGGGCTACAAAACGCTTCCTGATGTGTATTGGTTCAGCGAAAAGTCTATACTATGTAATAATGCCACTTTGTCATTTTATATCGAATTACTTCTGCTCCACACGCCTGGGCTCTCCCAGCCGCGCATTACGAAGTGGGCGCGGAGCGACACGCGCTTTTCTGCTTGCTCAAGAAAATAAAAAAGATGCAGCCGACGCTGGAGTAGCTGCCGGAATCCTTCGGCGCAGGCTGGGCGAGAAGTCAGCTCCTGCGACCACCGTGGTCTCTGCTCAGGTCTGGCGCTCTCCTGACCGTGTCTGCTCGCCTGCTGTTTCTGGTCTTTGCTTCTTTCGCCTTGCGGGATGTTAAGCTGTAACGTACCCCGAATTCATCCCCTAAGGCAAGCGCTGTGGTGCCTGCAGCGAGGGTGCGCGCCAGCCCCTTCGAACAGCCAAGGGTTTGTGCCGAGGGCACAGTCCTGGCTCTGGAAGGCCAGGAGGAGTCTGTCTCGCTGGAGATATCGTCGCCCCGCGCCGGAATTTAGCTGCTCCAGCCTGGAATAGCCGCAGCGACTCCAAAACATCGCCTGACCTTTTTTTCATGAATAACCCACGCGATAAATTTTATAAATGAGTCGTTATCGATGCTCAAAACCGCCGCAGACGGACCTCGCGCTTGTGACCGTTGTCCCAATTAAGACGCTTTCCGCTTTTAAAACCTGAAATTAGACGCGAAAAAATGGTGCGGAAGAGAAGCGCGGCGCCCCCTGAATCGTTCCTCGTGCCGCCGGGCAGATACGCCCCGCAAATGAAAAGAGAAGGAGCGAGCGTAGAGAGCACCTGGAGCCATGAGGGGAAATAGGGTGCCCAGTCCGACGCTTGCTTCTTACCACCTTTCAAAGAAAAACCACATTAACAGCCAAACATCCGGAACGCTAATATGCGCAAATCACAGGTCGTCTGCACCCCCGCGTTTTCCCTGCCGTCCCGCGTCTAGTCCTATCGCGTACAAAGACAGAAAGCAGAATTGTGCCGTGCAAAGGAAGTGAACCTTCACAGTAGCTTATCTACGCGGTTTCCCTTAAATATTTACAATTGTTATTTCTATCGCACGACCACTCCTCGCGCTTCAGGTGCGTTGTCAACGTGCAGGAGCGCGGGCTCTTCTACGAGCCGGTAGCGCTTCGGGTCCGAGCGCAGAGCGAACCTCTCCTCTGCTCGTTGTCATTCACCGCGTGACCCCGGCAGCACCGGCGACGCGGCCAGAAGCCGGCAGCCGCGCCGCTGACGGCGAATTCCTACGGCGGGTTCGCCGGGGCTCTGAGCTGACATCGGAGCATGCGTCACCGTGGTCCTTCGCAGTTACCCATGGAGACAGAAGAAGTCCAGCGTGATAATTATTTAGATTCCTCTCGAGCCCCAGAGGTTTCCAACGGATTTTTCTTTCGCTGTCCTGTGCAATCATGTTGTCATGGTGACCAGAGCGGGATGCCGGACACCAGCCTGGCTCACCTCCTCGGAGGACGGGCTGGCCGGGTGGTGAAGCTGATGGTTTCCAGCGGGGTTCTGCCACACCTGAGAAGAGAGAAATGTTAAAAAAAAATAAATAAAAAGGGAAATCTTTTCTAAAACAGACTTGACATTTTTTTTGCTTAACCACGATGGCCAGAGATGCAGGATTCTCCTTACTGTTTTGCAGACTAAACCGCGAACGGTAAGAAGCCTAGTCGTGGGACTGGAACAAGAGCTTCCCGTGGTTTGAGCGGTTCTGGAGCTGGCAGCGGCCAAACCTGGGCTGCGGCGCCTTCGTGCAGTTCCCTCGCGCAGACTGACCGCTCCACACGGGCCATCGTTTGCTCCTGTGGCTGCATGTTGTCTCAGCAGGAGTAAGGCTCCACAGCGTGGTCCGGAAATTACCGGATAGATTACTCCTAACCAGTTATTCGACTACTAATACATTGCCATATTGCGGTGTGAATTATGTGCAAACTTCCCGCATTCCCCAAGCACAGCGCTGACGAACCCGTTGCGATGTAGCAGGGCTTCGTGGCAGTCACATCAGGTANATAGTTATTTGTGCTGAGGGGGAAATAAAATGAATACAGCGGACTTTCATTACGGGGGAGCAACAGCGAAGCAGAGCTGTCGCAATAAATAACGCAGCTTATGAAACTCAGTGGAAAGCAGCAGATCCGCGTGATTCTCACCAAGTCACAGCTGCCTGCTCCGGCTGGAGGCAGAGGGAAATCTCCTGGCGGGGTGAGAACGCACGAGGCCGTCCCCAGGATGGGCTGCAGGAGCCGGCGCCGCGGCTGCCCCGACGGACGCTGCCCGAAAGCCTCGCGTCCCCGTGTGCAGCTCACGGCTTGCACAAGGCGTGGGAACTCCCTGCATCGAAGGGAATTTGCCCTGGGATATTCCTAGAAGTCCAGTCAGTTGTCTTTTCCCGCTAAGCTCATTTTGCTTCTTGATACTATATAAAAAGACCAAGTGTGCACCGACACGGTGCCGCGTACGCGCCAACAGCGAGCGCACGTGCACGCCGCTTCGCGCTCACGTCGCGCTTTTTTTGCGGGCGCCATTCAGGCCGGCCTCGGGCGCTCAGGAGAAACGGCGCCCGCGCAGCACCATTCGCGCCGGAACGGCTCAGACCTGTCGCGCTTCTATGAATCGCAACCGAGCGTGCGTACAGCCCCGAGCGTTTCCAAAATTCTAGCTATTTTTGCCAGAAGGAGCTCATTTTCCAGCTCCGAGCAGCTGCATGTCCGCAGGCAGCCCCATGGGTCGTGGTGCTGAACGCAGGAGCTGCTAAGGGAATGCGACGATCCCCGGTATCCCCTCTGCCTGCCGGGGAGAGTTTTGGGGCTGTTTCATCGCACGGAGGGATGTTTGCTGTTTTCTCCACGCCCCAGAGCCCCCCGCGGTTTAATTTCCCCTCCTCTGCCCCCAAAAAAGTTTCCTTGCCCAAGTGTTGAGCTTTAGGTTTTGCAGCCCGTACACAAATTTGATGTGCATTTAAAGCCGAAACGCAAGCCGTAACCTCACCTAGGGCACGGGGGCATTTCCGCCACCCCAGACGCGAGCGCGGTGCTGGGGCAGAGGGTTTCATCCTGTGCTCCCGCTGCTGCCCCAAGGTGCGAACCAGCCCCGGCCCGCTGGCTCTGTTACACCTGGCAGGTAACCGGGGGCAAGCATTAAGCATAGCCAGATCTTTTAAGGTATCAAAGCTTTTTCCTCATTTCTTGTTTCCGCCCCCCCCCCAGGAAGACAGAAACGCCTGAGGATGATGTTTAGATCTGCTCGAATAAGAGAATCCCAGAGGCAAAAGAAAAGGACAGCTGCATGCAGTACCAGCCAGGAGACGACGCTGCACCTGAGACACGAGCAAGAACGCGCTAATGAAATCAATACGATTTTCTTAATATTGAAGGCAAAGCTCTCCCCACAGGGCCCAGGGCCCAACAGCGGCCCTCCTGCCCTCCCTCTGAAGGCAAACACCAGCCCCACCTCTCCTTTTATTTACCCAGAGCACCTGGTAGCGATTTCTTGCAGAACATAATCAGCTTTTAATTAACAGCCAGGTCGTTTGTCACCTGTACCTGCTGAACAACACGCTGGGTGCTCAGCTACAGCGCTGGGCCTCCTGCCGTCCCTCCCTCCTGCCTGCGCCGGCCAAGGGACCTTTGGCCGCAGGAGCTGAGGCCGCGTTTGACGCGGTACCCAGCACTAAAGAGAGTTTATTTCTCGTAACGTTTCTGTAGTATTGATGGAGTTGTTGCGTTTCGTTGTCCGCCCGTAACGAGACGCGCCGAGGCGAGATCGCTCTCCCCGGACGGCGCGGAGCCTCTGTGGAGGCTGTGAGTAGTGAAATAGGGCTGGCTCTGCTCCGGGTTGCAAAGCAAGGCTCGTTGAGGAGCCGGCGGGTGAGTCTCGGTGGCGTGAACAGTACAGGCAGGAGAGAAAACGTCTGGAGCGCTGTGCAGCGACGCCGACGCCTGCTCTGCCGGTTTGCCGGCTTGTTCCGGGTGCGCCCGCGCTGTTGGAGCTGTGCCTTGGTCCGTCAAACAGTAATTACAGCAACTTCTGCTCTGAGACACCGTTCAGCTGAGGCGGGGAGCGGGGGACGTGCACCTGTAGTTATTTCTCGGAGGGTCCCTTGGTGCCTGGCAGGATGGGGCCCTGCCGTGCTGAGCGTGTCACGGGCGTGCAAGTGGTTCTGCGGGGCGCTTTTTACCGACCAGCTCCACTGCCCTCGTTAATTGAGGGCTTAGATGCGCAATGGCGGTTCGGAGAGGAGCGCGGGGGAAGAACGCTGTTTCGAGTAAAGCCATTTGTTAATCAGAGTGGAAATTTACTGAGGAGAGGGGACCCGGGCACGAACAGCGGTGCTTTCCCAGGCGCCAGCTCGGGAAAGATCCGGATAGCGGGGGTTTAAAAATATTGTCGACGAACCCACCCGCTCATGCGTTGGGTTCCCCTAAAAACTTTTCTCTTGAGTTCCTGTGGGGGAAAAAAAAGAAAAAAAAGCTGGCGGAGTACTTCCCGCAGCGGTTAAGGAGAGTAAATTCTCGCAGGGAAAGGTTGCGTCGCGTTCCTCTGTGCCGTGCCGCTCTGCCCTGGAGCTCCTGCAGCTGCTGCTCCAGGAGCTGTGGGCTCCTTTGACAGAGGCCGTCTATGCGGAAGGGAAAAAAACCCGCTAAACTTAGAGGAATACCACGGAGAACGTTCTTTGTTGATCGCTCTGGGCTACAAAACGCTTCCTGATGTGTATTGGTTCAGCGAAAAGTCTATACTATGTAATAATGCCACTTTGTCATTTTATATCGAATTACTTCTGCTCCACACGCCTGGGCTCTCCCAGCCGCGCATTACGAAGTGGGCGCGGAGCGACACGCGCTTTTCTGCTTGCTCAAGAAAATAAAAAAGATGCAGCCGACGCTGGAGTAGCTGCCGGAATCCTTCGGCGCAGGCTGGGCGAGAAGTCAGCTCCTGCGACCACCGTGGTCTCTGCTCAGGTCTGGCGCTCTCCTGACCGTGTCTGCTCGCCTGCTGTTTCTGGTCTTTGCTTCTTTCGCCTTGCGGGATGTTAAGCTGTAACGTACCCCGAATTCATCCCCTAAGGCAAGCGCTGTGGTGCCTGCAGCGAGGGTGCGCGCCAGCCCCTTCGAACAGCCAAGGGTTTGTGCCGAGGGCACAGTCCTGGCTCTGGAAGGCCAGGAGGAGTCTGTCTCGCTGGAGATATCGTCGCCCCGCGCCGGAATTTAGCTGCTCCAGCCTGGAATAGCCGCAGCGACTCCAAAACATCGCCTGACCTTTTTTTCATGAATAACCCACGCGATAAATTTTATAAATGAGTCGTTATCGATGCTCAAAACCGCCGCAGACGGACCTCGCGCTTGTGACCGTTGTCCCAATTAAGACGCTTTCCGCTTTTAAAACCTGAAATTAGACGCGAAAAAATGGTGCGGAAGAGAAGCGCGGCGCCCCCTGAATCGTTCCTCGTGCCGCCGGGCAGATACGCCCCGCAAATGAAAAGAGAAGGAGCGAGCGTAGAGAGCACCTGGAGCCATGAGGGGAAATAGGGTGCCCAGTCCGACGCTTGCTTCTTACCACCTTTCAAAGAAAAACCACATTAACAGCCAAACATCCGGAACGCTAATACGCGCAAATCACAGGTCGTCTGCACCCCCGCGTTTTCCCTGCCGTCCCGCGTCTAGTCCTATCGCGTACAAAGACAGAAAGCAGAATTGTGCCGTGCAAAGGAAGTGAACCTTCACAGTAGCTTATCTACGCGGTTTCCCTTAAATATTTACAATTGTTATTTCTATCGCACGACCACTCCTCGCGCTTCAGGTGCGTTGTCAACGTGCAGGAGCGCGGGCTCTTCTACGAGCCGGTAGCGCTTCGGGTCCGAGCGCAGAGCGAACCTCTCCTCTGCTCGTTGTCATTCACCGCGTGACCCCGGCAGCACCGGCGACGCGGCCAGAAGCCGGCAGCCGCGCCGCTGACGGCGAATTCCTACGGCGGGTTCGCCGGGGCTCTGAGCTGACATCGGAGCATGCGTCACCGTGGTCCTTCGCAGTTACCCATGGAGACAGAAGAAGTCCGGCGTGATAATTATTTAGATTCCTCTCGAGCCCCAGAGGTTTCCAACGGATTTTTCTTTCGCTGTCCTGTGCAATCATGTTGTCATGGTGACCAGAGCGGGATGCCGGACACCAGCCTGGCTCACCTCCTCGGAGGACGGGCTGGCCGGGTGGTGAAGCTGATGGTTTCCAGCGGGGTTCTGCCACACCTGAGAAGAGAGAAATGTTAAAAAAAAATAAATAAAAAGGGAAATCTTTTCTAAAACAGACTTGACATTTTTTTTGCTTAACCACGATGGCCAGAGATGCAGGATTCTCCTTACTGTTTTGCAGACTAAACCGCGAACGGTAAGAAGCCTAGTCGTGGGACTGGAACAAGAGCTTCCCGTGGTTTGAGTGGTTCTGGAGCTGGCAGCGGCCAAACCTGGGCTGCGGCACCTTCGTGCAGTTCCCTCGCGCAGACTGACCGCTCCACACGGGCCATCGTTTGCTCCTGTGGCTGCATGTTGTCTCAGCAGGAGTAAGGCTCCACAGCGTGGTCCGGAAATTACCGGATAGATTACTCCTAACCAGTTATTCGACTACTAATACATTGCCATATTGCGGTGTGAATTATGTGCAAACTTCCCGCATTCCCCAAGCACAGCGCTGACGAACCCGTTGCGATGTAGCAGGGCTTCGTGGCAGTCACATCAGGTACGCACGCTCCCTCCTGCCGAAGCCGGCCCTCGGTCGGCGACGGCCGCTCTGTATCCTGAGCAGCTCCAAAATATTTCAGGACGTCTAACCAGTTTTGCCGATGGGAATACGTGCGGGAAGGAGTATCTGCTGGTCTGCCAGAAACTGCCTGACTGGCCAAAGTTTTGCTCTGCCGAACGAAAGAAATTATAGAAGGGGACTAGGGGCGCGTGCCGCCTTTACAAGGATGCCGCGTTTCGGCACCTCCCGAAAGCCCCGGGACTCCTGCGCTGTGTCAGGGATGGTAGATGCAGGCTGGAAACCGTCCAGGGAAACAAAGCCAACTCTTGAACGGTTAGCTTCCTCAGCACTTGAGTAGGAGCTCTCGGGAACATCGTGTAGGACACGGCGCTGAGTCAGCAGCGCCTGGCGGGGAACCCGTGGGTGATGCTGCCGCCAGCTCCACTGTCCGGGGCTTGGTGTTCAGTTTTTTGACTGCCGTTGAGAGGATGGGATACAATAGTCTAATGTTTAGTTTTACAGCTATGGTAATAACGTTTTACGGCTCCTCCACTGTCAAAACTACATGGCCTTACATGCCTGTAGGTTAATTAGGCAAATACCGGGAGATAATTTCGCAGCCATGTATGAAACACCAGGAAAGGAATTGGCATTTGTCAATGAGAAAAGTGTTTCCTCCACTTCCGTCCCCGCATGCCTCCCTGACGCACCTGTCTCCCTCCAGCGTGGTGTTTCCCAGCCAGCTCAAGGTGGTGTACTTGGGTCTGCGCCCCGGGGAGCCGGGCGGTGATGCTCTGCTCCCCGTGCCACCTTTGGCCGCCTGCGCCAGGGCCACCTCAGCTCTGCTCACCGCTGGCTGCAGCCCAATAACGCAGAGCAGGGTGAGAAACCTCTGCTTTGGGGCTTCTCGGGCAATGCCAAAGCCTGTATTGGTTCACAATAATTAATCGGTTTCCTTTCATCCAAAAGCCTCTCCAGCGCTCGGATCTCTGTGTCGGTTCAGGACCGTCCTTGGAAGAGCCATCACTTCAGCTCAGCTCCTGGTTTACTCACGGTCCGGTTGTGCGCTCGTTGGGAGCTTGCCTTGTTTCTGGGCTGCCAGGTTTGGCTTTTGATTATCCCGTGCTTTCTGGAATATGTCAAAAGCACGTGCTGAAGCGGTGATCAGGCCAGGGACACTGTACGAAGAGGGCACGTTCCTTTTCCGGACCCTGGCTCGCCACAGGCTGCCAATTTTAGCGGTGCCACATTGCTGAGGGCTTGTGCTTCATCACCTTTCAACCCCTGCTGCTCCGTAAAAACCCACGGCTCGACCTTAAAACATCCCAGTCAATACTTGGTATCTCCTTGGGTCTGCATTACACAGATAACACATAAAATGCCGTCGAACTCTAAAGGACGGTGATCTTGAAAAATCAGTGAAGGCAAAGTAGCTGCTTTAGTGTTTTTCTGCCACTAGACAGGTGTAAATCCTTCATGAATTATGTCTGCACGAATCCAGTGGCACCATTTATATTACCTGACCTTTGCTGAGCTGACCTGTTGTTATAAATAACTACTCTCACTATGCAGTCAGTGTACAAGTGGCTTGTATAATGATTCAGGAACAATCACAGACTAATTTCCCACTGATAATTCATAAGAGATTTGAATAAAAAGAAGACTGTATTTAGATATCTCCCCAGAAGGAAGCAGTCCCCCTGAAAAATATTCTGGTTTGCAAACTGCGTTAGTCAATCGCTTTAGCACTGTCACTTTTACGAGAAATCATGTTAGTACGTGTGGAAGATTTCGTTTTCCTTAAAAAAAAAAAAAAGCAAGTGCAGGGAGACACAGCGCAGCCCAAACGACCGCAGAGGGATACGCTGCCCTGAGTAACCGATGGCAGGACCCGTTCAAATAAATCAGGCTTTGTTAGGGAAACAAATTAGGCAAGCTAAAATCAGATATAGCTATAGCTTATTCTTCAATAAACAAATAGCATTCAGGAGTTAATTAGAATATACACACATTGTGTTACACACAACGTGCACACATTTAGGACTCGCTGTACTTAGCTCCTGCAAAAATGAGCACCTTTGAAATACCCAACATAGCTAGAACACAACTCAAAACCTCGCTTAAAACAGCAGCGTGGCGGATGAGCTGCACCGCTTCAGCCGGGGGGGCAGGGAACGCTCCCACCCCACAGCGGCGTGGGGCGAAGCGATCCCAGATACCCACACCAGCAACAGGGCGTGAAAATAATGCCANGCTTAAAACAGCAGCGTGGCGGATGAGCTGCACCGCTTCAGCCGGGGGGGCAGGGAACGCTCCCACCCCACAGCGGCGTGGGGCGAAGCGATCCCATATACCCACACAAGCAACAGGGCGTGAAAATAATGCCACCATCTCCAGGCCAGCCATGCCGAAGCATTGATTTTTTTTTTTTCGGTTCCATTTCCAGACTACCTGATTTTGTATTCGATGAGGGAGACGTGGAAAAAAAAGAATTTCCCTGGGCGCGTGGCGCTGCTGACCTGCAAGCTGTGCGTGGCCCTGTCGCAAGGCATCTGGGGTGAGCTGCAGAGCTTACATCCCGGGTTTACTCCTTAGCGAGCGAGACAAACCCCGGTGCGAGCACGAAGCGCTGAATACTGCAGTAATGGGGATGTGACGTCTTTGCCAAAATCCCAAGCCCTTAATTGCCGGCTTTGAAAGTCGTATCGGTTCGAATAACGCCGTCGAGCTATGCTTTGAGCTGGCTTTTTAGTCAAAGGAGGACACAAATATCCTCATGTCCACGAAGCATGCCATTAACTGAAAAGATCATGAGAAAGACTCTCCTGAATGGAGCGTACAGCCTGGTTTGTGAATCTTTAATACGTATTTCTGCAGCTCTGTTCAACCCTCAGCAAATCCATATTCTCTGTGACAGAGCAGACATCTTCATAAATTATTTACAGCAGCCAAGCGAAATAACCATATTTCTGGAGGTCTTAATTTACAAACATTGTTTTTAAAGAAACGGCTTCTTAACTGAAGTTTTCGGGACCTATTACAGCACCCCAATCTTCCTTACTTACGCTATAAACAGTAAAGAGATCAAACAATAAAATGGAAGTGCAATTAGACTGGTTTTTCCGGTGGAGAATACCTGCATCCATAAAAATACGTGTGTCAGTTCTGACTGCTCCGCACAACTCAATTATTTGAGAGCCAGGGAGCGAGGAGCATAACCGCGCACCGGGAAGGGCTGAGGCTGCCCAGCCCTGCCCAGGCGGGAGGAAAGAGCAAACCCGAACACGCTCTTCTGTCGTTGAAACGCAGCCAATCCTCTGGGCATGTGCCCAGCGCGGTGAGAATAGCTTGTTCTTCAGAGAAAATGGCTTTGATCCATCAATTGATAAAAATCACTACATGCCACAACTGACAGCCTTCCACACAGCTAATTTTTCTACCGCTACGTTTCTTTCGATAAGCCAGCAATACGTAAGCGAAAGAAAGCACTACAATGAATCACTATTAATCCGGATCCCTCGTTATCAAACACCATTTCCGTTTGTTCATACCTCTCTTCACGCTTCCAACTGCAGGTTTCAGAGTGGAAATGGCAACCGAAAACCGCGTTCAAACTCCTCTTTGCTGCTATGCTTTCTCTGCCGTGTCTGCGCAGACCTTTCCAAGGCAGGCTGATGCTTCGTTTCAGCCCAGCACCGCAGCCCCAGATGCTGGTTTCAAGTGGTCACGTCCCTCCTCCTCTTCCACCAAACGCACTTCATTGTGACACAGAGCCGGGAGGAAATAACAGTGATTGCATCTGCACGGACTTCTGGAAATGCCAATGCGGAATGGGTTTGGTGGGTTGGCTTTTTGTTCTGCTTTGGTTTGTTGGGAGTTTTGTGTGTCTTTCCTGACCCGAAGGTCTTTTTAAAAAAAAAATTATTAGCCATCTTTGGCTTTATCACGTGTGTCACTCGGGCTCCTTGTTTGACAGTCCTGGAAGTGGGAGCGAGAGATGCTTTTGAAAGAAGAAGATTCTTTGCAATGAGATACATCCCTTCTTTCCACTAAAAGGAAAGGACTCCTGTAAAGTTAATGACAGGGCTTGTGTTCAAGGAAACATTCTTTCACAGACTCTGACTTTCAAAAGTCATTTAAAAGTTTAGTGTAGCACGCTGGAGGACGCCCATTCTCCAGCTCTCGGAGGAAAGTCTTTGCCTCCCCAGTAAAGGTCGGGTATTTCACCTTTCTCCAGCGTACTAACAACCACACGTCACAGAGGTCTTCTCTTTCCAGTATTCGGTGGCAGTGCCAGGCAGGGACACAGCTTCACGAGTCCTCTTTGGAGCCACATCCCAAAAATAGGTACAGAGAGCTTCTCGTGTGAAAGTCTTAACTCACATGCTAACGACTCATTAGAGCAGGGGGACATTTCAGAGCCAGTCCTGTAGCCGTGGGGGACGTTTTTCATCAGGTCCATGTTATTTTTCACCTCTTGCTGATTGCATTAAGGAAAGTTTAATTGAATACATGCCGATCTAGGCCAGACTTTGCATTTCAAGCACAACTAACGCAGCTCCCCTTTGGCATTTAGACGTCATTAACCCCAGCACGGATTTTTCTATGACTCAAAGGCTGTTAGCTCTGCTCCTTAGAAGGATGTCCCAATGTAGACAACGTAGACTTGTTTTTCCTTCAGATGAGAATTACTGTAACGGAGTATTTAAAGTCTGGTCCAGACTGCAGAGAAAACAACTGATTTTGGTGGTGTGAATTTTTGCCCTCTTCCTCCCAGTTTAAACTCCCAAGTGAAGATCAGGGTGCAGCTGGTTTATCTCCAGCACCAACTTCCGACAGCTCCCAAAACCTTCTGTTCTCTCATGGGCCTCTCGAGTTTCAGCTGGTCTTCCAGACCAGGAGGTGTTCAGTAATCCTTAAATAATTCGCTTTCATCAGAGGTCTGCTCTTCAATGTCTTTTATTCAAGCATCTCAAAGGCCTCTAATTAAGCCTCACAACCCTCCTTAGCTGGTGGCAGTATCCCTATTTTACATGGGCGTCATTGAATCACGGGAGGCCGAGAGCCTCAAAAAAAAAAAAAAAAAAAAAANAAGCATCTCAAAGGCCTCTAATTAAGCCTCACAACCCTCCTTAGCTGGTGGCAGTATCCCTATTTTACATGGGCATCATTGAATCACGGGAGGCCGAGAGCCTCAAAAAAAAAAAAAAAAAGAAATAGGACTTGTGAACTTGTATCGGTTTCTCTATTTGTTCCTCCACTGGGGGCATGAAACAAGCCTCGAGGGAGCAACCACAAGCCATAGACCAGACATACAAGTTGGTTTTGTTCTGGTTTTGCTGGGATGCCTCCTGAAAGTCACGGCTCTGAAACTGCCCCCTTGGTCCGCTCTCTTGGTACCTTGACACTGGCAATAATTAGTTTTCTCATCAGAAGACTCAGAAAGGCAGGGAAGAGGCAGGACTCTCCACCTTGTAGGAGATTTTATTTCCTTTCACTTGGTGGAAAAAGTCCTGTTGGTTGGAGGACGAGACCCTCGGAGAGACGCCCGGAGGACCAGGGCTGCTCCTCAGCCCTTCCTTCTTGGTGGCGCCCGAGTCTTGTTTTTGTCGCTCGGAATACCAGAAGTATTTCAGGCTGCTGAACAATCAGCCCTGGCTGCTATAAGTTTATGAGGCGTTTGATTTGCTGTCGTTAAAAGTTGTTGGTTTTAGCCACTATTTTAGTGGCAGGATGATGAAAATCTAACAAATGTGAAAGACTCCGCCTGAGCATCTGCATTCTATAACTCACTTGATATTTTTCATTTTAAATTACTCCAATAAATGTGGCTCGCTGGTCAATTTAGCAATATAAGTGCTTCTGATGAGCTCTTGGTGCAAGACAAATAAGCAGGTTTCAGCAATATGAGTCCTAATGTTTCATAGAAATTATTAAAAAATCATAAGTGAGCGTTGCTTCCCACTAATTGCCAGTTTACAGTCATGTTCCCACTGCTTCCTTAAGGAGTTTCACCGTTCAGACCTTTAAATAATAGACACGGGACTTAGAGAAGACATTTCCTATGATTGATTGGATCCAGACATCTATAAAAAAATAAAGAATATGGGAAAACGCGAGCAATATCTCTGAGTTTCTCTGAGTTTTATGGGCAGCAGAAGACACAGCTGCCATCGTCACTGAAATACACTGCCTGTAGGCAAAGATTTCCATTACCAGCGTATCCGTCACATGGGCAGAGATTGAGATAAAAAGTCGGCCCTTTGTACGATGTTCAGCAGAAGTAATTAATTGCGGATCGATTCAGAAGTCATCTAACTCCTTTTAAGTTTACAGCGATAAAATCATGACGGATGGGACGGAGCGGGAGAAATTCCAGCCTGGCCAGACATGAAATGAGCTCTGTGTGCGGGAGCAGCCAGCCTGCCCCGAGACATTGCCGAGTATTTCCAAGCACGGACACTGACGGTAATTTTTTGGTGAACTGTCAGTAGCGGCACTGCTCTCTCCATTTCAGACGCGGAGCCCCTTGCAGTACGGACGCTCTCGCAGCATCGCGGCGAGCAGCTGGGGAGGGCTGAGGCTGCAGCCTCGTGCCTTGTTCTTCTGAGACAAGACTATTTAAAGCATGTAAATGGTAATTATTTATAAACCACCTTTATAAGCCGCATCTTTTTTTGCATCTACACAATTTTCCTTGCTTCTGAAAGACGAGCTAATTAATGCTGTTACGTCACTAGACCGTCCCGTCCCTACCCGTAATCCTTATGGAAAAATTGGTGCCATCGCCTACTATTTTTTCAGCGCATCATCCCTGCCTGCTGTCAGGGTAAGAATTACTTCAGAGGATTATTGCCAAGTGTCTGCTCTGCAATTTCAACCTGTTCCCTCTCTCTCCTCTTTGCCACTCAGCTTTGCTGACCCTGAGAGCCTCTAACCGGGGCTTCCCCACTTGCCACTGTCCTCATTGCTTCATCCAAGCCGCCCAGGGCCATGATTTCACCATCCTGAAACATTCCCTTTAATTCCCGCTCTTGATCCCGTTAGGTATCCAGAGTCTCGACAGGCAGAGAAGCATCCGGTGCATGAGAAGCATGACGGTGCAGAGAAGCATGACGGTGATAAACGGAGCAGACGTCAGCGGGATGTCGGCAGGTCGGACACGCAGCGCCTGTCTCCAGAACCAGGATGGATACGTGCATGTGCACATGCGTTCGAAACCTGGGCACTGAAAGTAGGTTAAAACCAGGCAATAAAGTCCCGCTGCAGAATTTAATATTCCCATTGCCAATTTTTGAGGTGTTGCTACGAAACGCTACTTTTTAATGCTGTGATTCAATAATGAAGAAGGATCGCGACCGACCAGGCGCACGGTGGAGAACCAGACCAGAGCGCCAACACGGTGTCTGAACGCAGAGCTTGCTTTCTGCATTGGTGCGTACAGCCTCAGCTGCTGAAAGCAACGTATTTCTTGCAAGCTAAAATAGAAAAAAAAATATTTTTCTTCTCAGGTCCTGGGGGAAACGGTGCTGGCGATAACGCATTCATGCATATTCGCGGTGTGCTGCAAAATAGTAAAGCAGCATTGAAGAAAAGGAGGTTGCCAGTGCAATAACTCCGCGGCAAAGCTTTCCCGAAGTTTTCTGTGAAAACTCCACCATTCTCTGGGCCTTCTGGATACCCGTGGCAATACCAGCAGAAGTAATCCCGACTCTTGCGTTTTGTCTAATTGATATTTCTTCTTTAGATTCTGATGTTTGTTATATCTCAGTGCATCATCAGCTCCCAAAGTTTAATGGCTCATAGCACGTAGCTTAGGTTTTACCAGGACGCAGAACCGTGATGTACGGATAAAGGAAAATCTTTGAAAAATTCATTTTTCTGCCAAGTCTTGAGAAAAACGCATTAAGGCAAGAGATCCGCTCCTGCGTGACTGTGGCAGTGTTGGTGGCGGTGGAGGCTGCTTCTGTGCTGTGTGAGCAAGAGGAGCCGTTTACAGTTTTGACATATATATATATATTTCTGCATTTTGAATTGTGCGTGAAGATATACCATATCAACCTACCATTCAAATAATTGCAATACTCCGCCGCATGCTACCAAATGTAGCCATTTTTGCGGGCACGGAAGTGTTTTGCAGCTATAGGTAATAAAAATGCTTCACACGGAGCTAACTGCCTCTCTCCAGAGACAGCGGAGCCATTACAACCCTCTAACTTTGCAGATTCTTATTTTCATTAGTTCTTTATTTAAAGGAAGAATAAAGCCCTCGCACTCCAGTGGTACAGCACACTCACACATAGTTAGTGCAGAAGCAAAGCTCCAGGGAAGTCTGTTTTAAATAAGAAATTGATTTAATTTTGCAGCGCAACTCCCCTCCCCGATCTTCCCCAAAATCTGCTCAGAATTATAAATTTCAGATGGGACACCGTGGCTAGCAGCAATGCAGGGCAGAAGACACTCATAGGACAATATATTATACACATAGTGCATAATGCATTATCATCCGTAACGGGAGATACGTGATCCTTCGCCTTCTCCCTGGTGAAACGATGGGAAGCATCGACAGNCGGGACACCACGGCTAGCAGCAATGCAGGGCAGAAGACACTCACAGGACAATATATTATACACATAGTGCATAATGCATTATCATCCGTAACGGGAGATACGCGGTCCTTCGCCTTCTCCCTGGTGAAACGATGGGAAGCATCGACAGCGTCTCTGCTTCCTCTGGAGAGGGTTCGAGCCCTTTGGATGGCGGGGCAGCCGTGCCACTGATTTCCTTGAGTCCCGTGTGCCGTTCGAGCTCTGCTGGGCGTGCTGCAGCCCGTGATGTGNTATCATCCGTAACGGGAGATACGTGATCCTTCGCCTTCTCCCTGGTGAAACGATGGGAAGCATCGACAGCATCTCTGCTTCCTCTGGAGAGGGTTCGAGCCCTTTGGATGGCGGGGCAGCCGTGCCACTGATTTCCTTGAGTCCCGTGTGCCGTTCGAGCTCTGCTGGGCGTGCTGCAGCCCGTGATGTGCGTCCCTGGATGCGCTACAGCCCCGCGGCCCTCCCGGCAGCCCCTGCTGCTGCCTGGCTCGGTTAACAGCTTTTCTCCTTCCCTGCCAGGCGTAACACTCATTTTTATTTTTGTTTTCTTGGCAAGGCCTCAGGCGGTGCCAGAAGCTGAGCACGCTGGCGTTTGCCCATGTGATAATGTCGGCGTAGTGTGAGCGACTTGCCGAACGTTTGCCCGACGCAGGCGACCCCGGGACCTGGGTTGCTTGGTGAGGGGCGAACAAAATTATTTTCTACTAGTATCAAGGCGGTTAGTAGCGAGAGGAATGGTTTGTGCACTTTGAGTCGGCCTCTAATCTCATTCAGTGGGCTGCGATGGGCTCCTCGGGTGAGAAGTAAAGAGGAGAGCAGGGTCGAACCTCGTCTCCTCCTCCCCGTGCTCACGCCGGGAGGAGATCGACACTGAATTTGCTTCCACATCTATGAGTACTCTATCAACTAGGAAATAATCGCAAATATAACAGGTCGCAGGGTGCTCCTTCCTCGCTGATACCACAGAAGAAAGGGGAAAGGTGGTTTTGAAGGTGAAAATAAGCTTTGTTTGACTTACTACTACAAAGTGAACAAGAAAGCTTTAACCTATTGATTCAGGTCGCGACGTAACGTGTCGCAATGATCCGTTTCAGCGCCCTGAGGTTGGATGTTGAATTAAAGAAGCAATCAGCGTGCTCGCGCTGAGTCTCTGAGACTTTTTTCTTTCGAACACGTGTTTTCTTCGGCCGTGGTATGAATCGTATGCATTGTTTCGTCGCTAGCAAACTCTTTGAGCGAAATGCTTTCCAACGCGGAAATTATTTGCCATTTTATCTATAAAATTATGTTATTGTACTCAGTGATACACTTCAGAAAAAGGGCATTTGCTCCGATTTTCGCCGTCCTCGGTTTCCCCACGCTCCGTGCAGTTTCAAGGCACTATATCGTGGCTCGTTTCCAGCGTTAGCGTAACGGGAAGCATTGCACGCGGTGTAGATCCCAGCTCAGCCCCCCCCCTTCCGCAGAAGCAAGCGCAAGCACCAGTGCTCAGGGTGCCCAGGAACAAACCTACCGCAAACCCCAAACTTTTGCCTCATTTCGCTCCTGACACAAAGCTATTTTCCAAAGAAAGTGTGTTCAGCTGGGAGGAGCTTGAGCGGTTCCACTCCTACCACCCTTTCTTCCTAAGCAAAGACTTGGACCGTCACAAGTCTGAGCAAATGTTTATGGCTGAGCTATGAAGCGCTGGTAATGGAAATGCTGACAATCCTTTAGCCGCGGTGGTCCCAGCTGGCCCCTCTGATCATAAATTACATGAAATGAGGAGTAAACAGGACTTTCTGATTCACCAGGGCTAGGCGCAACGGAGTGGTAAAAACAAGTTGGATTTCCAGCGCTGCCTCGTGGGGTTTTTCTCCCCAGCTTCTATTTTGACCCGACGGCTGGACTGGTTTAAATTAGCGTTGGGTGTGTGTTGAGATTTTATACTGTGAATATTTCAACATATATGAATCTTTAATACACTACTGCTCAGCTTAGCTCAGGAAATTTGATGATTATTGTGTAGCGACTATACAGCTTTCGTAAAAACATTGTTACATGAGGCACCAGCAGAATAACTAGCTTAAATTCGTCATGGTACTGGCCGCATGCTTGCAATCAATTTAGTTTTGTACAAATGCAAAAATATTCCCCTTGGGAACGTGCTAGGTATCAGATTTTTTCCAGTCCCTATGGAACCCTATAAAGGGATCGAAAGCGACCCAAACCAGCATGCATACGGATGATGCGCTGCACAGTCTATTACAATGTTCCCGATTTAAAATACTTTTGGCCAAACAAGTCAAAATGCTTTAACACCCTCAGCACAAACTGGGTAAAATGGGGATCATCCAGTTCCGGAGCAGTGAATTCGCAGGTTGCCCGGGTAGAGTCCGGCACAGCCAGGCACCGGCGCTCAGCCACGACCACCTCCGCTGCACAGCGTATGCTAATGCGCTTCGTTATTTAATACTAAACAGCAACATTGAATTAGTGCAACCATTAATATGCACAAAATGCTTTAATTGCACTGAAGGCTGGTTCGGGGTGACGTCGAGTAGGAGGCTCAGCTCTCATCTGTGCGCTGAAACGTGGCCGTCAGCCGACGGGAGAGAGACGGGGGTTTGCCTTTGGTGCCTTCACTCGCAGGTTGATTACACACTGAAATAGCTTTGGTTTGGGTTTTGATTGATGGAAGGAGGGCATTCCCAATTTTCTCTCGGTTGTGTCCACAAGAGGTTACCGCTGCGGTTGGGTGATGAAGAGCGTCATCGGTGGCTGGCTCCAGCAGCTCTCGTGCGAGCTTGCAAGCGCGCAAGCGTGCGAGGCGACGGCAGAAAGCCGCTGTCTGTGCGACCAAGGGCTCTCTTGGGTGGTGCGGAGAAACCTGAGCTTGGAGGATGCGAACTAAGAGTTTCAGCGCATAAAAAAAGACCTGTATTTTCAAGATATCACAGCAATTTCCAGCAGTTTCCTGCCTTACTCCAGATTAAACCGCTCAGGCAGTTAGCGAAGGTGCACACAAAGAAAGCAGCCATTGTTTTAAAGTATGCTGAGCGATGACAATCTGTGGGTCCGTCTCCAATTAACCACCAGCGGCCGTAGAAGCCGACCGAGGCCGGCGCCGGCACTGCCTGGTTGGCGTGAGAGGTCTGCACGGTGCAGACTGCGTTCACGAGCCAGGACTTCAGCCCTGTCATTCTCTTACACCCTGCCAACCATCCATATTGCCCACAGTTCCTTCTCCTCCTCCCTGGCAATTTGTCTCCTGCGAAATGCGTCTTCAGGCCTGCCTCCATTTTTGGCCAGGTTTTCCTTCCCATCTGCCGGGCAGGACATGGGGCTGTCCACCGGCACCGGGCTGCGGATGTCCCTGCGGCCACGCTGAGCCAGGAGGAGGCACGGCTCCAGCCTTCATCTCCTCCAGCATCCCTCGCCCACACAGTCGTTCCCCATCCTTCAGCTCCGGAGGTGTCTAAGTGAGGGATTTGTAGCTTCCAGAGCACTCCATCTGCCGTGGCTGTTCCGGGATGAGCGCGTGTAAATCCACACGTAAATAATACCTGTGTCACCACCGTTGGAGACGTTAGTCCTTGGTACCCATGCGGCAGATGGGCTGGAGAGGTCTCATCGGCATCCTTGATGTTGCCAAGCGGCTAAATGGCTGCATGTGTTGTCACTACACGGGAGGGTCATTCTGGGACACTGCGCGTTGCCAGTTGAAAAAGCGATGAAGCGAGCGAGCTGGAGTGAAATTACAGCTCACGGTTTATCCCTGGCAGGACAAACTGAGGCAGGATGCGAACCCCGGCATGGAGCCTGCCAGAAACCATCTCTGGGGTCCAAAGCCTGTGCTTCTACACCCGCCTGCCCCGAAACGGGCTGCCCCCAAACCCAGGAGGATGCTTTAGTGCACAAGAGTGGAAAACATCCCCCGGCTTTGCCAGTGTCAGATTTGCTCAGGAATTTTTTTAATTCTTTTTAATCAGTTAATCAAATCTTCCGTGGTTGGTTTTTTTCATTAAATTTCTTTTCTCAAGACAGCATTTTGAAATTGCTGAAGCCCTTTATTTTAGCCTTTTCTAAATGAGAAGCAGCCATTTAAAGCATTAAAAAAAAAAAACCAAACCGACTGAGAACACTCTTAGCGATAACACACACGTGAAATGCCAGATTATGATGAAGCCACTTGAAAGAAACTGAACTTTTTGAACTTTCTTATGTGGGTCAGGGACATTTCAAGACCTTAAAAATGTTCACGGAAGGAGAAAACTAGCTCCTGCCCGACTCCCTTAGGATGCTGGTGTCTAGAAACCGGGGGTACGGTAGAGAAACCTCCGCGACAGCCGTGGCCCAGTGTGTCGGGTCCAGAGGTACCACCCAGCTGCGTGCGGGGCACGGTGCTAGCACCGAGGTCTGTAGGTTTGTGTAACACCTCCCACGTACCCCGCAACACACAGCTTTGCTGACAGAGGTGAGAAGAGGTCCCACCAGCTCTTCTGGTTCCTGCCTGGGTGGAGGCTGGGGAGCGGACGCCACGGGTTGCTCATCGTCGTTGCATGGCCGTTGATTATAAAGAGCTTTTGACCTTCGGGCTGCACATCCTGGCACAAAGACGTGCCGGGCTGAGTGACTTCGTGGAAGCAGTGACGCCCAGCGGAGCGGAGCCGCCGTGGGTGGCCGTGCCGGGAGGGGAGCAGCCACCTTCTGCTCCTGCCAGCCTGGGAAGGAAGGCATGGCTGCTCAAAGCACGCTAGCACCCCAGAAACGGGAATTCGAACGCCCCATCCGCCCTCTGCTCAGTGGCAGGACTGGATCTGCAGAGCAGAGGAGACCTCAAAATAGGAGGCTGTGTCTGTGTCCATATCAGCTCTGAGAAAACAGCAGGTGTAGCTTGAGTTTCTTCAAAGCCTTCCCCGCTCTCGTGGTTGCACTCAGCTGCCCGAGCCGATTGGTCAAGGGGCACAAACTGCAGCTTGAGAAAAATCTGTCCTTTCCTTACGGACTCTGTTGTCACTTGCCACGTAAGTTGCAAAAACATTAAAATAAATCATAAATGTCTGGTTTCATAAGAAATTCAAATTTCGCAAGTTTGAAAACTTCAGCTTCTTGTGGAACATATTTTCTTCCTGGAACTTTGTGCTTCTGCCTTTATTCATCAGAAGTGTTTTAGTGTTAATTTAACATTATTCTGTTGCTGCTTTATGGATGGGAAACACATTGCTCTCTCCCCTGCTTGCATCTGCCGCGAGAACAAAAAGACGACACATCCTGCACCTGTCCCTGCTTCACAACCAGCTGAAACAAAACTCGATTCAACAGTCGCTACGCAAAGTGCAAGCAATGACTCAGTATGGAAATAAGACTTATTTCTTTTTAGCTCTATTATGCGACGGCTAAAGCGAGCGGGTACGCGCTCTTGTGCGGTGGTGTATATATATGGCGTGCCTATTTCAAAATCTCCTTCCACTGCTTTTTCAACAACTCTGAGACAAAAGGAAAAAATACCGTATTTCGCTCCTGCGCATGACACTGATGCACATCTGCTCTATTCACTGTTTACGTTTTTTAAACGTTAACTAAGCACGGTTAAAACACAAGAAAGCGGAACAAAAATAGAGGACGTGTCTCAAGTCCCAGGCTACAGCCAACCTGCACTTGAATTTTCCCGATATCCGCCAAACTTCTACTAGAAACTTGTTTAATAGATCCCCACTCAGAGGGGTGGCTTCCCCAGACACTGTGAAGCCTCCATCCTTCAAGGTCGTCAAGACGTGGCTGAGCAAAGCCGCAGCTGACCTGGGCTGGTGCTGGCGATAGCCGGGTGCTCAGCAGGGAGCTGGACTGGAGGAGCCCCACAGGTCCCTTCCAATCAACATTGCTATGATTTTGATTTCCTGCTGCTGCTATTATTAATAAGGTTGAACCAAAACCATTGCTAAGCGTGTGGGTTATACATACCACGGTCCTTGTACGCTGCCGGCGGTTATAATCTACCAAATCCCATCTGCATTGCAGATGTGGCATGCTGAAGTGGCCTAGCCGCTTAACTCTAATTGCAGGTTGGAGATTTAGGCTTTAGAACGTCAAGGTTAACTTACTTACGATATCCAGATGATGGTGTTGTTGCCTATTATTATCCGTGTTGTAAGGATAGTCCAACGTCCGTTCAAAACCGGGAGCCTGATGAGATGGGCACTTTCCAGGCGTGCAGAATAAGTTTCTACACGAGGACATTTACAGGGAAAAGAACCGAGCCTAAATCTACTCCTTGCCCTCAGAAACAGGCAGACGAAGAGTGGAAGAAGATGAAAAGTATGTGGACACAGCACAAAGATCAGAGCGAGGCATGGTGTAAGGTACTCTGGTGCTTTTGCATCGTCGTTTCTCTTTACTACAGTTTCCGGTGGAACACAACCCTACTTTAGAAAGAACTGTATGGCAGAGAGAGACATCACCGCAAAAACAATGCCTTGTGAGCAAACACGCAGCAGGAGACAAGTAGGGAAGAGAGCGAGGAGGAGAGAGGGCAAGTAAAGAGCATCTACAAGGGGGTGTTCATGGTGTTGGGGTTCCTGGTGTCGGTGGGAAGCCAGCAGAAGCCACGATTTCTGAGGAAACCCAGCTGCCAGGGATGGGTGAAGGCTGAGTCCAGAGGACCATGCCGCTCTCCAGAGCATGATGTAAGAGTAGCGGAGATGCTGTGGGGCCGTCCCTGCTCAGTCTGACTCGACGTGCTTTGAAGAAGCTGCTGGGAGATCAGCTTGCCACGTGCCTATTCACCAGGCTTGTTTGGCTAGAAGAGCAAGTACAGGGCTCTGCTGCCTTGGCCCTCCTCCAGGCGAGACCTTCAGCGGTGGATAGGTAAAGCACCGTGCTGAATTTGCCCTTCTGTGCTGATTAACTTCAACCCTATGTCAGGCCACATTTAATATCTGCATTTAGCCTTAACCATTCGTATCTTCTCCTTGACCTTAGTCTCACGCGTGAACGTTCTCACAGTTTCTGGGAGTCCTAACCGCTGTGCTATACCCATTGACTACGCACAGTTATAGCAGGAAGCCCATCTGTATGTCCCACGTGTCCGCTACGGGTGAAATGAAGATGGGTGCAATATAATGAAATAGTTCTTCTGGAAACATTTCAACGCTGAGGATGCTGGGGCAAGAACTACGAAAGCTTTAAAAAGCCATGGAAACTTCTGTAGCGAACTTACTAATATCTGCTGTTCATCTCGACCATTCTAGATTCCTTCTTCACTTGCAGTTTTGCATTCACTAACTTCCAACAGAAGTTAGGGTTTCAAAACTTTATCTCTTCCCTGACTTAAACAAAATCCATTTTGTTACAGTGAATAAACCTAATACATTCCCAACTGCAGGAAACACAGCAAAATTTTTGACTGCATAATATAGCTATTTAAAAAGTACTAATTGCTTCTTTTGGAAGGAAAAAGTGCCTGAACGTTCTCGTTCCGGCACAGAACAAGCAGCGTATGTACTGTGCTATCAAGATTGTTTATCTTCCCTGCTCCTCTATTCTTAATATTCTCCACTTCAGTTATTCTGAAGCAGGCTCCATACAAAAAATTAGGCAAATGATTTTAAAAGTAGCCGTTTCAGAGCTGAGCTGAGTGCAAAATCGCAAGCAAAACTGGCTTTTGACTGCCCAATCACACCATCCTCGCGTGGAAAGCCACGGAAAAAAAAAGAAAGACACAAACGAGGTCAAATGCCGTTCACCAGAGCTTTATTGTAGTTCCCCAGAAACAGCACTAGAGTGAGCGATAGAGTAAAGGTGGAAGTAGAGAAAGGGTAGAGAACAGCAGCAGTATTACGGAGCTCAGCAAGAGTACGGTCACCACCACGGGTCCGCGGCATCCCGTCAGTGCTCTGCAGTCAGCGGCGTCCCGTTGATCCGTGATTCTCAAGTTGTGATCGTGGTGAGGGTCCCCGATCCGTGATTCTCAAGCCGTGACGGTGGTGAGGGTCCCCGTTCTTGCGGGACACGGTACCAGGTTATACTCTCTTTCGACTAGCAGTTCGACCCATCAGCGCAGTGGTCGCCTTGGTTTCGTTTGACATGGTCGTTGCACGTTACGCCGGCCTTGTCAGCCTTTGTGCTTGGGGCAGTGCTTGGTTTAGCGGCACAACAAGCTTGCTCGTGTTTCCTTGCAAGCTGCCCTGTTTCTGGCTGTTCTGATAAGGCAAGGGCGCTCGCCCTTTGGCACGAACGCCAGCAGCCTGTCACCTGTTACCTGTATGTCAGACATCTTTTTTGTCTGTTGTCTCCTACAGCCAGGGATAAAAGAACATTCATACAAATGTCAATCAATCCAATTCATCTGGTTATAGCAGGTTTTAACCATTCCCTCTTTTGAAAAAATATTACATAGGTGCCCTCGCCACTTCAATGCGCTTTTTAATAGTGAGGTTAAGTACCCGGTAATTATTTTGTGCAATGAGACTACCTGCGGCTCAGGCTGGAAACCATACTGAGATGTCAGACTGATGCCGATACCTCCTCACCCACGGCAGGCGGCAAGTCTGAAAACTCCAGCCCGATGCCTGTACGAGAGTCAGCCCACTGCCANTTCCAACCCCTGCCATTCTGTGATTCTGTGAAAAGTTTTGGTTTAGACTTCCATTATTAACGGAAATTTTGTAGTGGTTGGCTACCTGGGCTGCATATTGATTGATGAAACTACCACAGCAAACTCAGTTTTCAGAGAACCAGTCACTGATCCAAATTACGAAGCCCAGAGGTGTTGCTTTGCCATGAAAAGCCGAGCGAAAAACTACCTGTGAAGCTAGGATTGCACCAAAATTTTAACGTAGGGGCCATTTAGAGCTGTGCTCAGCATTGTAAGCACACTCTACGGGCAGCAAAGGCAGCTCTGAGTGCAGTTTCAAAGAAAAGCCACGGCATTGCCGTCGCGGGTACGTCACACCACGGCCACTGCCCCGCTCCCGTGCGCGGCTCACGCCCGAGCCTCTGCAGGCTTCAGTGACAGAGATTGCTGGCAACTATGTCAAACAGCCCTCTGGATCTGCCTTGAAACTTCAGAAATAGCAGTTAAGAAGCAAATCATCCCCAGGGAAGCTGTGATGCCCTCATTTCATCACGCGAGATCCTGGCAGACCGCGACGCACATCCATCGTTTCCATCCAAAAGCGGTGCAACGGCAGAGTTGGGAGTGTAATAAATGGAATAAATAAATGAATCCCTTTTCTCTCTCTCTGTCTCTCGCATCACGCGTACTTTGCCCTCCCAGCCAAGCAGATGCCATAAATCAGCCCCGTGGAAGAACTTCGTAGGGATCTGCTCGATAAAACAAAAAGATTTGTGCAAACAAGGCTTCAGGCTCTGGTAAACAGGAATTTCCAGTCCGGGCTGCCCATCACGCTGTTTGGGTGATGGTTTGAGCCGGCCCGAGGCAAGCAGGGCATCTGGTCCTGCTTGGTTTCTGCATGTCCCCCCCACTGCATTGCCCCATCGAAACCCCAGATTTGATTTATTGCCCTGATTTTACACAGAACAGAAGGATTGGACCAGGCTGTTAGCATGTGTATTTACGCCTTGTGCTATTGCCTGCGGGAGCAACCTTCTTGCTGACGTAGGCGACACCCTTTTAGATGGAGAATCGCAAAACGAGCATTTTAAATGTACACATGCGCACGAGGTATGGATCGAGTGACTTGAACAGAAGTCACTGCCCTCGGTACTAAAAAAAAAAAGATCTAGTCAGCCTACTTGTTCTTAATACAAGATTTCAGGGTTTCACCTTGCCTTAAACCGAAAATAAGTCTCGCTGTAAATTCAGGGCTTATTTTCACTGCATAAACTTCATGGGCAACACAAACATTTCAAGACGGTGTAGGAAATAAAGCAAAAATTGTGTGCTCGTTAGCAATCAGTTTGGAAGATTTCAGTTTGTCACTGTGGAGATATTTCTTCCCTAAGAATTAGGAAAAAGCATGTTCTTGCTACAGCCTCGCTCAAGGAATTGGTAAAAAAAATGTGCTTTGCATGCCAAGATCAACACAAAAATAGAAGGAAATGTTTAACACGGAAGAAAAGAAGAATAAAGAAAAACTCCCCTGTTCTGATTTTGTGACAGGTAATAACTGGATTTATTGGGGAGCTCAGGAAGCACCGAGCCTCTCCCCTTGGGAAGAAGCGTATCCGCGCCACGTTTGGGTGCGCAGGGTGGGCAGGGCTCTCAGCAGACCTCCGGGACGCAGGCGGACGCAGGCTCAGCCCTCGGGTCCCCCAGCCCCAGCCCCACACATGTTCCATCTCCCACAGCCTGGGCTTACGGAGCGGGGCAAACCCCCCCCAATTTCAGGGCTTGATTGCACCAGAAGGACCTGGGAGGACTCTGCTCTCCATGTGTGCTTTTTCCCCTGACCTGGAGCCTGAATTCAGTGCTAACAAGATGATTATTCCATGACTCCTTTTGCAACCGCTCATTGCGCATCTTCCTCAGGCAAAGCTGCTCCGGCTCTGCCAGTGCTATTTTACCGAGTGAATGGGAAGTGGTTCGTTCTTAATTAAAAAAAAAAAAAAATCTGAAGAGACGCTGAGTACAAAGAAAATCACAAAAGAATACAATCGTGTCGGACTCACCGGGAAGAGGCAGAGGGTTGCCATCACCCGCGCGCACCCCGGTCGCTGCTGTCCCCCTTAGCTCTGTCTGCCTGCAGCGATGCCCAGGGTCCCGGCGACGTGGTGCCGTCGTCTTTCAGACACGGCTTTCACCGCCAAGCCGGAGCAAGAATAAACAAAAAGCAATGCTCCCGGGTCCGAGCTTTGCCTACTTCCCCCTACACTCCCTCACAATCCCCATTTAAACTTGACTTTTTGCCTAAAACCCCTCACTTGGAATATCTCAATGAGCGTTACTGGCGGTTGTGGTTTTTTCCTTTTCCTATTTCCCACCGAGGACGTAGCCCTTGGTCAGGCACCGCCTTGGCGGGGGTTTGGCATCTCCCTTTCCTTAGTTCTTTCCAAATTTGCTGCTCTCTGCAAGAGCACTGCTCGGTGTTGGTCAATGCAAGGAATTCCGTGCAAGGCCTGGTTTATTCCCACAAACTTGAGTGCGAAATGCTGATGGGCGCAGTGCTTCCCTCCACACCGGTGAGCTGTAGCAACACATCCGTCAAGACCCGCTAGAAGGCAGTGCAGGAGAAAACTTTGTAGAAACCTCTCCTGAAAGCCGCAGGTCAACAAAGCAAACAAATGGATTTTCTGAGATAGGGAGCCCTGCGAAAAATCGTGCGCTGCTTTGTCCTGAGTTACTCTGGTAGAATTCGCATGGGCTGACTGCAAGAAGGGGTATGGGCACCAAGCCCCATCCCAGTCACGGAAATCCAATCGCAATATTTTAACACCGGAAAACACAAATTATTTCATGCCTGTTAGAGAAACATCCTTAAAAAGGTCCTAAAACGGAGATGCGACCTGCTCTGTGCTGCCCACACACGTCAGGCTGCTGGGATGCCACGGACATCCCGCTGGGGCAAGCGCCAAAGCGACTCCGAAATGAGCCCGATTTGCCGATAAAAACCGAGGCTGGAGTTTCCAACCTGTCGCTAGAAAGACGAGAAGTGGCTCCCCTGAAGTTCTTGGCAGCGGTCCCTACTCTTGCAGCAAGGCTTGCGGGCCAGATCTCCGCATTTTTCAAAGACAGGCGGCAGCAGAAGATATTTGATGAGCTCTGTGAATAGAGTTGTTGATTCACTGGAAAACACAGGAAAAACCGGGGGAAAACAAATCAAGTCAATTTAAACTGCTGACACATTTTTGTATTGGTGAATGAAATGTAAGAAGTGTTTTGAAGCATTGCAATAACTTCATAGCCCACACAGAAGAATGAATTTCTGATTTGACATTAAGTATACTCAGAATAAAAATACCAAGCGTGATTTGGTACACAAAGCCTTTCTGAACAAAAAAACCACTTTTTTGGCGAATTTCTGGAAGTGGAAATATTGCGCGATGGCTTTCAATGGGAATGGTTTAAGGAAAACGAAGAAACGATCCATTAAATCTCTCATCTTGAATTAAAATATGTAATTATTTTGAATTAAGAATTTCTCCGTGCTCTTATGCCAGGGCGCGTTATTGAAGAGCAACTGGAGCGCAGCAAAATGGAATTACAGCCCTAAACACCGACGCGACTTTCCCCTCCACTTTTGCCGATAAACGCGTATGTCCAGGGGTTTGGCCGAACAGGTGCCGCAAGCAGAACAGAACTCAGGGAACTTAGTTCCCGTGCAGCGTTCAGGAGGCTTTTGAAGTTGCATTTACAAGAAATCATTCCGTTCAGGGGGCATTTGTTGTGGAAGGGATAAAAGTTCAGTGTTTGAACCGGAGCGCACGAGTCCTGCCGGGTCTCTGAGCAGGAACGACAGACGGGTACGCTCCAGTAACCTACCTAAAAGAGAAGTCTTATAGGGTGATTAAATTGTTCTGGAATTATTTGCTTGTCTAAACGCCAGGAAGAGAGTTTATGCTCTTCCAGAAAATTATTTTTTCTGACCCTTCTTCAACTGAAAGACTCTGCGAGTGAAACCCAGTGCGTGCTGGCAGCACGGTCATCAAGGCGTTGTGCTTTTAAGCCGCCTCCTTTTAACGCATTTTGCCAAAACGTTCCTCTTTTAAAGAATCGCATTCTGAGCATGTCATCGCAGAACACAGCTAAGGGGATTGGGTAGCCTGATTTTGACTGAACATGTTTGTCTTTCTTGCTACATTTATGATGCTCATTTAGGAAATAATTAAAACTGCCTCCTCATGTATATTCTCCGCATCGTTAAAGCAGGTCTTCCACCTTGGCTTCGTCATCCCCGGGAATATTCATAAAGCAAACGTGCTCCAAATGAAGTCCCAATCTTTACTCAGAAGAGAAAGGAAACTACCCTGTCCTGTCGAATACTCATGCCCACATTGCAGTGTTACTCATTACTTTGCTATACAGTAATCAGTCTCCACCTGAGGACAATATTTAATGAAGGACAACCAAGCATCGGAAAAAAAACCCGATGAATAAACTCATAAAGTCTCATAAACTGCCGAAGGTGTCAGTGGAAAGATCTGCGCTAAGGTGCAAAGTTTCTCCTCTTTGTCTCCTACTTCTTTAACTTCTCAGCCATCCTCGTGGCACAAATCAGGGCTATTTTCTTGTTAATTCGGATGCTCTCCTGTACGCAAGAAAAGGAGCCGGTGCTTGGGGACCATCACCTCCGCCCCGTGCTCCGGAGGAGGTTGTGCTCCATGAAAACCCCTGTGAATATGCCCTGGCTGAAAGCACTGACTACAACACAGGTTTTTCCCCCCGAGCTTTATGGATAATCATTCACTGAGCAGCTCAACCAGTTCTGCAGGGCTGCCGGTGCTGGATGCTGCCCAGTGACCCGAGCCAGGGCTCAGCCAGGTCTCTCCCGAGGCTGGCGCTCGCTCTACAGAGAGGTTGCTTGCGTGGAGCCATGCCGCTGTTGCATAAAGCGTGGTTAAATATAAATCATGCCGCGTCTAGATTTGCCCCCTCCCCTACCTTACCGAGGCTTTTCCCTTCTCTGTACGTCCTGGGAGTCTGCAAATAGCGTTCGCCGCTTCCCAGGAGGCTGCTTTTGCAACCGCACATCAAACGTGGGTTTTGATACGAGATGTAGACGGTGTTTCCCATGGTCTTGCCGCATGAGATGGGACAGGGCAGGCGGTCCCTGCCCCGCGCTGGAGAGGCTGGTTGGGAGCAGGAGCCACCGCGGCACCGCACCGTAACACGGCAAGTGTGAGTAAAGCTCGTCCCTCCGCTCACTGCTTTGATTTGATTTCCAGTTTGGGAAACTTCCTCTAGGGTTGTTGGGCAAACGGGAGAGCAATGAACCGAGGGAAGGCCACTTCTCCACCGAGCTTTGTTGACAAAATCCTTATTCCCATCTTCGTCCCATCGTACACCGTTTGGGATGCTGAGCCCAAACTCAGTGCTAAGGAAACGGCGTAATTAGGATTGCATTTGCTCCTCTTGCACGTTTGCGTTTTCGCATCACCTTGAATTCCATCATTGCATCTACTTTTCAGCAACGAACACAATCTCTGGCCTCCTTCAGCGCCCATATGGCCCGTCCTCACTTCACAAGCACCCCCACAACGTTTTATTTGCTTCACTTCCCGGGGTTCCCCCTCTTCCCCACAGCCCAGCGCTCAGAGCGTGCTCCAGGCAGCACGGTTACGGGAGCTCAGCCCTGAACCAAGCACATCCCCAGCCTCAGCACCACGAAGGAACACCAGAATTATGGTCCAGCCACAAAACACGAGAGTTTTGGTGGGTTTCTTAGTGCTACCTGGGGATGACGTGCTGGGGAAAGGGGGCGCAGCTCTCACAGTGCTTGGGCAGCAAAAGCATCCCGGGATGCGAGGATGTCCTGGCTACATCCTTCCACCACCCGGGCACGTGCCTCCCAGCGCTCCCACAGCAGCGGTGCTGTTTGACCTGTGCTTTCTACAAATTCAAGGGAAGGGAGAAACACAAAACGCAGGTGGGTAAATCACAAACCCTTGCCGCGCTTGCCATCCTGGATTTCCATTGGGGTTAATTTTCTATGGAAAAAAGACGGTTTCTTCTCTCTTATAAAAAGTTGCGGGGGTTTTTAAAAATGAAAATTAAATAAAGAGGTAACTTCCATTCATCAATTTTAGACCTCACAAATCAAAAAAAGAAAGAGAAAGATGGCAGGAGTGGAGACGGCTCAGCCTGGCTCCCCAGGGCACCGCCGCTCTCACAAGGATGGGCATTCCTGACGCTGGGAGTCTTCCCGGTCAACAGAAAACATCCATATAGGCAAAAGAGGTCCACTCAACAGCCTGAAAATTAAGTTTTCTAGATGCATAAGAATTTAACCCGATAGACACAGCAGGAGGTCATTCCATTCCTGCTCTTCAGTAGCTTTGGGCTACCTGCTGCGAAGAAATAACTCAGCCATCCACGCTCAACAGGTTATCGAGAAATCGTTTTATTAAGGCTCAGCCAGAAGACAAAAACAAACCTAAGGCGGGCCGAGACGGCTGGGACCTGAGCCCAGAAACTGCCAGGACACACAGGGACCTTCCACGAAGGGTTCCTGAGAAACTTAACCAGGCCTCGGTCTCTAATTTGAGAGGCTTTGGGAAATTCAGGGGGGATCGCGGGGACCGGAGCAAAGGGTCACACCAAGTTTCCAGCACAAGTGCGATACTGGCTGGTTTGGCAATGTGCAGGTTGAAGTAAGAGCCCATCTCCTGCAGTCTCCCAAAAAGCTGCATCGATGGCATAAACCCCCTCCCGGTGTCACGCCACGGGGCGAGCCACGCAGGACACCCGGCCCAAACCTGACCACCTGCGTACAAACCTGCAACGACGACAACGCAACATTAACACACGTAAAAATCACCCAGGAAGTACCTGGAGAAAGTGGGGATGATATGATAAAGATCCGGATGCGGCGGAGGAGCCTTCACACTGTTCCGTGGTGGCACCGAGACGTCGGGTCCCCTCGCACGTAACAACAAATGAGCCAAAAACTTCAACGGGCTTTTTTTTCTCTCTCTCTCCTTTAAATAATAATAAAAAAGAAATATTAAAGTTTTAAAGTTAGGTTTCATAGTATTAAAAGTGCTTTTCCTCGCTGGGCACTGCAGTGCTCTGGGTGCCTGTCCTGCAGCGCAAGTGTGGTCTCCACGCCATTACGCAAGGCGTGCGTGGTCCCCGTGCCACCGTGCAAGGTGTGCGCGGTCCCTGTGCCACCGTGCAAGATGCGCGTGGTCCCCGTGCTGCCATGCAAGGTGGGCATGGTCCTTGTGCCATCGTACACGGTCTGTGTGGTCCCCGTGCTGCCATGCAAGGTGGGCATGGTCCTTGCGCCATTGTGCAAGGTGTGCATGGACCCTGCGCCACCGTGCAAGAAGTAGAAGGCGGCAGCAGCCTCTCGTGACACCGTTTCTTGAACGGACACGTGGGAAAAATCCAGGAAAGCTGCCGTAAAATCCTCCTGGTGCGGCTCAGGCTCATCGGACAGTCCCGCTGAGGCAGGGCAGGCAGGCACAGCAGGCGCAGAGGCTGAGCGCAGCCGTCGTCAGGGCCGAGAGCCGCGAGGGCCGCTGGTACTTGAAGGCTTTCTTCACCTCACCCCTGGTCTGGGTGACGTAGTCGAGGGTGCGCAGGACGTGGTGCTCCACGCTGTCGGCGGCCCCGTGCTGCTCAGCCAGCAGCCCCTCCAGCTGGAGGAAGAGCCCGTGCAGCTCAGCCATCTGCGCTTCCAGGTCGAGGAGCTGCCGCTGGCGCGCCTGGGCCGCGGCCAGGTGCTGCTTGGCCTTGAGCTCCTCCAGGTCCCGTCCCACAATGCGAGGCGCCTCAGGGCTCTCAGCCAGCCGGTCCATGTCCTCAGCCCCCAGGCCAATGCCCGCCAGCTCCATCTGCCTCTCAATCTGCTCCTTCAGCCTCTGCCGATAGCGGCTCTCCCGGGCGTAGTGGCGGGCGAGGATGGCACGGTATCGCTGCAGCAGCAGCCACAGCTGGGTCTGGCGGACGCGGGGGCCTGCTTGCCCTGTCCCCTCCTCCGTCCCTGCCAGCAAAGCGCCCAGCTGGGGCTGCAGGGCCATGGCCTCGTGGGCGAAGGTGGCTCTGGCAGCGCCGAGCCCCTGCTTCTCCTGGGCGATGCTCTCCTCGGAGGTGCAGCACAGCACCGTCTGCTGCGTCTCCTCGATGCTCTCGGAGAGCTGCTCCAGCTGGTCCAGCGCCCGCCAGAGCTCGGCCGCCTCCCGCAGCGCCCGGCTGACAGGGCTGGCGTCGTCCTTGCCAAACGCGGGGTTGTCAAAGCACAGGGCATCCTCGTGCGGGTCCCCCTCGGTGGCAGCTCGCCGCTGCAGCTCCGCCAGCCGGTCCCTCATGCTCCGCGCCGGCCACCGGCACCATCCGTGGGACGGGCCACACATCAGCCCCGGGAGGGGAGGCGCGAGGCCGGAGCTCCCTGCGTCAGCGAGAGCTGTTAAAACCTTCCCTCCCGGCACCCGGGCAAATATTGATGGAGGCGGGCAGGCTGCCCTGCGTCAGCCGCCGGGCCTGACCCCACGGCGGGGAGGGGAAAGGGGTTTTGCGAAGAAGCAGAGCAGGACGAAGGGGTGGGACGGCTGCCAGCGCCGCCAGCGCCTGCGTCATGGGAGAGGCTCTCCTGGCTCAACATCTGATCCTCCGGGTTTTAAGACAAAGGGCTTTTATTCACTGAGAAACAAAGCAAGCCCAAAGCCCAGGCTTCAGGGGGCAGAGGAGGGGGCCGGCCGCCCGGCGCTCCCCCCGGCCTGCCCTCCTGCCGCAGGGCCCCGTGGCGGACCCTCCGTCCCGCATCCCAAAAACGGCCTTCAAATGGCTTCGAAGGAAGAAAGGGCACGCACGCAGACACACACCGCAGCCCTTCCCAGACCTCTCAATGAGCCTCGAGACGCAGTGAGGACACAGCAAGCGCCAGGCAAATCATCCTAGTGCAGCGCCTATGCTGAATGGAAAAGATGGGGTGGAGGCAAAGCTTGGCTTCCCCCCGGGCACCGCGAAGGTTGGCAAGGCTCCGAGAGCCGGAGGGTGCCCCACGGCCATCGAGGCAGCAGGCAGTGCCCCGCACCTGTGAAGGACGCATTGCCCAAGCGGCTGAGGGGCGGATGGAGGAGGGTGCCTCGGGCTTTTCCAGGCTGGAAACGAGCGTCGGGGTGACACAGCTGTCTTGCGCATCAGGGCAAGGTCGTAGCTAGTCCACGCGCCGCTGAAATGTGTAAAAACCACAATTCAGTTCTAAAACATCTGCAAAAATCACCATTAAAAAAAAATAACTTCTCAAAAAGGCATTTCCAGAGAGGGTTGGAAGAAGAATTGTTCTCCACATCGATATTTTATATCTTTTAAAACACGCATTACCGTATATGACCTGGACACACAATGATATAAAGTGTATGACATCGCACCTATGATATAACATCTACAGGAGTGACAGGGAAGGGTGGTTTGACGAAGGTAAAGGGGGGAAGGGAGCGCGATTTCTTCTCGCTATTGCCATTTGATGGACGTACTTAGTGGGGGGTCTTCAGCATCCGGGCAATACAAGTTTAATTTTGCTCTCTGTAACCCACAAGGCCAAGACCCTTCTGTTCTGGGGCCTGGAGCACGAGCGTTGCATTAAACGCAAGATATTCTTTCGCATCTGACAGGAATTGCCATTCGGCCCATTTGAATCAGCACAATACAACGAAATGTCAAGTAAGTCAGGAGATTAAAGAGAGGGAAAGACAAAATACCGTATTGCGAGAGCGATGCATGGCGGGACGGGCTCGGGAGAGCCGAACGGCAAGGGACAGGTGAGGCGCGGGGAGCCTGTCCTTAACCGAACACCTCGGAACGGCTATTTTGAAGTACGAAACCGCCTGTGCCTGCTGGGATGAAAGGCCTTTAAGGCCTTTGCGCGGCACCCACGGGAGACGCAGCCCCGTGGCCGTCCCCAAGCCCTCCCCGCTCGTATCGGGGACAGCGCAGGGTCGGCCTTACCGAGCTGTGCCATTTGACCGCTTGCAGGTGACGGCCAGCATCAGCCCAAGGGCCGGCCCGCAGACCCCGGGCCCTACGGCGCAGTGCCCAGCCCGAGGCAGCTTTCAGCCAAACCCGGTGCCGTCCATCCCCCGGGCGCCGCTCGCGTTGGAAGAGCCCTGTTTAAGCAATATTATCGCTATTATTTAACAAAAGGCCAAGAACAGTGGATGAAAAAGGAGTCGCATTTCATTTTGCATTAAACACCCCTTAAAATCAGGCGCGGCCTCCCCCTCCTCAAGCTCCTCGGCGCCCGAACCGANGCGCCACTCGCGTTGGAAGAGCCCTGTTTAAGCAATATTATCACTATTATTTAACAAAAGGCCAAGAACAGTGGATGAAAAAGGAGTCGCATTTCATTTTGCATTAAACACCCCTTAAAATCAGGTGCGGCCTCCCCCTCCTCAAGCTCCTCGGCGCCCGAACCGAGCCGTGTCCCGTGGTGGTAGGAGGGAGCTCACCCAGAAACCTCCTCCTCCTCGCCCGCTCGGGCGCTGCTCGGGGAGGCTCTGCACAAGACCTGTGGCCCCGGTCAGCAGTTTTCACACGTAGTTTCCCAAGCAAGCGGTGGCTGTTCCTCTTTTGCCCAGGAAAAGGTTATTTTGGGAGGCGGTCGGATGGCGGTTTGGGCGNGAGGCTCTGCGCAAGACCTGTGGCCCCGGACAGCAGTTTTCACACGTAGTTTCCCAAGCAAGCGGTGGCTGTTCCTCTTTTGCCCAGGAAAAGGGTATTTTGGGAGGCGGTCGGATGGCGGTTTGGGCGACAGACCCCAGCGAGCCCTCGCGCTTCCCTGTGGCTGAGCTGAGGGGCTCCGTGCTGTCCTGCTCGAGATCTGCACAAAGTTTCTACATCCAGCTTACAAACTCCTCCCTTTAGAGAAGTACAAAATGATCCAGTCGAATCAAAAAGTGATTTGCATCTCACGTTTTACAACTCAATTTCAAATTTTTGGTCTCCTTAAGGTCTAAGCTAGTAAGTAATGCAAAACCAAAGTAAGAGTTTATCTTTTTTTTTATTAAGACAATCCCACAGCTGGAAAATGAAACATCCTAGATTACATAAGTGACTTCAAAAAAACTCTAGAAAAAAATCTTTACAAATTTACATTTGTACAATACAAAAACTAACAGCTCATTGCATATAAATATTACATTTGGTCTGCCAACAAGTGGCATCAAAATCCCTGAAGTATTCATTTAAAGGGACCTGAGATAGCGGATGTGAAGATATGGGCATAAATATCACCTGGAACAAAAAATAATCAAATATAAAAAAGTAGACATAACTCTAATAGTTTTTGTGCATTTTTGGAGTATTTTTAAATCATCCAGAACATGAACCGTAGAGCCTAAGCCACGTGAATGTCATCGCTCCAACACCAACTGGTATTTCTAAATGAAGTTGCTGTAAGGACTCATGGAGGAATGAACAGCCTGTGTTAGTATTTCTACAGAAAAATAATCATCAGACTTTGATTTCTGAATACAGCCGAGCAGCCACCGCTCTCGCATTTTTAGGCATTTTTAGGAAGAGGGACGGCGGATTTTGATTTTCTCTGCCGAAGAGCGGCGGGAACAGCAACGCCTCCCACGAATCCTCGGGCACGACCTCGGCGCCCCGGCCGCCGGAGCAGCTCCTCTCGCCACCCTGCCCGCTCCTCCCAGAGCCAGACATCGGGGAAGGTGCGCAGCGCTTGCCGATTAAACAACCCCAACCTGAGAGACAGCTCTTAAGCATCCACCAGTTTAAAGAGCTCCTGAACATTCACACATTTGCCAATGCCCAGCTGCGGCTGCAGTTAACCTGCCAGGAGCATTAACTCGCGAGCGCAGCGCCAAGCTGCTCAGTTTTACTTCAAATTCTCACAAACTCCCATCAGGTGCCCACATCCATGCACATAAATGTATTTAAGCACCATTTTTATAACACCAGAGTTAAGGCTGCGACAGCAATTCCGCCGGAAATCTAATTTTTCAGGGATTCCTAGCACAGTTGTGTAAGTTTGCTGCGGGCCGAACGTGACATATTCAAAATGTACAAGCTTCCAACAGGGCTTTGCATCTCTAAGACTAAAAAAAGACAACTTTTAGACTAAATTTTGCAGGCTGTTACTTACTGTACATAAAGGAGGTTTGGTTTTTTTTTTCCCCCATGTGTAAACCTCTTGATACACTAATATTTGAAAATTAATCTATCGCACATGCGCAGTAATTTTCCATAACACATACTTGTAAGAACACAATGACAGCTCCCTACAATACTAAGGATAGATTTCTCCGTGGATTGTTAACTGCTCCTTCAGTCTATCAGGTAAATAATGAGCACTTTTATAAAACTGTGCATGACGGTTTCAAAAGAATAAAATCAAATCAAGAAATGTAAACACACAAATACATTTTTAAAACATTTCAGTTGGTGACACAGACCAAGGACAGCAGGACGCTCCAGGTCAGGGCCGACACGACATCCTTAAACCCACGGCTACTCGGTCTTCCCTGTCATTCACCGCTCCGATTAGAGACGAAATACTAATCGCGTTCTTAGGAAAAAAACCGCGGTTTAAACCGATTCTCTCGCGTTCACCCTGTGTGATTCTGCACAGTTGTCAGAAACATTCCAGAGCCACCCAGGAGCAGCCTTCTCGAACGCTCGCCACGGTTCATCTTGCTTTTCGCGGTCAAGCGAGCCTCCAAACATTGTCAAAAGCAATACACCGCAGTCGGCCTTTCCACAGTTTTTAAATCGCTCGAAAATTCTCTTTACCGTGCACTCGGTGCCGGTTCTTTCCAGCGCTCTCCGTACTGCACGGTCTTCCTGCTTTTGCGCAGGAGACGCCGCGGAGGTGCACGTTTCAGAGAACGCTCAGGGAAAATTAAAACACGCAACAGGACGCTAACTTCTAAGCAGCCAAAAATCCTCTGCAAATTCTTTCTTCGGGATTATATTTAGCTTGTTTATCTGCAGCGTGGGGTTGATCGGGACAAGGAGGGGGTGGCCTCTGCTTACTTTATGGAGAAAGGAGTGCCAGAAAGAGAGAGAGGAGGGATAAAACTGCTCCGACCCACCTACGTTCAAGCACCGACATAGGTTTCATGGGTTATTTCAAGCAGAAATACCACGTGAGGCTGGAAGCACACGACTTCTACAAGGGTTCCCTTAACTGCAATTCACCCAGCAAGCGGGAAAAAGGGAGTAAGCCAGAGGAGCCGGAGCGCACGTGCTCAGGGGTGGAACTAAGCGCTGTCGTACGCAGCCGCGTCAGGCAGCGCGACGGGAGCGGGCCTGCTGCCCTGCCACCGCCCGCAGCAGAGAGAGGGAAGGCACGTGCTGCCCCGTCCCATCCGGCAGCGCTCCCACTCGGGGTACGGGCGGCCACAGAGGCGCTGAGCAGCCGAGAAGCCAGCGCTCCAGCCTTCCAACGTCATTACAACCACCTCCAGCAATCTGGGAATGTTGCTAGTAAACAAAGTAATGCAGATATAAAAAAAAATATGGAAAGTCTTGTGGAAAAAAGAGGCATAGGAAGAATTAAATCTTACAGTCTAGCTGAAATAAAATTCATCAAGATACCGTACGTCTCCAAAAGAACACCCTAAATAACTTACAGCGGCAATAAAGGGAAGCTAAAGAAGAGAGATGGAGCACGGCAAAGCAAAGAACAATGGGTGACAGAGAAAACGAAAAGCAGGCAAAGCTGGGGCTGAACTGAGACAACAGCACACCGCTACGGCAAAACGAGCTTCGTCATTCATGCCCTGGGCCGGGAAGAAATGGGAGCACTACAGAGACAGCGGATTCGTAGCCAGGAGAAATGCAAGAACAAAGCTGCACGGGACACGTTCAGCGCCACCTCCACCGAGGATGGCGCGCGTGCGGTTCACGCTCTGCCGCCGGTAAAGCCCCGTGGGGCGCGAGCCCTGTTTACCACGGTGTCTCCGAACGCTCTCGAGTCCCCCGGCAACTCAGGAGAGGGATCGTGCAAGATCGCATACCTAGAGAAAACTCCAAAGCACCGATGCCCAAGAATCAATCCCAGAGCAGCAGAGGAGCCCCCGGCCTGCCCGCACGCCTTGTCAGCCTTCAGGGATCTGACACGTTATCGGCCCTTCAAACCCTTTTCTCAGGCAGAGTTTTGGAGTTTTGTGTTAAAAATGCAAGGAGAGAGGACTGTGGCGCTGACCCTGCAACACACCGGGCTGTGCAGCCCGCGAGGAGCTCGGCAGCTTCACGGGATGCTGGCTGAGCACCCGGGTTTCGGATGGGGGAGCGAGACGGTACAAGGTTTAAATCATTTCACTGCTTCTGCTGCACCTCTTGGGTTGATGCTAAGCTTCCTGCAACCGTAAGTGGCTCCTGATAGGATCTGGGTTTTGAGCAAAAGTGTCCAAGTTACCATGAAATTATAATTATCCCACAGAACGAGGCTATGAGAAATCAATTGCCTAACTCAGAGAAAGGATCCAGGTACAAAACCAAGTAAAAATGACGTCTCTAAAGCCAAGTTATTTCTTTCATGCTTATAAAAGGTTCTCATGCACAAAAAAAAGCTTTTTTTTTTTTTACAATAAGCAATAGTTCCGTTGTTCTAGCACACCCTGCTGCCTAGCTCTTAATCATGTAACACGTTTGATTAATACTTACGCCACAGCAAAGTGATGCTTCACTGTTATCTTCACAGTACTTCATTACATAGAAAAGATACATGTAAGAACATACTTAATACTATTCTAATCGCTGCTAAAATACACAAACTTATAAAATGCTTTCTCTGGAATCCACGTGTTTTATCTCTCCCCGACCCCTACACAAAATAAATAAGTAAGTGGATCTTCGGCCAGTCAGAAATATATGAAAAGCATTTCTTTTGCATTTCAAGCTTTTCAGGCTTTAGAACAGAAACCGTAGTGTTTACGCTAGCTCAACAGGACTGATCTAAAAGGGGTATGATTCCGACTATGGACTGATGCATACATGCTATTCCTGGTTACCATATGTAGAAGGACCAATCAAAGAAACAATACATTTCTTATAAATATATATGCGTGTATATATATATACATATATATGAGAGAGATGATAGGACAGGTGTTTATATTTTAAAGCCCAACGCAGAACTAGGAGAGCCTCCGCACTTCTTTTTTCCCCCCATCAAAACGCAACGGAATCAAGTCCAGAAATGGATCACGGCCCATTCAAAACACCCCTTAAAAAAGTAAAAGTGTGATTTTTTGTACTGCACCATAAACTCCTATGAACGCTCTGAGCCATTTAGGATATACTCTCCTCCACCACAAAACTAAACCTCTGCATTTTTTCAAGTCATTTTGCATCTAACTAGAATTTTTTTGGAAAGCGAGATAAAATAGCTAGTGCTTAATATAGAAAGTCAAAAATTAAAATTCCTTCTGCATCTGAGAATATACACGGGTCACTTTGCTGCCTGAGGTTTTCCAGAATTATTGACCAAGCTGTGCACAGAAGAACTTCAGGATATTGGATGAAAGTTAAAACAAACAAGCAAACAAAAAAAAATCTTGAAAAACTCCATCGAAACTTCCTAGTCTCTTTTTCTGTTTGTACTCTCTGTGTGATCTAAGTCACTCTCTTAAGCAAGCTGCAGCTGTCGGATTCACCTAGACAACGGGAGAAAACTGAAGTCCCGTATCCATTCGAGCCAGACCCTATGAAGTCAGAGGCCGCTCGTCTCCAGCTCAGCCCACGCCAAAAGCCTGCTTCTGTTCACCGAGGAGCCAGACCACAGGTGTCCTCACATACTGTACTATTACAAAAGGATTTCTGTTTTCAAGCTAGCATTTTTCAGGATAACAAGAGTACAGTGCCGCACGGATGCCCTTCTGGAAGCTTGAGATACAAGAGGGCGCCTGGAGGATGCGAACAGGAGCTTGTCCATACTGGCAGCCACCAGAGCCACAGAGCTCCCTTCGGCTCCCTCATCACCTTCAAGGGGGAAATTAAACGAAACGCAGACTTGCACCGAGCAAGCAGCAGCAGAAATGTGTGGGAGACAGTCGGCCTACCCGCACAAATGGATCGCCACCTGCCGAAAACACTACGCTGCTGAAAACTCTGAGAATTACTTAGATTTGCTTTCAGTGTGTCAATATAACGAAGGTATGGCTACTCTACAACTCCGCCAGCAATTCCATCCCTCCACGCTCCTTCTTGCCTCTTCTTCAACACGTACTGAGTAACAGCATCTATTTTCTTTTAAGTTTCCAGTAGTTGTAAATAGAGGTAGCCGAGCTACTATTAAAAATCACGTTATGCTTTGAAGAGGAGGAACCTTTCAAATGTTGAAGTTACCCCTTAGCTGCACAATCTCTATTAATACTATAAAAATATGAGAGGACAAAAAGAAAATAGATGCAAGTAACTTTTGCATTTGGCACCTTTTGTCTAGATATTCATACTTCTCAAGTATTCTCTTTTTAATAAAGTTAATGCACACATAGGACACACCACATCAAAGGTTTGCTACATATTTACAAGGCACCAACCCTTTGTCACTTTTTACACGAATAAAGAACCGATAGAAAGCACGTCAGGACCCCCCATAACTGTAGTATAGACATACTTCAGTTCAGCACAATTCATGAACATTTGGCCTGGGAAGATTAAAATAATCCAGATCCTTCTTACAATATAGAAACTGTAAACATTTTATAGCTGCCTTTAGGATTGGTGTATTGTGCAAAAGTTATAATTATTACTGTGTATAAGGATTTATGGCAGAAACGACATAAAAACTCTGTAAGAAGGTGCTATTTCTATAATACACAAACAAAACAAGGGAGCGAAGCCACGACCGTGACTCAAAATGTCATGTTCTTATCGAGAAGCTGGAAGCCTCTTTAATGCGATGAACTCGTAGTGTGGGGGGAAGAATTTCTGCAATTTAAGGCCTAATGACTAAGGCTTGTTTTGACCAATGAAGTGTGGCGATCTGAAGTTTTAAAACAAACGCAAACTGATGTCATGGAAAAGCACCACTGTGAAAGGTGAGTGGAGTCCTCGCACAACTTGCTTGGTAGATTTTCTGGTAAAATCCCTGCAGTAGAAGGCCATTGAAGTTCTTTTAAAATTGTTCCAAAGTTTTTCATCTGTCAATAATTCCATCCCATGAGATGGCTGACCCTGGCTTTTTCTGTCATCTTCCGCACCCTGCCTGACCTGGAAGTACCAAGGTTCAAAGGATCCTCGGTGTGCACAAAATTGTCATTATCAGAATCGTCATTGTACAAGACAGTTCTCCTGCCCTCGTTCCTTGTTTTGATTCGAGGCGGTCTGCTGAATCGCCCTCCAAACACGTTTTCACCAAACTGTCCTCCAAACAGATTTTCAAATTCATCATCTGTAATTCGGGCACGTTTTGCTCTGGTGGCTCCTCGCGAGGCTCCTCTGCCTCCTCGGCCTCTTCTTCCTCCCCTGCCGCCACCTCTTCCTCTGCCACAGCCTCTTCCGCCTCTACCACCTCTTCCCCCTCTACTCCACCTCCCCCACCTCCCCCATCTACCCCTCCTCCCTGTCCCTCTGCCCTGCCAATTCCGTTTCCCGCCGGTGATTTTTCTTTTGATTTTTCTTTTGGGTTTTTTGGATTGCACAACTTTGCTGTAGTCATGGTCTCCATCAATGTAATCCTGATCTGTTCTAGATGTTGATTCAGAGTCTGAATCAGAGCCACTTCTGCTTTCAGAACTGGAACTGGAACCCGATTCCCCACTTTCTGATGAAGATAAACCAGATTTTTCTTTTAACTCTCTCTTCTTCTTTTCCTCTTCCTCCACCTCCTCCAGATGCTCGTCTTCTTCTGATGCACTTATTAACTTCCTCTTGACTCCTGTCCGAGGCTCTCTGCCGTCACCGTTTGTAAGCGGTCCATCGGGAGAGTGATCTAAGCAAACACAAAACAACCCTATCGGTTATCGTCATCACGTCTGAGCCAAACAGGACACAAAAAGCGGGATTCGCCTCATCTGCCTTTGAGGTGTGCTCTGGGGATGATCCAGCTCTGAGCTACTCACCACAGACGACCTTTACATGCTGTGCAAACAGGTGCTCTAAGGGGAAAACTTATCAGACAAAGTAAACACAGTCCATCTTATCTGGAAGAAAGGAGTGCAAACTCTCTTGACTAAGAGTTCAGTGAAGATCCAGTGAAGTTTGTTGGACACAAACATCTGACATTTAGTCAGATGAATCCTACCTAGGGTGCCACGACAAAAAACCCTTTAAAATACATTTCAAACCTATATACATTAAAATAACACTCTGCAAGCAACATTTATTCCCCATCGAACACCTGTTCTCAAAAGGCTTGGTCCTGGGAACACTTGCGGCAAGCACAATTTCAAGACAGTAAATAACCCAAGGAAGCTCACTAGGATTGCTGAACACGTTAACTTAAAAATACAAAAAGTATCTTGCTGGCTTGGGACACAAAATACTATATGTTTACAGAGCGACAAATCTGACGATGAAGGCTAAATATCTTCTTAAACACCGGATACGGAAAGCTCCCCTGCAACATACCATGCTGCTACAGCACAAGTCAAGTATGAACTTGAGCAAGGCTTCAGGGTTTCAGCCAATGCTCATTTAATGCCTGCTTCAGTGGAAAGTCTGACTAACACGTCCCAGAGACATAATACCACAGTTCTCAAACAGTGTTTCCCTTCCAATCACAAGCACTTAGTCTTGATTACAACAAAAATATCTAATTTTTTTTTAACTTTTTCTCATCTTTGGTTTCAGCTTGATTAATAGAAGTATAAGGTTTGGGGTGGGGATTCTTTTGGGTTGGTTTGCTTTTTTGTAACTCCTGAAGGAGCTGTAATTCTCAAGCAGTTTAAGAGCAACCAAGGTTTTCCATCGGGAGCAATTTTAAACGACTTCGCTGAAGTGCATGTGGCATCACGTGCATGCCACACTTCAGACAGGAGACCACAGAACCTTAAGAAGCAAGGTGAATTCAATTCTTTAGTATGGTTTGGGGATACAGTGTAACGCTAGACTCAGGCAAGAATATCAAAAGCATCAGACAGAAGCAACATCTTTCATTTCTAGTGAAACCAGTCATCCAAAGAACAGAATACTTATTACTTCTCACCTTGTTTCACTGGTGTAGATTTACTCCTGATCGGTCTACTTTTCCCTGGATCGATGGTATTACCACTTCGGTTCTGTGCATTTGAGCCTGAGGAAGATGGCTGGCCTTCCATCTCTTCACCAGTGGCTGAACCCAGAGGTTCTTCTCCTGTATCTGAAACTTTAGACAGGACACCACTAACACGACAGCATAACTTTTATCCTCTATTTATAGGGTCATAATGCAAGACATTGTTGGGAAGTTTTGTATCACCCGAGTTAAGAGCCCAAGTCAAGAGGTTAATCTTGCCAAGCTGCCTCTGCAGTCATTTAGAGATGGATTCCACCAGGGTGTAATCCAAAGTCAGCTTAATGTGTTCGTACTCACTGTGTGAGAGAAATCTGTATACAGGAAGTCCAGGCTCTTGTCGCTAGCTTAATTCTCACCAAGGACAGAGCCAGGTTCCCTTTTCTCCAACCCTTACCAGTAACTTACCCACAGCTGGAGGGCCAAGTTCGGCTACCATAACCTACAGACAGCGTATCTATATGACCTTGCTACTTTCTCTTTCAGCGGGTAGATTTTGCTTGTGTCTCGCGAATATAAGATTTAAACTGAACATTAAATATCCTTCAGCTTTTTCATCTTTCTGCACATACAAGCTGCTGCAAGAGAAAGGATGTATTTTATAAAATTTCTCCTCACCATGAGATGAAACTGAAGAACTAGTCCTAGTCAAAGGCAGTGAGGTATTCTGGTTGGGTTTAGGTTGAATCTTCATTTGCTTCTGTTTCCCTTTTGGGCTGAAGACGCAAAATATCCCAAAGAGATAAAACTGTTAGTAGCAGTCAACTCAAACACAAAACCAACTTCCCCTGCAAAGTGTCTTGGTTTTCGCAGCAAACACGTAACACAAACGATCTCCTCCCAGTGCCTGCACAGGTGTGGTAACACTAAAAATAGTTACACTATCATGCTGTTTGATAAAGGCGTATGAGTTTGCAAGAACAAGATTTTATCTCACCTTTTAGAACAAATACTCGGTTTACTTAGATAATATATCGTATAGAGGTCAGAGAAGTTTTATACAACACTTTTTTCAACAACTACTGAACGCAGGCAAAAAGAAACTTGCTCTTCCGTTTTCTCCAGAGGGAATACTTCTAACTACAGTCTTTCAGTTACCAGAATTATGCACAAACTAGAAATTGAGCATGGAATTTGAGCTCATGATTTTATCACCCAAAAGAGCAACTGCATCAGGAAAGGAGCAATACTGTTACTGACTGCTTATCAACGAAGGCACCTCTACCACTGTCATCTCAAATGACACTGATAGCAGGTCTCGCTATCATTACATTACCTAGATGCTCTGCTAGTTGATGGCGAACTGCTACTGCTTCTCAGCCGTTTTCGGTACCGTGGCCTTTTCCTCTTCTGACATTGCATTGCTGACTTGTACTCAGAGATGATATTTTTCATATGATTTTCAAATAAGGCAGATAGTCGAAGTGTCATGCTGTAAATCTGGAGCGAGAAAGCAAGAAATCGTCATACTTATTCGAAGTTGAATAACTAGAAGATCAGAAAAAAAAAATCACAAAGATGTCCAGACTTTGCAGCACGAAAGAAAAATCCATGGTGACATTCAACTGCGAGGTTCTTTACAGGTAATTTCCTTTCATGGTACATGCATATTCCTGCAACAGAAAGTATCTTCATAAAAGGATTTAATTACTTACAGTACAAAATACTTACAGGGCTAAAGGAAAATTGGTATCTGGATTACCTGTATTATCTGAATATAGCTTCCTTTTTTAAGCTCCACAAAGGACGGAAGCATGCCATAAGGTAACTTGAAGGACCAAGGGAAAAACAATTTAACTTTGGCGCCTCCTCACCTTTGTTTTTCACTTTAATTCCCCAGTGATGAGTCCTTACACCAGCCCTACAGAGCTGCACACAGAAGCCAACTAAAATGACACCATTCCTAATTTCTGTAAGCCAGATGTCAAGGTCCTTAGACTGTTTTCCTGTCCTCTTTCTAGGCCGTGCCTCTGCGTAGCCTCATCCACAAATCCACTCATGGCTACTTCTCCGTATTTCAGACCGTATTTACTCCTGTTCAAGATTTTACCTTGGATGTGTTCCGAGTTACAACAAACTAATAGTTCAAAGTCAGCATAAGTAAAACAAAGTTCTTGATTCCTTCCTCATACCCATACCCTTCTGGTGCATCCAGTCTTCTGAAAATTGTGTAAACAACATAAAGATGTTATCATCATTTATACTCAGACCTCTTCCCATTTCCTGCAGTCTCTCCGACTATAAAATCTCTTTGATACCGTGTTTTCTTTGCATTCATTAACTTAATTTTTGTCCAAACCCTTACATTTTAGCAATGTCTCTTTGTTTAGCTCTCGTATGTAGTACACTGCCCTTCTTGCCTCCATTCAGGATGCCGTTGCAAAGATGGTAAAACGGGCTAGAAAAGCTCAGGATGTTGGCACACATCTGGCACTAGACGAACCTGCAGTGGCAGAAGGCCCAGCTGAGTGCCCCAGCCCTCCAGCAACGATCATCTCACTGAGGCACTTCACAGTATTTAAACAAATAGATATCGATGGGCCACTCTATTAAAGTAATTTGGGAGTTGACTCACAAGCTGTTCAGTTATTAATACACAAGGAAGTTCCCAGGGAGCATGCAGCAGTAAATAACTCTCCAAGTTTACTCTGATGTCAAGCACAAATGAACCATCCTCAAATCGCCTGTCTTCTTGCAACCCTCTACCGATTTCCTTTCTGTTAAAGCGAGCAAAAGTTACTGGTCTTTATCTTCAGAGCTTACCCCGCAGCCCACCTTTTGGCCCTTATTCAACACCAAGATTTCAATCTGCCTTTAGCGACGGCAACTTTGTGTGTTCTCTCACGCTCCTAACACGTGTCTGGAGCTCCCCTCTCCTACTTCAAGCTTACTCTCACCGTCCACTGATGAGCTAAGAGTGTTACTCCTCAAGCGACGGGTAACATCACACAGCCTCCTGCTTCCTCCCATCCAGCACACATGCACTGAAAGCTCTTTGCAGCACACTCTGCTCTTTCTCCTGCTTGACAGTGCCCAGCAAAATAAAATCTTGTGTCACACCATGTTAGGTGCTACATCTAAATTTTACAGAAATATTAAATTCTATGCGTTATTGTGCTTTAGGAAACAGTAGCTCAGTCTAGTCCTAAATGGTATGCATTTCTTAATAGTTTATAAGTGCTCCAGTTTCTGCATAGAAATATTAGGCAACTTTGTAACCAGCATTCTTATCCATGCTAAATGACATGTTTCAGGGATGTGATTTTGTCGTGACTTATTTAATATGCATCTTTTCCTTAATAAGCAAGAAAGCCAACGTATAACCTCAGGTCCCAGAATTGACATACACTACTTACTTTTATTTCACAACGCAGTGCTTTTCCCTCTAGATACAGACCTTCTTTCATGCACTGTATTCATGTAAGCGCCAGGGTCTTTGTAAAGAGGGCTTAAATGTATTACTTACTCGAGACTTTTTATTAGGAGTGTAAGCTTTAGAATTGCAGAATATTAAACGAATATCTTTGTAGAATTCCAAGGGGCACGTGTAGTTTCCTGCTTCCAAGGTTTCTTTCACAGTGCTGAAGTCCATGGGAGTGTCTACAATATCTCGATAATCCTGTAAGAATATACAAGAAAATAATAAAGGCTGTCAAATCCTACAGCAATAAAAACACCTAAGCGTTCGTCCCCAACAGTGGATGAACTCTCAAGTAATTATTTCTTTTGGAGACTTACTGCAGATAATCCTCTGAAAACACATCAGTGCACAGAACACGGCACATTCCAGCTCAGAAAGGGAGAGGTTAGAAGCATGCACAGCATGGACATTTTGCCAAAGAATGAACAATAGGGTTTTTTAATTTTTAATATGAAAGTTGTACTTACAGGATAGGAGAAGAGATCAACCGGCTGTCTAAAAGGCTCCGAGTCCTCTCTTTCATAAATCAGGTTTAACAACTGCTTGCATTGCTCTTTCCAAGCATCAGGACTTGCTTTCACGGGCTGTCTTTTTATTCGCCGTCTTACCTGCAGGGAAACAGATGCATTTCATCGTTTTTTAGAATATTCAGATTTTTCACTTTAAGTTCCCATTCATTTACTAGTGTTACGATTCAAAGCAGATTTCCACAATTAAAACCAGAATTGCAGTAAGATTAAAGCATAGCTGATGGCACAACAATATGCAGCATGCAAACTGCAGAAATATAACTTTCCTGGCAACATTTAAAGACTGAAACCCATGAGAGGTATGCAATATTTCAGATCCAGGCTTAATGTTTTTGTTAGCGTCCATCCAATTTTGATTGAAAATGGAATCTTTCAAATCAAAATTAAAAAAAGACTCTTCGGCATTTAAGTACGTTTTCCCGCACAATAACTTCCTTAGTCTGCCAACACTTACATACACATGCAACCGAATTCACACAGTCCTACAGACTATAGGCTATGACAAATTTAAACCATTCCAGACCCAAACGAGTGTTTCAGTATCTGGTCTATCTCCCTTCACAAGCTAGGCCAAGCAGAAATGTTTACTCACTCGTCTTTTTCCAGAGGAAGTTCCTGGCGCATCTGAATCTACATCTACTTCTGCCACCTAAAGGCAAAGGTAATGATGACACACATGCACGCTTGTACGCTCCCTCAGCGACGGAAAAAGGGTTTAAAACCAAGGGGCCAACAACAACAAACACAAATTTCACCTACTCAAATGCAATGAATGGTTCGAGCAAAACACAAACTAGTCTCAAAGTAGAACCTGTATAACTTCAGAAAAAAAAATTAGGTGGATAAGCTGTTTCACCTCTTTTCCAAGTTTGCCTCCATAGAAATTATATATAAACATGCGAGAAATACGAATGGCTTATTTTCAGTCCTTAAGACTCCGCAAAATCCCAGCAGACCTGTTCCCCTGCCTAAATGCTCACGCCCTGAGCAGGTGTACTGAGTTTATTCAGGTTTCACGTAGGCGCTTTACTTATATTAAGCGGACGTAATATTTTTTTCAGAACCTGGATTTAGAAATTACAACAAAAACTCCGTAGTACACAGCTTTCTACCACTGATTAAAAATAAAGAGGAGAAGTGGTTGCTTGAAAGCTCCTACAAAGAATCCAAAAGTAACTTCTGCCTTGTTTTAGAATGTATTATAAACCAAGACGTGCTCTTTGAAAGGCTAGAGGGAAAGGAAGGTGGCGCAGCAGCAATTTTGGACCCTTCTCATCACTCCTTGACATGGAACACATGAGATTCACAACAGGCACAAGGCTGAGTTGGGACAAGAGAGTCTGCTATTGAAGTCATGGAAATCCCTCATTTTCTTCAAAATACTCTTTTAATAGTCTGTGAACATAGATGCTGTTATTATACCTTCAGTTTTATAAAAGTAATTAATTACCTTGTAGTACAGACTTAACGTTTCAATACAAATCCAAGACAACAGCACCAGCCGTAAGCATACAGGTGTTCAGGCAGCATCAGGTTTAACTTAAATATTTCAAAACTGCAACAATGGAGTATGTCTTGGGGAAAGGAGGAAGGAAGAAACCTCCTAACTAAATCTTATACTAGCTCATGTGTAAAAAAGCAACACTGAAAAAGTAAACCAAACCCAAGTGACTTAGGTTATAACAGGTCACTTATTTGCAACAAAAACTACAGCACATTTCAAAATGTTTACAAACTGCATTTAAGGGAAGAAGGTGTAAGGAGAAGGAAGAAGTTAAAAGAAGTGATATCTAACCTGGCTTCTACCTGTCATTTCACTCCACGGTAGAACTGATGGGAAATGACACAGAATTACACAAGAAAACCAGCTCTGCTGCCTCGCTGACAACAAGAGAGCTGTTGTCCTTCTGGTTTGGCACACTGAATAACTGCCCTGGTTCAGATTCCCCTTACTAATACTTCCTCATACAACAAAATGTCATGTACTGCAAGAAGATCCAAGATATGCAGTTCCAAGAATCATTTTTACTTATTTAAGGAAGCCTATTGCCCCAGGTGAGCAACACAAATGGCTTAAACAGGCTTGTCTCAAAAACTCAGTGTAAATACCCATAAAATAAAAACTAACAAAAACCTTCCAGGTGCTGAATTTCAAAAGGCAAGAATTCTGACCACCAGACCTAATGGTCTTACCTCCTCTTCTTCATCAGTACTGCTTAGGTCTTCCGCTTTCACCTTGTTATATATTTCTAATATATCAGTACAACTCTGATCCCTGCAGGAGAGTAACAAAAGCCAAAATATATAATCGCGTATCTCAGAAACTCAAGATGTCAGGTCTATAAAGTAAAAAACACGCCTACCCAATGAAGCGAAGTAAGACATCTGTTACAATTTTGGCTGCTTTGACTATCGGACTGTCTGGCTCGTTGAAAGTCCTGGCATTATGCTCAATGTATCGTACCTCCCACATCAGTGCAGAGATCCTCCTGAAAAAAAAATTTAAAAAAATAAAGAGACGGAGAGGAAGGCGTACATTATTTTCTTTTTGAGTTCAGTACGATTTCTCAGTAAAAAAAGGAATCGAGTAAACCAAGTCCAAGGGAAACAGGTTGCCAGAGACCAAGGTAAGTGGCTTCTGTTCACATACTGCTCACTGCCCCACTGTGCCCGGCTGCGACGGCTTTGTTGAAGAAAGACGTCCGTCTTCAAATCAGCAATGAATGGAATGAAATTGGAAACAAACCTACTGAAGGAGACTGCTGACTGCTCCCACTTAGAGAAAGCCTTAGAGATAAAGTGGTCCTCAGAGGGAAAAAAAACAAAAAGAGCGGGACACTGTTTACCCCAGGTTAACTGGAAAAACTGAGCTCTCCAGTTTACAGCGCTATTTAGCCCGTTTCTGGCAACTGCAACACAAGCACAGCATCTGGTTCAAAGATGGTAGAGATACAGTTGAGGCAAACACGCTCTGCCTGCAACGCATCCAGAGAGTAAGGCTCAGCATATTAAACAAAAAAGACGCTCCAGATCCAGATACACTAGCTTTTGCCTTAACAATGCGTCCAAAAGAAATTATTATTCAGGAAGATTCATTCTGCCCAAGACCAAATAGAATCTGATGGTATGCTCTTGGCCCATCGAAGAAATATATTGCTGAAGTGGCATTACACAGTATTCAGCGAAAAATATTGTCCTCGACTGGGCCACAGTAAATGCAGACTACAAACAAATAAAAACCCAACTGACCTATAAAACCTGTTTTCAAGCCTCCTCCTGATCGTGGTGAGGTCAGTCGGATAAGCAACAACAGTGCAATACATGGGATAGGCACTAAGGTCCACCGGAACAGCAAAGGGATTAGAAATGTCTGAAAGACAAAAGATCAAAATAATTTAGATGCCTCAGAAGATACCAGAAGGAAAGTTCTAAGATAACTAGATTCCTTATAATGATTTTTCTTTTCTAAGAATTCAGCAAAAGCAATACAGCTGGGTATGTCACTACGCAAAGGGTAGGATTCTTCCTCTCGTACCATCTGTTAACTGCTCTTGGAAAAGCTTTTTTTGTTTAAGTATCACATCTGAGATTTGCATGCCAGCAGCCAACCATATTGCTGAAAAGCAACACGGCATATGCACTTGCAACAGGAATACGACAACAAGCGACGTAAACTAAGAATACAGACACGTCCCGTGTATAAATATAAGATAGAATTTAAATCACAGTGTGCTGTTCGATGGCCACAAACTAGTTACAAGGTATTTGCTGCTGAGGTTGGTTGGTGAGGATTTGGTGGTTGTTTTTTGAGGGCTTTGGTTCAGTGTTTGGCTCATTCCTGTTTGGATATGACCCATTGACAATCCCCATTAACTGCAAAGGAAGCAGGTCAAGCCCTAGAAAAAAGGGAGTAAAACTGAAAAGGACACTGTATGAAACTTAAGAGGCTCTTTTCAATGACTTAGTTGAGCACGTTTCAAATACTCCACACCGACTCCCAATACTCCATCCTATCTACTCCTCAGTCACGTGCCACCCCGCTGATTTTCTTAATCCTTCCACCTTTTCCCTCCAAACATACCAAGGGAAAGAAGTTGCTCAATCCCCCGGATTACTCGTTCACATTCTTCATCTCTGGAATGGGCCCCCCATTCTCCTTCCTGGGGTTTGTAGAGAAGAGCTGTCAGCTCATCTGGAGTCACAGGAACTCCAGCACCAACCTCCTCCGGATAAGCAGCTAAATATGAAGAATTCAACAACAGTAAGTACTAGCAGTGGCAAAAAACTATTTACTTTGTATATGGACATGAATTCAACACACACTTACTTCCTTCTGGAATTGGTTCCATGTCCCATGGACTCATCCTCTCTCTTTCATTATTGTCCCAGCTATCAAAACAAATACATTCAAATGTGTAAGTTAGAGCTGAATGTAACAATACACCTTTTCTCTACCAGACTTAAAACAAACAGGTCGTGCCTATTAGAAACAAGACGTGTCACGACCTACGTGCCAACTCCTTATTTTTCTCATGTATCCCCTCTGTATTCACTGCATTGCTGTTTACACTAAAAGTGTTGTTTTACGAGTAAGTTCACGATTAAATAAATAAAAACAAAGTGGCTGATTACATATTTAAATGGGAAAAACGCATTTAAGTTACACGAAAATGCCTAGGAGACCCAGAGCACGTAAACGCGTGTGATACATTACAGCTATGTAAATACTTACTGAACACAGTAGCACTGGAAGGAACTATCGGGGTATTCTGCCTGGAAAGGCTGCTGACTCTCTACAGTTCCAAACCACCAAGCGTCATCTATTATACTGCGAAATCTATCCCCTGCAAGGAAAAAGATTGCATTCAGCATAAGAACAACATTAGTAATTGTTAAATACCTCTTCGTAGAGAATCAGCTTCACCTTTCATAAACACACTACTGCAGTTCTTACATTTTGCACTACGGGAGTCAAGCCCTTCCCCTAAAGTGAGGACTTTCACATCTGGTTAATTAGTCACAGCTGCCTTCGTGCCCCAGATTATAACACAACAGGACCTTCTTCTGCTATCACAGGCCTTGTAACAGTTTCTCTCATTTCTGTCTGTTTTTTCTGCTACAGGAATTTTAGCAAACATCAAATAACGTCTCCAACGATCGCTCTAATATCATGTGTGTACAGTCCTTTACATCGTGTAATACAGACCCTGTATCCTACTAAACAGCTGCAGAAATGTTGCAAAACACATGGGAGTTGAATAAAAAAGCAGTCACCTATTTGCCAGTTCCTTTCTTTGGCTTCATTATAAAACTGATGCAGCACAAGGAAGTCAATAACATCTGGCATATCATGGTACCTTCATGAAACAGACAAAAAAAAAATGCTTCTGTTACCCATAAACATAGTTCCACATGTACAATACAGTCTCCAAACACAAAAGTTCCTGCATTTTGTTTTCAGGTTTGGCTTAATAACTAATTAATGCCACCATCATGCCTTGCAAGAGAAAAAAGAAAGGGGGCGCGGGGAGGTGGAGCTTCTAAACTGCAAGAAAATCTCTCGGAGAATGGCATCAGCATTTCAGTTACTCACTTTATGGAAAATGATTCTCCTGTCATTTTGCCTGTGATTGGATCTAGGAATGCAAGCTTCAAGCAGCAGAGAGTAGGAGGCCCAACTTCATATTTAATTCCTACAGTCTTCACAAATTCTTGTTCCTATTTATCAATAAGCATGGAACAGTATTATTTTAACTTGCTAACAACAAAAACATCCACGTTAAAGTACCAAACACATTAACAAAAACCAAACATGTTTCCACTTCACGGCCTGGGTAATTTCACCAATAAAAGTTTTCTTTTCCAAATACAAAAATCAATGACAGCTACCTTAAACAGAAAAACAAAAAATACACGAGATGCTCGTTCCCTTGGTAGATTTGTGAACAGGATATGCGCAGATTATTTAACTTTTGTAATAAGGCTCTAAGGAACATACCACGCTGGTTTTAACCACACTGATGGCACCAAGGGCCTCTTGCCCTTGTATAGGAACGTACACGGGAAATAAAAGGAAACTCTTCCTCTTAAAGTGGAAATTCAACAATAACCTTTATGTTCACGTCCTGTCAAACATCAGCAGGTGGTTAAGATCTCTAACGTAAGTGAAATACTACTTCCTTTTCCTTACAAACTGACGATGCCTTTGAAGATTACAGCTGGAATCACTGAATATGCACAACTAGTAACTGGGTATTCTTCCAGTAAAGCAATTATTTTCATTAATAGAACCACCGACATACACATACATGAATATTAGCGCATGTATGTGCTCTTCCCTTGACATGAAATCTGAGTAAAGCAGAAAAAAATACAGCAACACGGTGGGTTAAGTATTAAGGGACTCAGCGGTTCGAAGTAAAAGGATAAGAAAAATGGACAGAACTATTCAAACCTCGCATCTACCCAAGCAACTCGTAATACTTTCATTTTGTAAAAATATGTTACAAGATATTGTCTTGCCCTTCCAAGAATTTAAGAGCGTACACAATTAGCTAGATCCACTGCTCAACAGACCTTGTGCATACATTTAGGTCTTTACACCATGCGACTGTCTTAATTCTTACCACAGCGTTTAAAACAACAAATAGAACCTGGAAGTTCAGGTCATTGTAGAGCGCTTGTAGAACTACAGACAGCTTTTGAGTGGTGGGTTCTGCATGAATTAGTGTTAAGAAAAAAAAAACAGAGTCGCAAAATAATTTGGCTTGAAAGGCACTTCATCAAGTCCAAAATCCTGCTTCTGGCAGGGCTAACATCGAAGTCCGATCAAGCCACTCCGAGCTTGCCCTGTTGAGCTTTGAGGAGTCTTCAAGGATGGAAACTCCATGCTCTCTCTTGGCAACCTGTTCCAGCGCTTAACTACTCTCACTCTGACTTTTTTTTTTTAATTTAATATTCTACATTTTTTCAATCTATCAGGCAAGAATACCACACTAGATAAACTTTCACATTCTTTAATATCCTTCCAGCTTCCTATTATCAGGAACTGAACAGATGTAAAGGCTTTGTGCTAATGAAAACGCTAATTTTAAGATTTACAATTTTAATTTTGATATTAATGTTTTAAAGTAATGCTTTCTTTATATTTTTCATACTGGTTTTTAATGTCAATTTAACATTACAGAGACGTTCAGCTCTCGTTTAACTTACCCTGAGTTCCATTTTGTTCCACGGTTGTTTTTGCATGTTAATACTGTAAATTTTTGCTTTCCTTACTGCCCGCACATAAGCTTCATGGCCTTGTCTAAAGTATATGATCTTAAAAGAAAATAATAATAGCAAAAAGTTTATTTCATTTTACTGATAGTTCTCTTCCTGTTTATTCTAAATTTCTACAAACACGTCAGGCACCACCCCTTTCAGAACAAACGGCACGCTTTCTTATTTCATTAAAAATATTCGTGTCGGCCCCCAAACAACCACCCGCTCTGTGCTTTCAAACATGGCATCATTAAGAAGCGCGCAGGTTTGCCTGAACATGCACAGTCAATTCTTCCTGCTCCTCCTAAGCTACATGTGCACACAAAGAGACATAGGACAGTTATCTGTAAACAGCCGACTGCCTGAGGAAAAAAAAAGTTATCAACACTCAGCCTGTCTTCAGCAGGATTCACTGAAAATATTGCTAGATTTAACAGCGCTGACCAAAACAAGCTCATCAGCCTAGGTGGGAATTTCAGAATTGCTACACTCCTTACCTCATCTCCCATTTGTGGGACAAAAGGCGAGCGGCGGGGTATAGTATCCAAAATCCACTGCGGGGCAAGCCACTCTTCACTGGGTTCACCTTCCATCGAAAGCAGTCCACTTGGTTTCTTAAATATATTACATTCAATTTAGAACGCAAGCTGTAATTACTATGGCAGAACATATGAAAAACTGATCATACAGCACTTCCTGAAGACAACCAGACATAAGGCAAAGCAAATGCTGGAATGTCAACCTTCCAAAAACCTTCAACTAAATAGTAGGGAATGAGACACGTTTGTTATTATAGAAGATTAAAACGTTCATAAATAAAGGGATTATATTCCTTTAGAAATATTCTGAACGTCATCTGTAAAAAATACTAGGAAAAAGAAATCTGACGATGCAGGTACAATACAGATGCATTATCATTTTACAACAAAACTACCTTGGAGTAAATCTAACTGCAGTGAAGAGCACAAATCTGGGAGAAAACATGCCGCCTGTAATGGAGAACTACCTGCATGAAACGAGGAAGTACGTCTATGTCACACAGCAGCAAAACAAACAAACAAAATTACTCTGGCACCACTGGTACTACAAGTACTGTGCTGTCTACAGGTTCTTTCTATACTATGTACTTATTTGTGAAAGATTTGACTTTGAAAACAACCACTCCAAAATAAAAAAAAAGTATATTCATAAAGCCAAAAAGAATCTGAAAAATTAAAAACGCTGACCTTTTTTCTAGGCTGTTTAAGTTTCCTTCGTTTTGGCTCCAGTCCTTTTGTTCCCTTCCTATTTTCATCTTCAGAACTACTACAGATTTTCCGAGCTGCCTGCCTGGTTTGTCTCTTTGGAGGCTGGAGATTAATTCCAGCATCTGCTGTCCAGTCAGAATATTCACTTGATGAATCACTGCAGATAATAAAAAGTCATAAGAAAGAAACCAGCACTTTGGTTTTCACACAACGGAGCGAAAGGCCCAACATTCAACATGCTCTTCTGGCTATGCGGAACAGATGTCAGGATTAGCACAAAATTTTATTCTCAAGTGAATTTCAAGAAAACCTAAGCGCCCTCGAATTTGTGTACTTCAGCAAATTATTTTACCAGTTGTAAACTCACGGGAAAACTACAGTTATGGCTGATACCTATTTTCATACTCATTATCTCACTGATTCATAGACTGACTTCACAAGAACTCACTGCACAAAATGCACGCTTCTAAAAGTAACAGTTCTGACTTCCTTAATATCCAAATCACACACATACAGTGTTTGTATTAGCTCATGGCCCTTCCAGCCACAGAAGCAAAACATTAAAAATAAGAAAAGAGACTGCAGAAATTCTACACAAATACACAGACAACAGAAAGAATACTGAAGTACGGATAGAAGATACGCATGCACTTCTATTGATATTTCTACTTCTTATGACTACCTGGCACTGCCTTTTTCCCTGCAGTTCTCAATTAAAGACAACATTCTCTTACAAACGGCCTTTCAAAATTGTTCTTGACTTCGAAAAATACCAAACCAAAACACCAAAACCCACAATGTAAAACGCTTCGTGATGAATTGGAAAAGACGTCAGTCTTCAAAATCAATAATCTTTCAGACTGGTTTTCTGTTAAATACTGTCACAAAAACTTCTACAGTTATTTAGTCACTCAGCTACATAAAAGTGTTTGTTCACAGACTTGATAAATTTTGCTGGTTACCGTTTGAAACTACCTGAGCGGACTAAACACTTTGCTTCAATCTGTCACAAGGCGTAACAAATCCATACTGACTTGTAGTCATAGTGCCACAATATCAACTGTCTTACTTAAATTATATAATCAACTGATGTCAACAACTAAGTGAGCAGTAAAGCTACCTGGAACTGCTTTCACTTTGCCATGCTGCCACGGGATCATCCATAGACGCATCACTTGTGCCAACAGTCTCATCCTCCTGTATTAAAAATAAAAAATTGCACTTTTGGGCCAAGTTTAAAATGCATCACTTTTGTTCGCAAGCACGTTGCACGACGTGTCTCACCTAAGGAAAGCTTTGTATTTAAGGACTGGTTTGGTTTAAATTAAGTCCACAATTTCTTTCTGTATCTTAATTAATGTGATACCATATGCTTATCTAATTCTTATAGAAAGCGATGTGAATGTTAATGGTATGAGAACCATAGAAAGAGTTCTTATTTATGTGTTTGATTAATAAATTTTAGTGTCAAGTGACCAGCTTTATAGCTATTCTGTACATTCAATGCATCGACAAAGTGACAATGTTCTGTCTCTCTTTACTTTGCATGCTTCCTTAATGAGAACAAGTCGTATTTAATCTGGTATCTTTTAAGTTCTTCCCTTGCCAATATCAATGATTAATACCAATACTCAATGTCTTTCAACAGCAGTCTACAGATGTAGATGAAATTGAAGTACCGAATATAGCCCAGAATGTATGTGCTGAATGAAACCCCAAAATAGCAAGTAGGTTAACACAACCCAGGTAAATTTACGTGAAAATGTTTCAGATTTCCAAAAGTACACAACCTGTTTCAAGCTAGTTTTGAATACTCTACTGGCACTGAGGTAGAAGAACCTTCTCTCTCCAAGATCAACTTACTACACTAACACCACAAATCCAAATGACTCAGGACCTCAGTGTTTCTTTCTAGGTGGAGCAATGCGGAGCCTTAACGCTAACAGCACTCTCGCACATCTGTTGTCAAACCGTGCTATTTGTGAATAGGGAACCTATTGCAAGAACCGCTTGATGTGCAGACCTCTGAGGAGCTGTCCGATTCTTCCCGTGCACGTGCATTTTGACTCGCTCCTTGCTGATTGTGTTCTATCGTGGAGCGTGTTTGGTAGGCGTGCTGGCGTTTGCGTTGGTTTCTTCTCAAAGATCTTCCACTTCCTGCTTGGTAATCGTTCTGTTATCATGGGACGGGAGGGACAAAAAGAAAAAGATCAGAGATTTAGTAGTGAATGACACAGTTTAAAAACACCTTATTAAAGTGGCTGTACATTGTATCACGTTTACAAATGACAAATAGGAAATCTAGAATTAGAAGAGACTTTTTTTACACACTTGTAGTTTGTTTCGGTACACAAGCAGGTGGGGTTTTTTTGTTCAGCATCAATTCTGCTTTTTAAAGTAGCAGTCCTTACAAAGGAAGTTATGTAGAAATATATTTTTTTATAAAAAATACCTACCGTCTCTGGATAAAAGCTAGCTACATGAAAAGGTGTGGCACCTCTAATATTTCTCCTAGTTTCCGCAAGTCAAACTGAACACCCACTGTGGCTCTGCTCTTTTCCTTTCCCAGCATCTCCCCACTACCGAAGCCTTACAGATAGAGATTTACCACTGCTATTTGCATATTACAACATAAAGACAGACAAATTACTCTTACAGAAGGAAGAGAGCAAGCCAGAGAAGCAATTAGTACTATTGATCTTCTAAATCATTTAATGAAATTGGTTTGGAGGGGGTTTTTATCTCTCTTTTTTTCACTCAGTGCTCTAAACTACTTCACACCCAGGTTCTCTCTTCTACTGAATTAACTCACCCGTTGTAAGGTGTGGGACGGCTTTCTCTTCTTTTCAACAGTGTATAAATTAATTTCAATTTCACCTTTGGCAGCTCGACATTCTTCCTGGACCCTAATGATTGGATAAACATTCATTTTTATTCAATAAATCATCATGTAACTTGACAGTTGCATTAATACACACATTAAAATACTTCCAGTTCCCTTGCTATACGAAACCTGCGCGCAAGTTCTCCTAGCAGCATCCACACATACTTTACTCCTGGAATCGTCAGTTAAGGATGCAAACGTATTAGTTGAGCATGCGTAATTAGTTTCAAGACAACTGAAATGCATTAAAATTATTTTTGTGGGTTTTTTTAAATAAAGCTTCAGGAAAAATGCAGTATGTGAACAACTGAGGAAAGATTCAATTGTGAAGAGAAGGAATTACCATTCTCAACTCTCCAGCAGAGGCTGCCACTCTAACCCTAATATGCGGATTTCAAAACAAATAAACAAACCAACCAACGCCCAAAAGCCAAGACCTTTCTGAAAAATCATTTTTTAAAACTCGTAACAGGTGTACAGAAGAATCATTAAACATTACACAATTTAGTCTTTTTTCCATGTCTCACTTAGCATCTTACTTGCTGATGCCTGGAGGAAGCTCATTCACAACGACTCTCCTGCTCCACGCCATGAGATCTCTCTCCGTTGCCATCTGGCTTCGGGGAGCATTGTGATGCATTTGCCGGACCCCTTCAATCTGACCACTTCTCCGGAGACCAACGNCATTCACCACGACTCTCCTGCTCCACGCCATGAGATCTCTCTCCGTTGCCATCTGGCTTCGGGGAGCATTGTGATGCATTTGCCGGACCCCTTCAATCTGACCACTTCTCCGGAGACCAACGTTTGGTGGAGATGTAACATCCAAACCTGGACTTCGAAGAGCTAAGGAAGAAAAAGATTCTTCTTCGTTTCTATAAACCATCAACAAAATCTAGAAGGTAAAAGCTTAAGGATGGCACGGAGCTTCTTTTTTTGGCGATAAACAACACTTATTCTACGTTAAGTGGCTTCGTCTTTCGCTTCAGATGAACAATTTTGTGTATTGGCCTTGGACTACTGGAGATGCGTGTGCTACTGTAACATCACTGTACCTTCCAATATCTTAGAGACATCTGAGGCAAGCGAAAAAAATGATCAATGAGAAAAGTTTTAAAGACACTTAAATGACTTTCAAATAAAGCCTTGTCAACAGTTTAAAGGCTCTGAAATCATTAATCTTAAATTCTGTGGTACAAGAAGAGATGAGGTTGACATCTAAAATCATAGGCTGCTGCAAGGTTTAAGGTTTGTGGTTTTTTCTCCATTTGTTCTGTACTTGGAACACTTATCCGCTGTGCCACAGGCACTGCTCCTCCTCTGGGCTTTTCGTCAGGTGGCACAACAAAGCAGTGCTACACACTCAGGAGAAAACAGACACTTCAGGAAGCAAAGTGAGACAAAAAGGCTGATAATATCAGAATCACTGCCATCATTGCCTTAATATACCTCACCGTTTGGGAATGCAGCAACACGATTTCCACATGGTTAAATATGGTTAACCGCATGAACACGTTGCATTCACGGTTGTGCAAACCTATATAAAAATATTCGGCTATTTAAACAGCAGGTACTTCACACATACTCTAATTAACTCACGCAAATGGGTGGTTCATGTAGCAAAGTCACTGATCAATGCAAGTTCTGTAAGGCGACTACTTTAATTTCTACACCACTCATTCCTGGAGGTTCCCTTTCACACAACTATACATACAAATAAAATTGAGAACTGGGATTGCACAACATGTCAATCTACCTCAAGAAGCAGAAAAGTCTTCTGGTGAGTTGAAGCTGGCTTCTAGGCCATCTTCTTGACCACACCAATTTAGATCAAAGCAAAAACGTATTTTCAGCACTTCTCACTAGTATTTTTCCTATTCCTTCTCAAATTTAAAGACAAGCAACTCCAAATCTAGCAATCCTAACGAGCTTTGTCAGGAAATCTAATTCAAACACGTGTAATCAGTCATTTAACCTAGAACTAATTTATTAGCGGATGTGAATTTTTTAAAAGCTCAGGATGACTTGCAGCATGAGTCCACAGCATCTGCTCTCTTACATCAACTGCACTCAGTAAGCTGCCTCACAGTCAGCTGTTCACATTTGATTGAGTTTGTTTTAAATTTTTAATCACTTTGTGTATTTAAAAATAAAATCACAGGAACAGAACACTTACCAGGAGAATAATCTCAGGCTTCCTAAGGAAACACCAAGACAGAGCAGATATGTTTATTTTATAAACACCGATGCTCAGCCTTAGCATTTATGCTGCAACAGGAAGCCATTAGTCTGTCACAACGTTGTATTCCATTGAGGTTCTCTAATTATACACTGTTATCTTGACATTATGCAGTTACAAAGTATCATCTCTGCAGTGACTAAGTGACACCAAGACAATGCAGTGAACTTCACGTTCATTTTTTAGGGAAGGTTTATAACAGAAATAATAACAGTCTAATAGTTCTAGGTAATCAGATGCAGCCCAGTTAGACCATTGTCGATCCCCAGCTGCACCTTACACTTTTAATTCCTCTGCTAGCATCAGCAGGGTGTGCAATTGCTCCACACAGGTTAATGATGTGTATAAGAACAAGAGAGAAAAGCATTCTCAAAGACATCGTCCCGGAACCTAGATCAATACACTTTGATTAGTGCCTTACTGTGCTTTAGGAAAAGAAATGATGGCGATAAAGAAGGGACACTTACCTCCATTAACAGAGTGGGATCTATTGAGTGGAGGGTTTGGAAGAGTTTCTCCTTCATTAATTAGTCTCAGATCTTGTTCCCTCTGTAGCTCTCTGATCATTCCATCAAGGATACTCTCATCTTGGTCGTTAGTTTGCTGCCCGATGACTTGTTCAACTACTTCGCCATCACCTTGACAAGAACAAAGCCGTGACTGCTTACAAAGCGATTCATTTCTGTTTTACTAAACACCAGAGAAACAATCAAATTTAAAGTTGTGCAGTTATTTGTCTGCTCTGCAAAACATCTGATCACCAGCTGGCCTTCTGCTCTCATGTAATAAATGGAGGCAAAGTTTAAAAGAGAAGTTACAATAAAAACCTAAAATTACAGACCACATGTAAAACATAAACACAAATCCTTAGAAACAGCAGAAAGAAATTATGCTTCAGTAGGTAATAATAGAAGCTCTCTTTTTACAAAAGTTTCTATCTACAAGAAAAAAAAATCTGTTCTAAAAACCAAAAGCTATTGTTTCAATGTCTTTGCCACCTTCCTGCTTCCTTGCTCGCATACACAGTTACACTGAGGTTTGTGGGACAATTCTTTAAGCGGGCTGTCACATACCTGGTAGGAGCCCACAGATTTTGGAATACTGCAGTCTCCTTGTCTTGCTTCCAGTCAAGTTAATTCCATACACTTCCTTTATGCCATAAAGCCACCCTACCTCCTCTTCTACCTTTACATTGAATTTAAACCACTAGTTTCACAAGACAATTGAAACAAACAAATCCTCTTAGTAGCACCCTACTGACCCGGTGCTCAGTACTGTGCAATACATGTATTGTGTATGAGTTTTAGACAGCATACCATTAGCTACATATCCCAGCTGAGGAATAAGTTGTTCATCCTTGCAGTTTTCCCTCCCTGGTACCAGCCGCTGGAATCTCGTGGGATGAGGATTTCCATCCACATCCACCAAGAACGGTGGAGGCATAAGATGTGGAGCCTGTTGAGTCTGTTCATCCAACACATAGTTATTAGCATCACGGATCAGTGGTCGGTAATCCGTATGGAAGAACATCTGATCTGGAATCTGCAAGAAAAGCAATTTAGTAAATAAATCAATGGCCATTTGCAGCTGTCTCGCTGCTCTGGAATGGCTCCCATACCCATAAACCACAATTCCTACACCGAGGATCAATCAGCAGAAGAAATGTTATGACAGAGAACAGATTCCTACCACAAATGTGTTTTATTACCAAGGCCTGATGTAAAAATTCAATAGTAAAATATGCCAACAGAGGTGAACAGATAGAAGTAAATGCTTTGTTCCCCTGTGTAGAGACTCTCTTGTCTCAATCTTTTTGATTTAGGTAAACAGCGACTGCTTCATGTTCTAGTTACTATTTTGTCTGGGGCAGGGCAAGGGAATAAACTGTAACACAAATACTTCCAAGACAAAATCAGGTCAAGACAGAGATGAGTTTAAAATTCATTCAGCCTACCTTTTCATAATATTTATTGCATCCAAAACCAAATAGTAGCAGATGTCCATGAGAATCTGTGCAGGCAAAATGCTGTCCATCTGGTGAGAACTTGCAATCAAAAACAGCTCCATGGCCTTGGCCCTCAATCTGTACACAAGCACAGACCATTCCTTTCACAACTGTGCATTCTCTATAAGAGCATTTTTACAAAAATTTCACCTGTGCTCCATCAAGTATTCAATCCTAATTCTGTGTAAATTCTCATCTCGCTCAAGACTGATTTACACATATGTTTTTTTCCACTTAATTATTAAAGTTTCACCGAACAATAAAGTCAAACCTCGCATTTTCTCTTTGTCCTCAAATTTCAGTGCAACTTTAATGTATGTTCTGAAACAACTATCTAGAAGTCTACATTTTATGTTAATGGAAGAGACAGGGCAAGCCTGCACCAAAGAGCTCAGACATGTATTGGCTCCGTACAAGCAGGTTTTGCAGCCCTGAGTGCCAGGAGGCTAGCTCAGGTCCCAAAGCGCTACAGCTGCATTTGCACAGCACCGAGGCCAAACCAACAAACCCGACACCGGGCGCGTTAAGACAGACGCAGCACAGAGCCAACCATACCGTTTCCCAGACCGCAGCATTGTGCTACAACACACAGGCTTACTGTTTTTTATTGCTCTACCTGGGGAGCCGCTATCATCTTTTGCATTGTGTAACCATACCCACGCAGATGAATAACATTCGGATGTAACAGATCCCACGAAAAACTTGCCGCTACATTTACGATATGCAAAAACATACTTTGGTATTGTTTACTGAAGAGTACAGGGTTTTCCTTTTAATATGCTGTATTTTTCCCCTGATCCTGTCGTAACATTGGCCACCATAGGTATATAATGGAATCTGCTCAAGATCAGTTTTACACAAACATGAAGAAAAACCCGACCCCTTCCCTGACCGTTCTTACCATGTTGAAGTAATTGCGAATTTTTGTTCCTTTGTCTATATCCCAAACAAAAATATTTCCATCATGACCCGCTGAAAGTACAATCCTTTGGTCAAACGGATGGGCCTCCAGAACAAAAACTTCATCATCATGACCCTGCAATGAAAACAGGGTGAAAAAGAAAGCAATGTTTCTCTATGTAATAACTCCAAACGTGCTAGTATTTAGCGTGAGGACATCTCAGGTCAGGCAGCCATGCGTGACAGCTCAACTGACTGGACCTTAGACTAGCACTGTGTCTGTTCTCAGTCAACATTTCTGTCAGGGGCTTGACATCATCACCGTCCACTTTGTAAGTGCCTCGGACTGCAGCTCAGCACAGCTGAGATGGAGAAGGACGGGGAGGAAGGAGAAATCAGCAGCAAGGACAGCTGCAGCCCTCTAATCCGGGCACAAACAGTGGCCTCCGAAGGGCTCCCTCGTCAGCCAGCAGTCACCAGGGTCTAGCAGCATTTTGGCCATCAGCTCCTTTCCCCACGATACACGCTCCTCCCAGTAAGCATAAGGCACGTGGCACACTTCAGGACAAAACACTCCTCGTCAGGGGGAACGATGAAGCAGTTTGGCCTCAAATCAATTTCAGAGCTGAACCATAACCATTTGGGATTGCCCACTTGAATTTTACTCACAGATAAGCTATGAAGAAGCTGCCCCGTGGACGAGTTCCACACTTTGAGAAGGAAATTGTTGACTGCAGTGATGACTGTGGCATCGTATCTATCCCAAGCCACCATAGTAACCTTCAGTTTAGTCACTTTGTCCTCCCCAGATGCTACACTGTTTCTAAGGAAATTAATAATTTAAAGAAGAAATAAATCAGTAACTACGTATGGAAACATTTAACAGCAATAACTCAGATGAAATTAGGGAGAGGATGGTTGCCACCACTGCGACTATCGGCTAATGCACGAGAATGAAGGACGGCTTCTGCAGTGGTAAAAAGCAGATACAGAAAATATTCAGTACCACTAAGATTTATAGCGTTTTATTTCCTTAAAAGGTCAAGCTTCTCTTCTGTTCTTCCTAAGTGATCATTCGTGCCTACCCCAATTCTTTCCTTCAAGCTATTCAGTCCTACTAAGTTTTTTCTTATAAGGCATTTTTCTTATCAGTCATCAATACGAGTAAACTGTAATGAGCAAAATCCTGCTAAATAAATCCAAATCGTACTTCGACAGCAATTATTAGAAATGTAACCATCTGAAATACAAAGAATTCCGCAAAGCAAAATGCCTAATGGATTTCTCCACGTCTGCTTTTTGTTATTGTGAATATTCAATTACAAGGCCACTTACAGAAGTCACTCGAGGATCTCAAAAACTCAAAACCCTAACTGAACCTGAGACAGAAATTATCGTATAGCATCTCTTACTCAAAAATTTAAGGAAAAACACAACATTAAGAAACAAGAATTCTTCCGGGCAACTCAAGCCTTGGAATGAAATAAGAAATGCAAAAATGTGTTTACAAATGAACGCAGTTAGAAAAAAGAATCTGCGTCACACCTCTCGTTAAATTTCTGCTTACTGTCATTTGTCCTCAGGTGGGTAAAATAAGTTGTAATGCGTAAGACCTTTTTTTTTTTTTTAACTAAAATTATTTACTAAATTTATCTACTGGAATAGTAACTGGAATCACAGCAGAGGCTGTCAGTTACCTCTAACAGTGGCTGTGTGATGCCAGACACTGTTGAACATGTCCATATTTGCATTCATATCACACATTTTGTTCATTTTTCTCTATTTTAGCTTCATTATTCATTATAATTTTAACTGTACTCCATAGCACAAAAACTAAAACAGCAGGGCATATAATATAAAACAAACACTAATAACTTGAGGAGACTGATTACGGCAGTTGCTACTGTAACTTTGCTGAGTAATGACAGAAACCAACAGTTGTTTTGGACGTTTTTTAAAAAACACGTAGGTCAGCATGTGGTCAATGAGGTTCTACCAAAATTGCTTGCCGTGAGATGGACTCTACTTGACATTCTAACTTGGTATGTAAAAGACTGGTTGTATGTAAAACACTGTTGTAAAAGACTAAATATTCCCCAACTACTAGAGCAGGAAACTACCAATGCATTAACATTTTCTGTTGGGGGCTACTTAACTGTGTAACTTAACAGACAGAGCCATGGTATTTTCAATACACAAAAAACATGCAGTGAAATTAACTCAAAATGGAAGTAAATAAATAGCTTTCACTATGATGGAAGGTTTTGGGTTGTGTGTAAATGTTGCTATGAAGGGTGCTCTGGTTTGGTTTGGTTTACCCTGTCATTTTAGTAGCCATATCCAGGACTACACTCTTCCAGTCTTGCTGCTGATAGTGCCACACTCTCGCTGTTCCATCTCTGCTTCCACTGACAAATCTTAAGCTATGGGGAAAAAAAAAGAAAAAAAAAGTCACGAAATTCTGAATAAGGATAAGTCACCGCTGCTTTTGGTCCAACACCCACATGCCCGTCACAGGATCTTATTTTCTCGCTATTCAGGAGCTTTGCTATGGAGTTTTCCACCCTCAGCAACAGTGTGGGCAGGCTAAATCCTGTGGCAAGAATATTTAGGAGCTTGGCAGAGGACTATCATTCACCTTAGGGAAGGTCACTACAAGCACTTACCCTTACGTTACTCTGCAACAAACATGCACACACGCACCTGTACACAAGTATATATATACTTGGAAGCGTATACTTGGGTATATACACTTTTCTTACTCTACATATGCCCGCACAGAGGCGTGTTTACTCATAAAATATCCATGAACTACTGCCACGGGAAACAGGCAGCTACGGAAGGCTGGCAAGCCAAGAGCACACCCATTCACACCAGCACAGAAGCTAGAATGTATTTAATCGTTTTTTGCAACGCTTATTCTTCATATTGTTTGTGCATCTCTGATCTAGAGAATGTAATTAAAAGACCGTGAGGTTACAATTTTCGTATCAGATATTGTATGGTACAAAAGAGTTTATATCCCACAACATTAATTACATTTGGTTACAGCTAGCAGATGGCCTTGGAATGACTTCAATGTCGTAATTCATACAAGCTGCACATTCCCTTTTTAATGACATCAGCAAATCTCTTGAGCAGTTCATAGTGGCAGCAAAGAAAAAGAAACTGCATGCCAGGAGTCTAGCATAAATTATAATACATTATTAACTTAGGGAGAGGGTGAAGACAGAGAAGGGAAATACCCAAGTTGAAGGCAAGTAGGTAGCCCTGCCTGTGAAGCCAAACACAAGTTTTTTCATTTTTAAACCCCTCCTTGTTTAAAACATTCAAGCATCCAGCAAACGCGTTTAACTACACCGTATTCTTTGGCTATCATTGTCACAGAAATCATTTCTGTCGAGAAATTTGAAAAAAGCGCCTTGAGTAATACGTTTTCGCAGGATGGCCAACACCTTTGAAAGCATATTCCACCCACACACAAAATCACACGTAAAAAGGGAAGCCTATTCAATATTATTTTAGTAAGTGATGGTTTCACCTTTTCAGTTTCCCTGATCCGAATTTCTTCCTCATGACGAAAAAGTGTTTAAAGATGCGTGTGACGGGTTTATTTTCTTTTTATTCTTGCTTCTTTGTATTAAAACAAAAAGGAAGCGATCGCTTTTCCATCAAAAGCATCACTGTAGCATATAATTCTCAGTGACTACGTGACCTAATACCCCCAGTGAGACCTGCGCTCTCACATCCTTTGGAAAGAACTCTTAGCGCAATTATACCAGTACATTCCCGCATAATTTTACATGACAAAGATCTCCGAGTACAGGTGCAGTTCCACTGGCAAAGCTACAGTTTTGCTTGGAAGGCTCCCGCGTGCACACATCCCTTAAACCTCCCGCCAAATAAAATCAGGAATACTAGCAGAAGCTGGCATCAACCCATTTACATTAAGACGCTGATCGCTAATCAAAGCTTGTCACGCCACTCTCTGACACAGCTCTGCTCTGGAAGTTTGACATGCGGACGTGCCTATAAGCACCTTTATACGTTTTATCATGAGAGTCCTGACTTTAATCGCTATGTAAGAGACAGCATCCTGACTTAGCACAGCTTTAAAAACTGAAAGCTCTGCGGGTTGGAATGGTTCATTTCACAGGATTACTGTTATCATCTAAACTAATGAACTGGAAATTCACCTGTTTGCCTAGAAATCCACGTATTTGCCAGGTATGTCATCAGAGATAAGCAAATTATTATGACTAATAAAGAAGACCGATGAAATTATCATCAAAACCCAAAGGTCTTAAGACTGTGCCTACGTAACTGGTTCTGGATGGGTGGCAGCAACCAAGGACTGCGAGCTCAGAGAGCATGTGATGTGCGTGTAGAGCAACTGTCCCACATACTCAGTTCCAGAAACTGCTGAAACTAAGTACTGTAGTTCATCGTCAGTCACATAAACGAACACAGACTCACACAGTCTTCCCTTCAGGAAATGATAAGATTAGCCCATTTACTATCACACGTGGTGATGTTAAGCTATCCAGACGTATCGGTGACTCAGTGAAGATTAAAGATAGTGGGTTGCAAGGAGACACCACAAAAATAGGGTAGGACACTACTGAAGCATTACGTAAAACATCCAAATCCTTGCGAAAAGCCACACAACTGTACTGAGAAGAACATAATCAAAGGAAAATTTTAATCTCAAATGCAGACAAGTTAAGCAAGGGAATTCCATCTACAAAGTAGACAGGACCCAAATCTGGGCTGTGAGGATCAACTGCACCTTTACGTCCCATTGAAGAGCTGTTCTTGGCTTATTCGCCCTTGGAAACAAATCAGGACTTTTTTTCTTTTTTTTGTAATCTCAGAGTTTAATAAATACAAGATGAAGGATGAGAGCCTGGTTATTCATCATATCACATTTATCACTCTAGAACCTCACAGAAATTGAGCTCTTATGAATTGGGAGTGTGCGTACGAAAACAAACACTCTTGCCGTATTTTTCAAAACTCCGAGCAACAGGAGAGACAACTCGCTTATTCAATGTGCCCAGAGAGGGCCTGACAGAAGGAACCACTCATCAAGGAATTAAATCAGACAGACAGTAAAGGGTGGATGGCCTTATGTTTCAGCAACATATGAGCAATTTCATATTATTTGGAAAATGTTTTCGAATTATGCTAATCATTGGCTGCTTTCTGGTCCCCAGCTGGTATAAATGATACAGAAAACACATACAAAAGAAGTAAATTTCAATGAAAAAACAAACATACATGTAATCTATCAACAACACTCAGCTTCAACGTGATTCTTACACGGATCATAAATAAAAGTAGCGAAATAATGAAAAAAATAAAACCTCCAAGATACAAGGTAGCTCTACAGTTCCTTGGTTTCCTTGTGTATGATACTCATCATTTAGATGCCATTATTTCCTTGATTTCCTTCCATCTCATTTCCGATAACGCACCAAGTTTTATTTCCCCTGTCACGTTTATCTTCTTTTCATTAACGACTGCGCTGAGTCTGTACATCCTCTCGGTCAGTGCAGACAGCACGGCTCAGACGCTAATCTAAGAGCAAACTTCTTTGGAAGTCAGAGTGTCACACCCCCATACTACTTACTACAGAGAGGACAGAGCGAGAGCAGTTGAAAAAGAGGATAACATGGCGTCCTCATCTGTGCCCCAGTACAGAAACACGGGAATTACATCTCCTTTGAATGCAACAGCTACCGAAAATGCTACTGTCATTGGTAGCTTGGCCTTCCCTTTGCACTGGCTATGGCTGGCGAACAGGCGTGTGGTACAGTCACCGTGCTACCCCTCTGCTTCCTGCAGCTCCAGAGAAATGGGTGCCCGAGATTCACTAACTCAGACAAGAGCCCTACAGATAAACAAACACCTAGATGAGCTTATTTTTCACCTTGCTCTAACAGGACTGAAATGATAAAGCCACATAGCTTCTCCCCTCCGCCCCATTTCACCAGATATTCTAGTTAAGATAAAATAAAAAAAGTAACTGAGAAACCAAATCCCTGATCCCACTCTTGTTATCGCCATCTTACCAGGTAAAAGCACCTTGCAAGAGAGGCTACTTTAATGAAGATCAGACCACAGCTCCTCGTAGAGTTACTTGTCTGACCATCTGCGCATGTGTAACAGTTCTGCCTTTTGCTCAGAACTACATTTATTATGATGCTCTTTCTCCAGAAGTAACCTTTTCCGTACTTAGCAAGGCTACCTGTGAAGTAAGACCCTCTTACACAGAAAGCATACAAAATTTAGTTTCCAATCTGCTCAGTTTAAAAAAACAGAAAGCGAAAGCGTAGCTACAGAACGTTTTTGTTGTTATAGCAGAGGACAGCAAGTCCAANTTTATTATGATGCTCTTACTCCAGAAGTAACCTTTTCCGTACTTAGCAAGGCTACCTGTGAAGTAAGACCCTCTTACACAGAAAGCATACAAAATTTAGTTTCCAATCTGCTCAGTTTAAAAAAACAGAAAGCGAAAGCGTAGCTACAGAACGTTTTTGTTGTTATAGCAGAGGACAGCAAGTCCAAGCTTGTGGACATGACACACATCTTGCAATAGACTTTAAACAATTTGTCTAAGATTAATCAGAGCCCATTCGGTCCTGTTGCGCTAAATTTTCTCCAAGAAGTTATTTGGAAAATTAAACACCACGCTTCTCATGTCAAAATCCCAGGACAGCCACTCACCTGTCGCCATTGTTGCAGAACTGGACTGCAACCACTTTGTCCTAAATAGGAGAGAGGAAAAAACCAGTAGTAAGTGCTTTGTAAGCTGAAACACTCATCCACAAAGAGCTTAATGATGAGCTTCTGTTTGGCAAATTGCATCTTCCCGTACAACTCCTACAACATACTACCTTAGAAATTCAAGAAAAGTCACATTTGAAGTTAAAACTTCCCCAGACACATTGGGTTAGACACTGAAATAGAAAACTTCAGAGAGGTGATGATTTCGTGTTGCTCCAGAAGTCGCTCAGAGACAGAAACGAGTTCTGACTCAGTCTCCCTGACGCCGAGACGTTCAGGAGGAAGAAGCCGCAGCAGCTCTATTCTTGCCTCAGCACACTTCTCCTGCCCAGTGCCACAGGACCGTACACACACCCCAGGGTAAACTCTGTCTGGGAAACCCCGCACCTTTCACAGCCCACGGAGGTCGCAGGAATAAGGAAACCCGGGAGCTCACAAGGCACGGTAGGTACAGCGCTCAACAAGATGGAAAGAGAATGACTTAACCAAATAAACGATCACAGCAGGTTTGCAATTTTTAGACCTAACGTTAAAGCACATAAAAATATTTCATCAAAAAAAAATGCAAACCTTGGCTTTATTTCCACTTTAAATTGCTGAGAAACAAATGTTATGTTTTAGACATGGTTTTGCCTTTTTTTATTTCGCTAAATACTTGTGTTGGCTACAGGCACTGGCTATCTTTACTTCCACTGACATCTCTAGCTCCTGATAAGCAAGTGTCCAATTTGGGATCTTTCGCAGGGAGTGAGCTGGCAGCAGTCTGTTGTATTAAGAAGAGCAGACTTTAAAAAAATTAAAGGAATTACAGTTTATCCCAAATGTGAACCGCTGAATATAGACAACATTTTTTCTTTTGTGAGCAAAATACTCCTTAGATTTGTTGGCTTGGAGCTCTGCGACTTCAACGTGAGATCCACGACTCCCGCTGAAGTTCAGTGAATCAATTTAGACCTCAGCCTTAATCCATAAAATATTGTTAAGGTGAGCAGCTGGGCTATTAAGGTTCAAAGATAAATGCTCCAAACTCCTCACAGGCCCGATCAGTGCTGCTATAAGCTTGCCTTTCTGATATATTGTTTATCATGCACATAATAAATAACGCAATCATCACCTGCTCTCAGTAACAACTAAGAAACGAAGAAAGATTTGATACTGTTTTAGCGATGCTTCTTTAAGGGGTTTCATTAAAATTGCAACACTTAACGGTTCTAATAAAAGCTATCAAGACTCCAACTTGAAAACTAAAATTGAAAGGCGTCGTACAGGTATTTAAAATAGTCTGAAATTTTACGAGAACCCTTCTGCATTACCTGAGAAAGGATGCTTTTAAGCTTGTTCCATTTTCTAGATGAAATTACCATCATGATCTAAATTTTGACTGCGCGCTCTAAAACCAGAATTACTCTGTTTTTTCTTGTTATGTGGGTTTGTGGTCACAGCTAAAGCTAAATACGCAACAGTAAATTTAACAGGAAAAATGACATCGTGCATGAAAACTGCTATAATTCCTCATTCCAACACAGACTTTCTTCAAGAATAGGGGAAAATCACCTCGTCCCTCAGTTTCCTGGGGGAACGAAATACATAAAGCATATTTTGCACACATCTCCTGCCTCAGAGGAATTTAAAAATAAACATACCACAAGTCTCCAGGCGTTTACATACCACACTGTTGAGGGCCAACTAAACTCTAAAGACAGAAAATAAGTCGAACAGGATGTACAAAACCTAACTTTCTGAAATAAGGTAAAGCGGGGAACAAAAAGGTTTGCTTTCTGATTCGTCTCTTACCGTATGAGATTCTAACTCAGCCATTTTCTCTGGAGATTCCGAGCCCAAATAATAAATTCTTATCACGTGGTCTGTACTACCTGTTGCAATGAACATGCCACCTAAGAAAGACAGTGTTGTCTGTGAGAAGCAAAGCCATCCGAAGAACAACTTATTTTCATTACCGCTTTATTGTCAAAACAGCAAACTACAGTTTTAAGCAGAAATTTTCAATGTAATAAAAAAAAAACATCCCGAACAAAGAAGCGAACTCTGACAACTTCTGCTTTGATCTGCATTTTCTCAGACCCTACTACACAACTATGAGCTGTACAATATTTTCCAGCTGCAAACCTTTCTGACCAAAGGAAGAGAATAGCGCAAGTTACAACATTCATCACACAAACTATTCTGCTTCCCCTCCGAAATTACCACTGTGCTCTCCACCAGCCTACGCAGGAAAATTAGATGGAGAATAGTTTAATATCCTCACCAGTAAATAGCAAACAAAAGCTTCAAGCACACCATCAATGTCTATTCGAAGCACATCACAGAAATTATTGCCAAATCGGGAGTCGGCGATGAACCTTTTTTCTTGTAATGTTTGTTCTGTTTACAATATTGCACAAAAAGGGCACCGTTGTGCAGTTTATGGCATTGAAATGGTTTTAGTAATTTCAGGATTTCTGCTTTTAAAAAAGGAACGTGGGCAAGGCTCACATGGCTCTAGAATAGCCCTTATATTTCAGATGGCAGAAATTACTGAGAAATTATATAATTTGGCTTGTAAAAATCCCTATTTTTGAGAATTCAATGCTGCAACAAAGGATGTAAGTTAAGCTGATATTTTCAAACACATTGAATTGGTCCTCCTAGACCATAGCCAAGTTTGGCACATTAGCAAAAGTGTAACCTCTGAACAGAGGCCACCTGTCTGCCAGATCTCAAGAACTTTTCACTCAAAAACTTGAGAAGATGAAAGCTTAAAAGGATGTTACAAAGAAAAAACAACAGACTGGAAGCGTAGTCTTCCTTGGAAGTGGTCAAGACATTTTAGTTTAAATTATAGGGGGGAAAAAAAAGAGAAAAAGCAGCTTGAGACAGATGCTTAGCATGGAAAGTTTCAAAAAAATCACAACTTGACAGTGCTATAATTAACTGAAAAAGGGTTTAATGCTATTTGTATTTAAAAAGAAGTAACAGTCCTGTCACCAAAGGAACTAATAGTTCATAAAATACTTCCAGCTACTTTACAATGCATACGTACCGGAACTGAAAGATGAACAAGATATCTGAACACCAGGCCTGGACCTCTCTGCAAATTTTACGGGGCGATCCCTATATGCAACGACACAACATTTGTACTTTTCATTATTTTCTTCCAGTGCCATTCAACCAGAACAATATACTGCAGCTCAGCAGGTTAAGGTCAATATGCTCATCCTAAATCTCTCTATTTCAGAATTCTCACCTAAGTTTGCCAGAACTTATTTTTCATTTTAGTAATTTTCTGCCTTAGTTTAGTAAGAAACCATCATTTTCTAAACTGGAAAGACTGTTTAACTTATTTATCATGAGACTCACCAACTCAAATCTATTTAAAACAGAATCCGGCAAACCATTAGTCTAATAGCATTTACTCCCTACTAAGTATGGGTTTGATGCCATCTACATATGTGTGTTCTTCTGATTAAAAGCAAAGAAATTCTTCTGCCTGTACATTTTGGACAAGGATTTAGTCCTAAACATAAAAGCTGAAAGTTCTTCCACAGCACTGGCTTGCAAAGCACAAAACCTGAAAGTTAATAGCCCTGATCTCTGCCTCCCCCCAGCTCGTAACGCCACACACTCCCCAATACACGTAAGAAAGCACTCCCTGCCCCACACGCTGGTATGGCCCTCATGCACAGCGCGTTTATGGGAGAACATACCAAATAAACTGTTTTATTAAGAAGGAACCGTCCTTATTTCATTATTTCATTTCTCTCCATGCTAAAACTCAAAATAAATCCGTCCTTTATTTAAGATAATTGTAATTATCTAAACAGGCTTACTTAAATTTCATGGTGTTAGCATGCCACTGCCAGAAACAGATTGTTCCGTCAGCACCAGTAGAAGTGAGGTATCGTGTTGTTCCTTTCCTTGCTGGAGAGAACTAAAAATGAAGTTGTAACAGTTAAACCGGCTAATTTCTTTCTCCTCTTACTCACAGGAAACTTGTAAATGGAAGTTGACAAGAATCTTCTTCATGAACACATGAGCTTTCTCCCTGGGAGTAGTGTCAGGGACAAGCACAGAATGTGAACTTCCGTAAAAATAAAGGTGAGGAATGGAAAATACCTACATTTTGACCTGCAAGTCTTTGTTTCTACCACACACAAGTTAGTAAACTGTAGAAATGAAACAAGCCCAGGCCCTTCTAATGGGGCAACAAAATGAGGCAATGCTTCTTTCTAGGATAGTACTGGATCAAACATGGTAACAAAGACAAAAATGATTCCTGCATCCAAGCCCAACGAAGAACAGCAGCACGGTAGGACCCCCCGCCCTCCCTCTTCCTGAACCTCTTCTCTGCCTCTCTAAGGAGCAGGAAAGCTTTTCGGTTTTGTCCTGAAGTCTCTCACTTTCATTTCATAACTGCAGCAATATCTTGAATCCTCTGGCTACTTGGTCATTTGATAAAGGAATCAAACACTGCTTCCTCAAAAAGCCATGACTGATTATGTCCTAACTTGGCAGAGTTTTACAAAAAGCTTGTGAGGAAATGTATCTACATGTAAACAAATAATATACAAAACACAAAACCAGGTTCTAAAATATGTTTCCAAAACAATCACCTTAAAGGCACTAACTTGCAAGACAGCTGAAATCTGACAAAACTGGAAGCGTGGGCAAGAGGGGTAGAAACGAGACTCCCAGGGACTACTGGCATGATGGAGAAGACACTGATGAATTAAAGGCAGCAAGGCTCCAGAAGAGAGGGATCTGAGCCAAACGTCCTCACTTTTGTCCCTTCTATGTGCATAACTTGCCAAATTGCAGGGATTGCCTTTTTTATCCTGGGATTCTGTTTCGTTGGAGGTTTCTGCCTGGCTGTTGTGGGTTTTTTTAAAGCAAATAAACTGCAAATTACTAGCCATTATTGACTGTGCCACCACCACAGAACTGAGCGCTGGCAGTTTAGTCATTTTTTTGGGGCTTTGCTATTGCTCACTGGGCACTTGCCACCAATTGAAACTGCTCGGGCACGAGTGCAGATTCTGTGCAAACCCTGATCTGTGCTGCACTCTGGCTGCTGCAGTGTCTACGTACGCTGCAAGATCCACAACAGCTCCTTATGGTACAAGCTAAGATAATGAGCAAATAAACGTGGAATAAGGATCTTTAGCTGACAGTATTCTTCTGAAAAATAAATGTTCTCTATGAACACATGACTGTTGGGTCAGCTGCTGTGTGAGGACGACCGCCAAAGATGCCAGCCATTCCTGCCCGGCTCAGCTAGCTGATTCAATGCTCTCAGTGACCGTGTATTTGCTAGATGCAAGGAAGAAGCAATGAAACCACACAGTTAAAGGCAGCTGGAAGAAGCAGATCATCGCCCTCAGGCAGTACTGGCCACTGCAGGAGTCAGTTTGCTAGGTAACAACACTGGTGAGTTGTGGCAAATCTACACTGCCAAACAGAGATTAAAAGATAAGTTTTATCCCTAACTGCTAATCCACACCTCTTATTACCGCTTTAATTCAAGGGTTTAGTTAAAAAAGGTCATTCCTTACCTGTATGGAAGTAATGGAAGCTGAATGGCCCTGCAGCACTGCGACTGGGGCACAGGTTCGAAGACACCATACTCGGACTACTTTATCGCAACTGCCTGCAGCAAGCAGTGTGTTCTCGTAGTTAACAGCCATGTCAGAAATTTCAGCTGAGTGTCCTCGCAACGTTGAGAGCAGACGCCCATCATCTGTAGCCCAGATTTTGACCAAACAATCATCTGATCCCTAATGCCACACAAAAATTTCCAAAGATTATATAAAATAATACGTTTTGTGTACAAAATGCACAGGTGAATTGCAGACGAACAAGTATCTAAATCTCCATTGCACCATGAACCTGCCAGAAGAGCAGCTTCAGTGGGATTCCACAGAGGCACAACTATCCGAGTCTGGGAATCGCCTGGTGGGGTCAGGGATTTAGGTGTTTATAAAAGAGAAGCCACTGATTTATGTTTCATACTCAGATGTGATCACCGCTGCTAATGTAACTCCTCTTAGTTCAGTCCAGTGATAACTAAGGTAAATTTGAGAAGATAAAAGGTTTCATTACATACTAGCAAAAGACACAGCTATCTGTGCGAGCTGGATCAAGTTAGTAGTGAAATCAAAGTGATTGTAAGACTTGAGCTCTAAGGAAAAAGAGCACTTAAGCATCTGAGGGATCTCTGAGACTCTGCCGTGCTCCCAGAGCTGTAAGGCAGCTGCACCATGAGGTTCAATGTCTGTTAACAGGAAGCTGGAACACTCAAACAGAGAAACCATGCAACATTGCGTGCAACTGAAATGCCACATCACGGAGATGTCAGTTCAGGACAGGGCACAATTCAAAAGTGCATCCAATGCAGATCACTGTAAAATACTTTTACCTAGAGTAGCAGTTACACCATTTCATACTCAATCCCAACATTGCCAAGAGTTTTTAGACAGCTCGCAGACCTTCCTGCTATTCAGATACTGCAAAGAACACTAATGCTAGCGGCTAGCGTTGCCACTATGTATTCAGGAACATAACACAACAAAACTAACTGCAATACCAACATCATTTGACTTCAAATTCCATTTTATTAACCGCAGCTAAATTCCAACACAAATCACTTTCAGTTCTTCACATAACTGCAGATGAGAAAGATTTCTTTATGGCGTAAACAAAAATGGAAATGTCCTCACTATGACCCAGAGTAATTATCATTAACACCTCTATTTGAACAATTTATATTGAGTGGTGAAGCTAGCAAGAACACAAAGACAACAATTAGCCTGCCAGGCAATCCACTTCCGAACACATATTGATAAGAGAAAAGGGCAAAGACAAGACAAGACCAGGATTAACATGAACAGTTAAAATATGTATCATTAATTTGAAAAATCTGTTAATTTTTAAAAACGCGCAACAAGAAGCAAGGGCAGTATCACAGAAATGTATGTTAATATATTCTGGAGAAAACCTTACAATAATATTCATATATTCACTGACATACTACAAATTCTAGAATGGAAATTTAGTAGAGAAGTAAATCACAGATGAAGTAATGAGGTCTCCTACTTATCATCAAGTTTTTACTGAAACGTAAGGAAAGGATTGCCAGCATTACCAAGGTTACCAAAAGGTAAAATGTAGTTTTAAAAAAAAGCGTTAAGATTTAACCTAGGAAGCAGCATGCAAATTAATTCCAAATCCCAGAATACTGCAGGTGCCATTCAGCGAGAAAGACGATAAATAAAGAAAAATGAGCACGTGTTTCAAGTGAGGGCTGCAAGCTCTGGACCGAAACAACCCTGCTGTAAGGTTCTACATGGGGAAGCAAATAGCTGACTAAGTATCAGTCTACCGGAGCCATGCGCAATTTTAAAATACCAAGTCAAGTGAAAAATGAAAATTAGCACAGAAAGAGATGGGTTTTCCACATATTTCAAGATTTTTCTTCCTTTCTTTTTCTGGAAGCCATGTCTGCATCTCAATCAGTACCTGAGAGGCTGCTGAGGGACTCAAGAATGAAAGAAATCAAACCAAGCAAAGCAATCTTCCAAGAAAAAGTACAATTCGTAAACTTACTGTAAAAATTCTTCTCCCACTGCGATCAAAGGCTATACAATAAACAGATGACAGATGCCCCAAAATCCTCTTGTGCATCTTCATGTGTTGGTAGGTGGACGTTGGGAACAAGTGGCTGAAACGGCCACATCCAGTTAATTGCCTGGCAGAAATTATATTTACTGGGAAAGAAAAAGAAAACAAAAAGAACACTAAGACACGAATTTTGTCCAGAACTCAAAGTTAAAAAATATTAAATCAAATACAATGTTTGGTAACAACTTTATTATTATAATCCATAAATCTAAACCTCTTCCATCTTATCAGAACATTCCGTACAGTCTTGGAAAAATAAAGCCCGCTCGGGATGAAGCCTTTCAATACCTACCACACCACACCACACGCTGCGCCTGCCTTCTTAACAAAAACTAACACAAAACAAAAGGTTCCCACCACAACTAGAAATTATTCCAGTGTTCAATTCACGAACAAGCAACAGATACATTTATTCTACATGGACTTGGAAAACTTGATATTAGTAAAATTGTTTCCTTAAAGCAATTAGAACAAATTTATTTTTAGAGTATATTAATAGCTTATTTTAAGTGCTTTTTTGTGATAAAAATCTTTCTTTGCAGTGAGTTCCAGATCATATGTGAGGGCCAATGGTCTTCCACGTGTTCCTCACAAAACCTCTCTCATTATAAGCAGCAGCAGCAGCACCATTGCACTTCTATGACAATGTGATTGAAGAACGTGTGGCACCGATGGGAAAAGCCCCAGCCAAAAGAATGGCAGACACAAGAGAAAACTGCATCAACAGCAAATTATTCCATGTTGTTATACACAGCAGTCCTTACGAGAACAGCGCTAAATCTAAACGCACAAGAACACCACGTGAGAAAAGCGCTGTCGGCAGTTTCAGTGACGATAACTAGGAATCTTTCCCCTAGACAAGACAAGGAGAAAACAGGTGTGGGGGTGCCTCTGCTGGGACACACCACCAAATGAAGACCCTTACGGCTGCAGGAGACAGAAAGATCCTAATTCTAATCTTTGACTTGATGCATAACTTGAAATTATTGTGGGTGTTTAACTTTACCCTATCCTAATTTGTACCGCTTGAACTTTTGATTTTAAAGTTTCGAGAGGTTTTTTTCAACGGCATTTAAAGGTCTAACATCGGTGGGTTTTGTTGAGTCCTTGCGATAGCAGGCTCCCCCAAAAAAACCCTTATCTTGTCTACTGCACATTGAAGGAGGCAGGGCTTCACAGCAGCAGCACGAAGCTCTTTAGTGCCTTTCAATCTCCTAGTTTAAAAGTATGCTGAGCAACTTGACCCACTTTCTTAATTGTATCATCATATCGTTGCCTATCTACACAAAAAAAAAGATCACGGAATATGTTAAAAAAACATCCACAAAGTCCAAAAGCATCGTTTCAAAGGGTTACTAACCCGCAACACACTTCTGTACATTTGTAAGACTGAAGTCCCTATACACGAGCAGAGAGATAAATGGGCAAGGAAAATAAATTGTTTCCAGATTTACAGAAACTGTTTTTGCTTCTCAGTTCTATGCTCTGAAATCTGGACTATTTTTAACCACTCAACGCAACTGCAACACCACATACAAGAAAAGAAGAAGTTGCATAAAAGGTGTAGATGCTTGCAAAAGTCATCAGGCTCCCAGCGTGACCTCACCTTCAGTCAGTGGTTTTTTTTCATGTAAAAACACATATTCAGCAGTACTAAAAAAGCAAAACACACTAAACCAAATTGATTCACTACCTACTTACTACTCAATTAATACCTGACATTATACAGAAACTGTTAAACGAAGCTGTCTCCCCTAGCAAAGTGCAAATGAAATCTTTAACCCTTTTGCCCCACCTCTTACAAGAGTGCACAGAGGTCCCGTAGTGATAAATGCCGTACAAAGGTACCATCAGGTTTGCCTACACATTATTTTATTTACTATTCAAGTATGCCAGCTTAAAAGCTAAGTTCTTAAAAATATTACACCCTCCTTTCCCCCACACTGTGGACACTGTTATGCCAACACAGAACTGTAGCCACTTAGCAATGCGGCAGTTCTGCTGTGCCTTTCCATGCGGACATCATTTAAATACGTAATAACAGCGTATCTGCCTTTAAACAATTTCAAATGGCTTTGAACTTCTTTTTTAAGCACACAAAGAATTGTGTGGATCAAAAAGGTATACTCACGTTTCAAAATATTCCCAATAATCCAATACCTTCTGTACACTACAGCGTTCCCAGGCAATCCTTCTGAAAATTCATCACTGCTCTTTGTTGTAAATCACACGAAGGAAACACCAAAAGGTGTAATGAACAGTCAGGCACCTAACTCGCACAGCCTTTCCATTGGCACTCAGCACCTAAACTCACCACTCGATTCCCAGACTTGCAATCAGTTCAGCTTCAGAGGATGCGAACGTAATTTCACTTTTTTCTGTCTCTATTTCCTTATTTGCACAATAGGGACAAGACTCCTCAACCTCCCATGGATAATTGAAAAATAAAAAGCACTGCTTATGAAATGCTTCCATCACAAGTTTCAGAGAAATACAGAACCATCATTGCGCCATAAGGAGTACCGTCTCTATCAGCAACAAGTAGCAAGTACTCAAAAGTATCTGATCCTCACTGTAAAAACGCTCAGGGTATACCAGAAGCGTATGCCATACGCACAAAGCTGTGATTGAGATTTTCGTCTTCCCACACTTTACAAACTATCACTGCCTTCAAAGGCACTGCAAAGCAAAAACCCCCCACGAAACAAAACAAACATCCCCAATTCCAGTTCTCGTATTTTTTGGTGGAAAATTAATACACAATATCTAAATGGGGAATTACACACACATGACAAAAAGCCCCGTGAAGTTTGCTTTCTTCAGTACAACGAAGTTATTGTACTCATAAAGTCTAAAAGCATTAAACCCCGCCCCCGATTACCACACAGGGAATTAGCAACATAGTAGCCCTAAAAACTTTTAGCAACCTACCTAGTTAGCCCCTGAACTTTACGCCGTACTGGGCAGAAGAGCTGCCAAGTCTACCCCCACACTATTTCCCGCCAGGAAACACATTTAAAACTGCACTGATGTTATTTCACAGAAAAAGGGAGTGTATCTAGCCATCTTGTCAAGAAAACTAAGTTAGTTTTGTCCACAAACGGAAAGGCTGCCTTCTCAGATGAAGTTTTTCACTTCCAGCTGCCGAATTGATGCTCCCTAGGCACAGGGATGCCCGATGCTGCCGTGAGAGGTGGGCTTTCTCTCCCTTAGCCTGTGCTGGGAGCAACCTGCTCCAGCCTCAGCACCAGTACAGCCAGCAACTGGCATGCTGGGCAAAGCCCTGGCTTACAGACGTTCGCCACCGCCTCCTCGAACTACCAACCTGTAGTACTAACTGAGGGTGATGTGGTAAAATACATATATTTTTCTGTTTTTTTCTCGCAGTCCTTGGTTCTCGAAGATCACACCTTCGGGAAAATTACAGTACTTAGTGTAAGTATAGGCAAGGTTGCAGGGAGCAGAGGGGAGTCTCACACACTGTACAACGGTAATTCTCAAACCACAATCCATTCTACTAGGGATAACAGCACAAACGTAAAAATCACCCAGGAAAGATAAAACAAAAACCCTGTAACAATAACCCATCAGTCAAAACAAAATTGAAGCAACAACCATCAGACATCACAAATCTCCAAGTTAAGTCACAACTTCAGAAGGAATTAAAACATTTCAGCATGGACAAAGTCACCTAGCTGCAGCAGTTTTCAAACTGCTTGAATTCTTCCTCCCCCTATAAACCCTTGCTTCGCTCCATTTTTTGCAAGCAAAAGTAGAAAACACAATACTGATACAACCGTTTTTAAAATAGTTGCTCTAGTGTTAAGGGCGATGACTTTGCATCATACTATTTTACCTTCTGAAATAAGCACTGTAACTGCGGAACAAGGATGTAACATTTGCCACAGCCAGGACACGTGGTGAGTAAGCTGTGACCTCACTGCAGGGCCTGACCAAGCAGGAAGGTTGGGAACCACTCGCGGCGCGCAGAGGAAACACAAGTCTGGATTTCCCAAGAACACTGGGAAATAAACACAGTTGGCTCACACGTGCAAAATACCTTCTCAGAGAGTGGGGATGCGTGGCCACAAAGCAGCTAGACCCAGTAAAAGCACCAAAAGAACAAAGTGTTCCAGCTTTCATAGCTGCTGACCTCATGGAACTCCTTTTACAGCAGAGAAACATCATTGATTTTCTGACCTCATTCGAGCACTGCTATTTGGCAGGCCTAAGGTAGCTGGATCACCTTGACTGTAAATTTCCACACAGCTGAACTGCTTGGTCATGGAGACTGTGCTATGAACCTTCTGCTTCCAAGTTTTGTGTTCCTTTCACTAACAACAGCTACCCACACAAAGCTTTTCATACTCGGGTTAAAATAGCTCTAGTAATCAACTAAAGAGGGAAAGCAATCTTGTTTCTAACCTGCTTTGTGTTGCCTGCAGAAAAAAAAAGTCTCTGACAAAATCAAAAGAGTGTTCAAAAGCAGGTTTATCATACGTGAGTAACTCCCACTGCCGAGGTACCGTACGACCCCATCTTTCCATTTGCTGACTGGGAGAGCACGAAGGGAGTCCTAAACATACGACTGCTGCAAAACCTGCAAAGAAGCCACCTCAAAGACCATCCTCGCTGTATTCTCCATGTTATCCTGTAAGCAGCAGAAAGCCATGACAGCATTTTCCCTTCCTCTCCTCCGCCACCAGATAACCACAGACCTCCGAGACACAAACACGACATTCCCGAGAACGACTTCCACAGCTCAGCACTTTCTCGGGAGACTCCCCCAGCCAGAAGATTCCCAGCTCCGCACAAACGCGCTGGGAAAAGGCCATGCTGATTTCTTGCTCCAGATCCACTGCGCATTACCCTTTATTTTGAAGAACAGATCACAAGGTCCCATCCCAACCCCATCCTGACGGAAAGGCAAACCGCTGCCAGCTACCAACTCTTCCAGCTGGGAGGGCAACCACCAGCAATCCCACTCCTGCAGCAGAAAAACACACTTACGGTGGCAGGCTTAAACCTTTACCATTGGAAGGGAAGTGATACAAGAACACTTTTAGCTGCCAGTTCTATACCTTACTTACCTCTCCACACAGGCAATTACACAATCATTTCATCTCGCTCACTAATACGCATTGTTATGGGTGTCTATTACTTCAGCCCAACCACTGCAGCAAGTAATTCCAGAAATCTGACTAAGCCGGCACAGGACTGAGCCCGCACAGTATGGGAATTCACAATTATGCTGAAATATTAAAAAGGCTCAGCCTCCCTCTTCATCTTGTAGTTTAAAACAAGACACACACATATACTGCAGCATCTGCGGCGGTCACTACTCACTGGAAAAAAGCACCCATTTTGCACAAATGTACATGGAAGAATGTTGACTTCTACTTCAGGATTAACAATGGGGAATCCCAAAACCCAACTCCTGCCTCCTGTACAGCTTTAGTATAGTCAACTTCTTATTTTGATCTTTATACACATTTTCCTCCCTTACCAGCAGCTTATGTATCTCCACCAAGGTGGACGGTGTTCTTCCAGGAACCAATACTTATAAAAACTAATTCCTGGCTATAAAAGACCCTTTTCCATATAACACCTTTGCGTTTCTTAAAAAACAATTCATAGGAAAAACCACAAACAACAAATCATTCTGTTCTCTACGTCATTAAATAGTCACGAAGCAAGCAGCACAAACCTTTGTCATGATGGCATGACAAATGCTGGAGTCCAAACTGCTAGTATGGTTCATTAATAATACCGCATGTTCCAAAAACACACGGTCTGGTTCTCCTCTTATGGAAGAATTGATCCAGGAGTCCTTACAGAAAATACAACTATAGAAGTTGAGTGTGTGCAATAAGTCTATAATCTAGCCTATTAGCAATCCATCGGCCCAACTGCTAACAATAAAGTAACTGCAGAACCGGTCTAAAAGAACAAATACATAGATCTGTACAGAAGTAACCACACTAATACATGGAAATAGCTTTCTTTTTTAACATCCACAGTATGACTCATAAATTATCCGGCAAAAGCAGGAAAAGTACTAATGCAATAGTTCCCCATGCACTGGTTCCAAGCAAACATCCATTTCTTTTTCATACAGAAGACTCATAATTAACTTTGCTGTTCCGTCACACTGCTGCCACAACACCACAGACCTTATGCAAAGTGCGCTATCGATTTCAACCACAAACAGCCCAGGCTTTGTCACTTTAATGTCTGACAAAGATTAATTTTTAGTAGCGAGACAGCGCAGAAGAACAAACAGAGGAACAGACAGGGCAGAAAGAGAAGACTGCCACCTTCATCCCTGCATCTCCAAAGGGCTGGGAGAAACGTACGTGCATGCACCTCCCAACCAACCAGGAAAAGCCATTACATTTGCACAAACACACGGAAATACAGATAAAATACCCGAATAAGAAAAGAAATCATGACCGACACAATTTATATTTATGCTTGCAAGAATCAAATTTGTTTGCTATGAAACCAGTTAATGAGAGTTCAGACCGTACAAGGAAAATACTTTTCAGTTTAAGCAAAACAGAGGTCTCTGATGATACGTAAGCTGAATGCCTACAGGTATCAGAGTTGTATCTTTTATTTATATTCTTTATCCAGCTGTGTGGACAACTGAAACCAAGTAACATAAACGTTAGTTTCGTGATTATTTCCTTTTTGGAGAGGGATGTTGCAAGCAGTCTGTTTTCTGTCATAATCGAACTAAAATGAATTCTTGAGTCAAAAAAAGTTCCCTGGGAGCCAGGTGCTTTGTTCTCGCTGTGATTCCTGAATGAAAAGCTTGTCTTACACACTCCTGCGATCACACCTATTCAATCGTATAAGCATATGTACATATTACGTAGGTGTATCATAAAAAATACTCAAGCCCGTTGCCCTTGAAACAGGAAGTTGACGTGCAAAGCTTTTCAATGGGGCCACAATGTTTTAACACGTGTACACACATTCTGGAAGATCCAAGCCCGAATAATACAAAAAGGGTTACTCTATTGTCAGTGAGAAACCTTCTTTAGGCTGATTCATGGTGAAATGTCACAAAAAGCCATTAATGCAAACCCATGGCAGTGTTTCAGTCAGGAAGAGTAACTTTCAGCTGGAACAGTAATAAAAATACAGAGAAGAAAAAAAACACCTTATGTATGTTTCACAACTCACCCACATTTGGCGGTTTCCCGTAATTTACAGGTAGTTCGGGAGGCCGGCCTCTGTGAAGAGCTGCAAATGCAGATCCTTTCCATAGCGTATGTCTGAAGTCTGTACCGGCAAGATTAACAGCACGTTAGTGAAACAGTCAGCCAAACCAGGTCCAACTGACCTATTCTTGTTAGAATCAAGAGCATCAAGCACCACTCCCAGCATCCCAAAATACCATTTGTCTTTTTTAAATAGTTTGTCAGAGACCTAACACTTAAAGAAGATTGCTACTGGGATTTCTAGTTCCTAAGCAATAGGACTGTAAATGGTTTCAGCTTAGTTTTGCTTCATTTTGCTGAGTAGGGAGTCTAAATCGATGGAAAGAAAAAGAGAATGAAAAAGGTGGGTGCACTTTGTCTTGAAGCAGCACTGAAATTCGGTACGTTTGTAGTCCTTCTGCAACCCCAACACATACAGGACTTCTTCTTATGAACTGTACATTCGAGCATACACATACACGCGTGCATTTGCTCCCCGAAAGTGGGAGAAGTGAGATTTTTTTTCAATAAATCTGTTTTCCTGCAATTGGTGGCAATATGCCTTCCTTTCAGGTTCTCCCTCTGCACCCCACCCCCCAAAAAACATTGTTTTTAAAATGAAGACTGTTTTCTTTAAAGGCTCTCCAGCTATCTGCTGCCAACTGGCCTCAGAGAGCCTTCTCTCTAAACAATAGTGATTTTTCTGAGACTGTTCAGAGTGCCTCAGAAATTAGACCTGGACTTCTTCCATTTCTGGCCATCTGGAAGGAGAGAAATGAGCTTCCACGGAGTAAGTACTGAAACAGAAGGACAGTGCCACAGATTGGTGGATCTGTGTATCACCATTTAGATCTCTGAATATAAAGTGCAACACCTTCTGATTAAAACGCAAACTGTGCAACAGAGTATTAGAATGATACACATTAAAAGCAGCACTCAGAATTTCTGAAAAAGATCAAAACAGCTATAAATACTATGGGCAAATGGAAACTTCATACTGATACACAACTAGGGGGAGCAGAAATCCACAAACATCAACTTTGAAAAAGGTACCCTGTTCCGTATTAGTGAGCGTGGTTCACGCACCAAATGGCACAGCGTCACAGTGCCTTTTGCTGAAGGGGAAAAAAACTCACCCTAAATCTGGCAGAAATCTCTTTGCAATAAATTTATCACACGGCTTAGGAAGCACTACATCTTTCAGTGATCCATCTGGCATCTGTACCCTGATTCACCTAAGAAACTTCTGTTTCCCTGCACAAAAATGTTTATTTTCTCTTTACATCTTGTTTCTGTTTTCTTGTAAGTTGCGAACTGAATGTGAAATGAAGAAATGTTTCTCGCAGGCCTCCCCGCAAACCCAAAATTCTCCGCCTAGTTAGAGCAAAGCATAGGCAAGACAAGACTCAGTGCCAAAACTCTGCATATGGAACCATGTTCGCAAACAGCACATCCCTCCAGGTGATGCCCAGTGGATCAGCAGAATGCTACTGCCCTTGTTAGCATCAGAGTGTGACTTCACAGGATGCGGTAAATTAAGTGCTCAACTGCCACTGAAACAGGAAGGTCCTGCTCTCCCATCCCTCCCTCTCTCCCAGAACCATGCTCCTGCTGCCTGCGTCACCTCCAGCGTTCTGATCCTTCCACGAGCTAATTGAACGCACTACAAGAGCAGTAACCAATGTCACAACGTTTTAGCTCTCTGAATCAGCACGTTACAGGATCAAATAAGTTCTGGTTCCTACAGGGAAGAAGTGGCAGGGGCACTGAGCGAGGAGGGAAGGGAGGGACCACTCTTTTCAATAGCAGATGGCTCTCAGATCTGTTTAGTTGAAACACAAAACTGTGCTCTCAGGATCATTATCTCAAGCGGAGCAGTTTTTCAAAAGGACTAGGACTGGTGCTCTATTCATGAAAGGAAGGGAGGCTTTTGTTCAAATTAACTTTAAGCAAGCGCAAGCAGGAATTATCACTGGAAGAATCAGTCTCACCTCCTCCCACCCTCTAAGTGCTGCCCCAAATGCCACCCCGCCCTTCAAGCTGATCCATTTGCCTGCGTGGCCAGGGAATCAAATAATGGAACAAATGGATCAATTCAGCCTGAAAAACAGCCCTGCAAAATATATAGACTGCTGGGCTATTTTAGACACAGGCATGTGCACATGGAAAAAATGGCTATATTACAGATGGATCAAATCTCTTATCCAGTTCATCACATCATTTACACAAACACCAGCCCAACATGCTGAGAAGGGAAGGCAGGGGAAGCAAGTAACATGATCAAGCAACTGCAGGCAAGAGCTGCCCAAGAGGGCATTTCCAACCAAAGCAAGCTACACGTAACAGGGCCAGCAATAACTGCACTTTAGCAAGACGGCAACAAGAAAGCAGGAGCTGACAAGCATAGGAGACAAACTGGGGTTCACACAAACACACACAGATACCGCAACATGAATCGAAACAAAAGGGGTTTTGATCATGAAAATAACATTTAATATCACATAAACTGAGAGTCTTACCTTTTGCTGCCCTTAATAGAGACTGGCGCCCGACACCCAGCAAAGTCTGCACACCTAGGACACTCTGCGGGATTTCCTTGTCTAAAAGGGGTCCGAGCCTCTCACAGATCCTAAGAAGATAATCCGGAGGGATGTGTGCATTGACAGCCACCTAAACATACAAATAAAGCAGGCGTTTGAAAATTGTTTTATTCTTGCTTCTACTGCTATTTCTTCGTTGGGTTCACATTCAAGTGTTAAAGTTACAGAAATCAAGTCTAAAACCCCTGAAAACCCCCTCAAAATTAGTTATACCAAAGATGCCTTTTAAAGCGACATGGAGCGTTGAAAAAGTCAGACCAGCAGTTCCAGGTGGTAGGAGCTACAGCTGTAATTTAGGATACCCCTTAACAACAGACAAAAATCCCTGAAACTCAAGAGTTCCCAGTGAAGTACTCTGATCAAACAAAGTATTCGCTGGGGAATTTTTTTAAGCCTTTTCTACCCTTCAGCTAGTTCTTTGGACATTTCTTGCTTAGCTGAAACACCCTCGCCAGACACTCACATTACTGTAAGAAGCACGTGTGCTAAAGCCTAAAAACCCTAAACGTTATCCTAAAAGCAACACCCAGTCTCCAGTTTTTAGCCACTTTAGGTAGGTATCTATAAGACCCATGAGTGTATGCTCCTAATTTGTCACGTCGAGAAAAACATTCTTCTTTTTTCCCTTTAGACAGAGACTGTTTTCTATGGAGAGACAATAGTTTTTCCCACAGTCTGTTCAAAGAGCAAATAAATTGTGCCTCATTATCCAGAACGACCTGCACTTGCCTGACTTCTACTATATTTACTAGCTGGCAGCAAAAACTCAACACCAGAGCTTATTTAGCTCCTTCAACCCGGGACATACAGACACATCCACCTCCTTTTTAAAGATCTGTGTAACAGTAACAGGTCACTCAGCTCTTACGTACCTGTCATTGAGGATGGATAAAACAGTTGGTTTAGAACTATTTACGACTTTCGCATCTGTTGCAATATTATGAAGAAAGAGATTGTCATAAACCAGTCTTTTGTTTTACCAAGCCACAAACTAATGCCAAGTAAAGCTAAAGCTGACCTGAAAGGGCCAGAACAGTGGTCACCGTAGAGAAGTAACAGCAGGCCTGCGCACGCCGCGCTCTCCTGCGTGACCCCTTCAAATGTGCCCAGTCGCAGGCCAGTACCGGGGACAGGGCTGTGAGCGCTCGTCACCCATGCAGTTCCCTCCCAGCAGGGCAGAACACGTTTTTGTGCAGCTGCAGTGAGCCAGAATGGTGCCCCAGTCTGGCTAAAACATCAGCTCCGGCACTCATCTACTGCAGAGGGAGCCATTTCAGCTCCCCTGGCTAGGAAGAAGGAAGAGGTTTTCTGCCAGGTTTAGCAAAGCTGACTGCGATTCAGAGAAGCGTCAGAGCTGGTGGAAAGTAAGGCACAGGACCGCTTCTTTCCACAGCAGAGCATCATCAGATAGGCCCAGGTATCCTGCCTACCCAGATCCCAAGGATATGGCCAGCCCCGGCCCCAGCACACGGGAGGGGCTGGCACGCATCGGGAAGGAGGAAAAGGTAAGTAAGTACTTCACTCAGAACTGCTGCCAAAACATTGTTCACTGAACTATGTCATCAAACAGATTATTACTACATGTCATTGGGAAATCGCTTGTTCCAATTGGGCAACGGCAGTGGTGCTACAGGGCTCAACACAGTGAGTCATGCCTTGTGCAGTGTAATCACCTGCATCACAAGCAGGATCAACACCATCCCACAAGATTTTAACCCCACCAAAACTCTTCCAACGCGAATGGCAACTCTGACAGGGCCAGGCTTCTCCACGCATCCTTTCAGTCGCCGCACGTTAAATGCGTGGCTCTGGCCTTTTGATGGAACAGCAGCATCGTAGCTCTGCAGGAAAGATAAACCTGATGACTGCATCAACATGGTCCCATCCCACGACTTCTCATACTGCGAGCATCAAGGAATGACCCTATGAACGCGCTCTTGCACCAACTGGTTTCTCCAGCCATTCTAACTTTTTTTTTCCCCAAAAAAAATCATAACAGTCCAAAATTATATTGGTACCTTCCCAATGGTACAGCCAGTGAGGTTCAGTATATAAGCATGAATTGTCTTTCATTGTAAATTACATGATACAACCAAAGTCAAAACGAGATAAAAGGATTCTCCGAACTTTTGTATTTGTCTATCGTTCTTACTCATTCCTGAAATACTGTAAACATGTTAATGCTACAAAATATTGTATTATCCTGCGCCAGCCTCCCTTCAGTAGGTAAGGGATCTGAAAGGATCTGAAACAAAGGCAATTCTAAAGAAGGAACCTGCAGTTTAAGAAAATCTGAGCACGAAATTCTTTTTTGCATCTCTGATAACTGGTAACATGCTCCTCAGTCAACAATTGCCAATTCTAGCGACTTACCAAGTTTAAGATTAAAAGATTCAAAAGAAAAAGAGTAACCAACCCAGAAGCTGCGGAATTTTACATTTTACTTCTAGGGTAGGAAAGAAAAACCAAGTCGTATCACTCTCTCTGGAAATATAAAATTTCACAGAAAGCCCAAACCATTCTCCTAGTGCAATGCAGCAAAACGTTTTGCTTTTCACACAGGAGCACACTGTTTTTGAAGTATCGCCGCTATTCTATGTCTAGCGAGAGGTGCTGAATTAAGCCAGGCAGCAAATATCCTACTGCGGAGACAGAGCACAAGTTATTCAACAAGCAGCCCCGATTAACTCAGTGCATCTGCTCAGAAATGGAAAGGGACTTTGTTGCTTAAAGATCCACAGACTAAGCCACGGTTTTGTAAAGAATAGCGAAGGGAGCGAACAATCAACACATGTGCGGACCGGCCAACGCTCAAAGATCAAAGATGGATGTGCCAGACTCACAGAGCATGTGGCAGTTCTCCGCGCACGTCTGGTGGTAATTTGCCTGGGACATTCAGACGTTAAGCAGCTCAGGATACCAGACATCGGCCTGTTTGCTGCCCAGACCAGAAAAGTTGGCAAATCCATCATGCAGCCAGCATTAAATCGGCGCAAGTGAGCTGCTGAAGCATCTAGATTTTAGCGCACAGTTTTATTAGACGGTAAACTTTTCTAAGCGACATTTAATATGGAGCACATTGCACAGACAAGGCACGTATCAGAGCGACCGTTCGCTTTATTAACACGCCCTACTCACCAGATTTGCCACCTGCGACCACAACCACGCCACACTACAGAAGAAAGGCCGTATCACACTTTTTTCCCTGCACATTGTCACATTTCTACAAGCCAGAACAGCCCACGTAAGTGGCCCTTAATCTGAATATTATCGCTGCTGTTATTACCAAACAGCTACACAGGCAGGCAGCAATAGCAGCAAATTCTCCTGGAGATTTTTTTCCATAATAACTTCCAGAGAAAATGCTTAAACCGCAGCCCAGAGCAAAACAAGAAATTCTATTTTCAGGTTCCCAAAAGAACTTGAAACAAAAATCCTTCCTCTCACCTCTGCGTGAGATAGCTGTAAATGGATTTTAAGTATCTTTCCAAAACACAAAGCTGCAAACCTACAGCTGAGAAAAACAGCATCCCCCAAATCAGATTCTCATTAAAAGAAGGAGGGAAAGAGGCAAAGCTTAGCATCAGTTATAGCCACACCTCTTAGCGTATGCTAGCCCAAACCCCACACGGCAAAATTAAACAACGGCAAGGATGTTATCACCTCCTCAAATACATTAGAAAATATTTTTAGAACATTAGAAAATATTTTAGAAAATAATTAAAAAGTTAGAAAAAATTAGAGACGAGTAATACAGGCCAAAAACATGCTTCACAACAGCTTAAAAAGAGCGTGTTAAAATATTGCAGAAGAGCTGAAAACGTGCTAAGTGAGAGCAAGTTCTGCACCCTAGGATAAATTATAAAGAGAAAAATGTGGTGTTGTCTTAAGATGTGAAAGACCATGTAAAGGTCAAAATGTGAGAGCACAAGAACGGCACAGTACCACGGAAGAGTTCTGCGACACAGTAACCATTCAGGTCTTAGGGATCTAAACACTTTCAAGAATCCGGTAAAGCGAATCCATTCTTTTTTAAAAAAAAAAAAATCTATTGAAACAATCCTGGGTGAATGTAACACAGTCACGACTGCCTGAGCAAGTATGCAAATAAATTACTACAGCGATAAGCAGCTGCAAGTAGAGAACTATTAGCGAAGTCACGTCAGGGCTAGGAGAAAGTCATACTCCTAAACCTGTTTATGCTTCTGAGGTTGGAAGCACTACCACATAATCTCAAAGACTACCGAGCAAAGGGTCCACGCTGGACAGCTAAGGAGACAGGCAAGAAGCTTGCTGATTCCTGAAACAAACAAACAAACTCCTTGGGTATGACTGCTGACAATTTCTCCTCCAAGAACGGTTTCAATAAATAGGAAATAAACAAAAAAAGACTCTTTGTGATTACTTCTTATTATAAGACGTCTGTCTTCCCAGGGATCGGGACCAGATAGCTCTGAAACACCTCTTCTGGGAAGCCCAGCGAAACACTGCTTCGAAGCACAGGCTAAATTTGACCCAAGACCCACACAATGGAAGCAAAGCAGGCAGAAGTGCAGACCTTCGAAGGCTCCTTCCAAGCACCCAGTCCCCTGTGGGCAGGCAGGCAGGCAGCAGTTTTCTAACCTCTAGGCAGTCGTACGACACTTCTCTCATTCGCCGAAATAACAATCAATTAAGAATCAATTGACAACTGTATCAAAAAGCAGCGGAGGAGACCACGTGGACCAAGGCAGCTGAGCAAGCAGGAAATTACTCAAGACCTTAAATATGGAATCTCAGCAAAAGGAAGCTCAGATACTGGACTTGCACAAGATGTCAACAGTATGCAAATACACAGGAATTTAAAAAGCCATTATGCACTCGGCTTCCCCACAGAGAACGGGTTGGAACCACCATGCTACCAGATGACATTTTCCTGAGGTGACAAAACCATGACATCTCTTCTCTGCTAATGCTGGGACTGGCAATATCTATAAATAACAGCACCTCAGACTCATAGCTAGTTTTAAATCAATGCAGATGGGCAAGGCAGAAACTCAAAGCCAAATCCCGTAAGCTGTTCCATACCAGCACAGCCGTTCACGGATGCAAATTCTACGCTGTCCAACAATAGCTGTTTTTCTGTTTTTCCTGAAATTACACATATCTTCAGCACAAAGACCAAAACGGGCTGAGCCAGAAGAGACATCTCATCAAACAGTTCTTGAACACCAGACCACAGCCAGCCATCTTTATCAGGAATAAACAAAGGTAATTTCGAACAGCAGCCCACAGGAGACTGTTCTCATAATCCGAGTCGGTTCAGCTTGACTCGTCCGTACAACAGCCGACTCCACACTGAACTGCTACGGTTAATTTAAAATAGGGACACTAATTGCACGCAAGTTCGACGTTCCACGGGCCTTCACACGGAGAGCGAGGACCCTCCCCTTCACAAACACGTTTCATGTCTCAAGACCACCAGCAGTCAATAACAAAGTAAAAACCGCTTTGGAGTACACCTGGACAATTACCCAGACAGGCAGCCACATGCTGCACATAAAAAGTACTCCAAAGTGGAAATAAGCAGGAAAGACAAAGGGAACACAAATGCACGTAAGCTAGTATTCTCTGCCTGGTTTTGCTCGCTAGGTACGATTCTTATTAGTGTGTCTTAAATTACTCTGCTGCCTTGTGGTACCTGACATTTAAAGCAAAAGACCAAGTTCAAACAAAAAAGAAATCTCAACAGAGAGTTTTCAGATCTTGACTAAAAGCTCGAGTGAAGTGGGAGTAAACATTCCCTAGATAAAAGCCACCTAGTAGGCGATTTGGTTGTTACATCTTTATCGTTTCCAAAAGCCCTAAGAGCAATAACAACATACTCAATGGCAAGAGAATCGGCATATTTTCTGAAAAACAACCAACGCTAACCTGAACAGTCAAACTGAGAATGGAAAACAAAGTTGAAACTTCAGCAATTAGAACAAGAAATACTTTGTCAGATTTGCCAAAACAGAATATCGGGCAAACAAACAGAGAAAAAAAAAATCAGACTTCTCTGGGTCTGTAAACTCTCGTTGGGTTCGATTCTCTCAGGCCTGCCTGACCAGCACAGCTGCAACACTAGGCAGGGACTGGAACTGACTTTGACTTTCTGTCTGTAAGTGTTCAAAAAGGAGAAATGGGTAGAAAAAAACTTTACCTCCAATTCCCAGCGTCTATAATTATTTTTGGTTCATTATGTGACTGAGATAATTAAAATGAAGGTCAGAGTTACTTGCGTTCTTCACAGCTCTGGCTTTGTTCTGAGCATTGCATTCAGACATCTAGCCAGCCCCGAAGTCGAGCAGTTCAGGTTAATATACAATCATACGCAACCCAAGGTCCAAATTCCAAATACATCAGGCCCTAAGCCACGGAAGGAAATAAGGCCTTTCTTCAACATCCTCAACTGTGAAAGCTTCAGTCTGAGGATTAATAGAGAGAAGCTCAGTTAATCCTACCTAGCATCAACCTGTCTCGCTGTCATGATTCATTTACAGTCCTGTTCCTCACTGTAAACCATGATGAACAGTTAAATAATACTAGGTAAAAAAGCACTCTAAAGGGATTGATTACTGTTGATTAAAGACAGAGGAAAAAATCTTATATTTAATTTTGATAATTCGATACAGCGAGAAGCAATTTCCCATTAACTGCAAGCCTCACTTTACAATGGTTTGTCTCCCGTTTCCAGAATTTTAAAGAAAAGCACACGGTTTCAACAATGCCATCTGATACACAAGAAAGAGGTTTTAAGACTTTTCTATTCGTGCCCCATAGAATGAAAGGAAAAAATCCGTACGTGAACGTAACCGGTTAAGCAAAACCAGTATGTCTGAAATCAGAGTTCATACTACCATTGTTAATACTCCTCTCGAGGACTGGGTACACCTGAAACAGCCTATAGTTAGATTTCAGGTTCTCTCTAGGAAGACGGTACAGCATTAAAATTTATTGAATGCAGTACTTACTCTCTGTCTGTTCACTCAATATACAGTCCCGGAATTATCCACAAGAGGTATGATGAAGCATAACATACATCTTAAATTCTTAATAGACTTTGGAAAGGGAAAGCCAGCAGGTACAAATGCCTCTTTGCAAGGAGCTCTCCCGTCTGCATCTGAGCTTCAACAATATTGCTAAAGTGGAAAACTAACTCTTGAGCAAGCTACGAGGCAGTTTGAGCAACCGTCATGTCAAAATCCCACATCACCATTGCACTGTGCGAGATGGGAAAGGTGAGGACACGCTTTCAATCCCTTCCAGGTGAGGAGACAGTGATGATCACACATATGCGGTATATCAATATTATCAAAGCTACCGGTAGGTTTACAGCATTCCAGCTGCGAAGTGCTACATGGGCACCACACGTTATTACCCAGAGCTCCTAGAAACGAAAACAAGGCCGTTTGCACCCTTCGGAAACAAATCGGAATGACTTTCCAGTTTCGCCGCTCTCACGCGGAGGCCGGCGAGAACGCGCGCGTCTCACGGCCGCGGAGGGCAAACGGCCGCCCCCCACGCACCGCTCGGCCCGGCGGGGAAGCTGACCTTTCTCAATGACACACGTTCACGCGGTTCGCACCTCGCAAAAGTAGCCGCTCCATACGTTTCATGGGGACTCAACAGTCTGAACGTCACATTTCCTAACGATCTCCTGGCTTCGGATATAGCCAAGCAGGCCCAGGCGCCCCGCTGGGGAGCGGGGTTTCGGCACGGGCTGCCGCCGAGGCCAGCGACCCCTGAACCAGCCCCGCGGCTCGGCTCGGCCCGGCCAAAGGCCCGGC
>VZSC01004250.1:0-15034 GCA_013398225.1 Steatornis caripensis
GTATTAAAGTAGTGCAGGACATATCACATGACTTTCTTTACCTTGGGAAGAAAAAATGAACCACACTGAGGTCCTTGACATTTTCAGATAATACTTTTTCACATGCCAAGTTCAAGTGAGATGGGTATTCTTCCAGGATGATTAAAAAGGGTAGAACTGTGAACAAATTTTACTACTATACAGCCCTATCTTCTAGTCACTAGTCTTTTTGATTAAAGCTAGTGGGAGTTTTGAGTGAGCAAGGGTTGTAGGATCAAGTCTGCAGTGTTAACAAAACATTGAAGAGGAAAGAATGGAAGTACTTAATGACACAAAAATTTCTGTGAAAACTCTGCCATTGTATTCATCAGTGAAAAATATTCTCAATCAGCTGTCAGGCTTTTCATAAGTATACATGAGCTGGGAAAGGCCAAAGACTGCCCTTGATTTGTGTGCTCTCCAGTGCAGCCTGGCCACAGTCAGGTCAGAATGTTTCTTTTAGCAACAAGCTAGACTTAGAATCATAGAATCATTTAGGTTGGAAAAGACCTTTAAGATCATCGAGTCCAACTGTAAACCTAACACTGCAAAGTCCAACACTAAACCACGTCCCTAAGCACCATGTTGTGTTGGGTCTGTGTGAAGGGGCTTTGGTAGCAGGGGAGGGGCTGCATGGGTGGCTCCTGTGAGAAGGTGCTCAAAGTTCCCCCAGCTCCAAGTCGGTCTTGACTTGGGCTGAGGCTGAGCCAATCAGCAACTGTGGATGTGCCTCTGTGATAACGTATATAAGAAGCAGTGTTGGGGGGGAAGAAAATGTGAGTATACCTGCAGTGGAGAGAGAAAGGAGATGTGAGAGAAACACCTACACAGATAGCAAGATCAGTGAAGAAGGAGGGGGAGGAGGTGCGTTGAGCAGAGATTCCACTGCAGCTCATGGTGAGATGCCAGGCTGTCCCCTGCAGCCCATGAAAGATTATGGTGGAGCAGATACGCACCGGCAGCCCACAAAGGATCATGGTGGAGCAGTTACGGATCTGCAGCCCATGGAGAACCACACAGCTGAGCAGATGGTTGCACCCAAAGAAGGCCATGACTCAGTGGGAAGCCCACACTGGACCAGTTCATGAAGAACTGCAGCCCACAGGGAGGACTCACATCAGAGGAGTTTGTGAGGGACAGTCTTCTGTGAGAGGGAACCCACACTGGAGCAGGGGAATGGTGTGAGGAGTTCTCCCTCGCTGAGGAGGAAGGAGCAGCAGGGACATGTGATGAACTGACTGCACCCCCATTCCCTGTCCCCCTGTGCTGCTCAGGCAGAAGAGGTAGAGAAAATCAGGAATGAAGTTGAGCCCAGGAAGAAGGGAGGGGTGGGAGGAAGGTGTTTTTAATATGTTTATTATTTATTACCCTACTCTCTTTTGATTGGTGACAATTTATTTTTTCCCAAAGTTGAGTCTCTTTTGCCCATGACGGTAATTGGTGAGTGATCTCTCCCTGTCCTTATCTTGACCTATGATACTTTCATTGTATTTTCTCTTCTCCATCCCACTGGGGGTGGGGGCGAGGAGTGAGCAAGTGGCAGCATGGTGCTTAGTTGCCAGCTGAGCTTCAACCACAACACGTTTACACGTCTTTTAGATACATCCAGGGATGATGACTCAACCACTTCCCTGGGCAGCCTGTTCCAATGCTTGACAACCCTTTGGGGAAAGAAATTTTTCCTAACACCCAATCTAAACCTCCCCTGGAGTAACTTGAGGCCACTTCCTTTTGTCCTATCACTTGTTACTTGGGGGAAGATACCAATACCCACCTCACTACAACCTCCTTTCACACAACTGTAAAGAGCGATAAGGTCTCCCCTAAGCTTTCTTTTCTCCAGGCTAAACAACCCCAGTTCCCTCAGCTGCTCCTCATAAGACTTGTGCTGTAGACCCTTCACCAGCTTAGTTTCTCTTCTTTAGACTTCACCTCAATGTCTTTTTTGTAGTGAGGGGCCCAAAAGCAAACACAGTATTTGAGGTGCGGCCTCACAGTGCTGAGTACAGGGGGACAATCGCTTCCCTAGTCCTGCTCACCACACTACTTCTAATACAAGCCAGGATGCTGTTGGCCTTCTTGGCCACCTGGGCACACTGCTGGCTCATATTCAGCTATCTGTCTACCCTGGGGTTGGAGAAGCTGAGCCATTATCTCATCCCCGTCTTTCAAAACAGTGAGTTAACCAAGGAGGAAAGACTATGCAAGTTTTCCGAAGTGTACAGTTTTAAGTTAAATATGGTTAATTATGAGTTAAATTCAAGTAAACCTCCTGAAGTAATTTGCCTTGCTGTCTACTGATAGCTAATCTGATGACAAAGACTGCAGTCCTAACCTGGAGGATCTGGAGCTGTGCAAACAGAACAGCCAACATGTCTTCCTCATGCTGTATTCCGCAGAGGTGTCGAAAGACAAATACTGTGCATTTGATAGTATCGAAGGCTTTCTCACTTTACGTTTCTAAGGTTTCGACCTTATTTCATGTCATGGTGAATATTTACATATAAAAAGTTAGAAATAGGTATGGGCTAAAAAGTTTGATGAAAATACAGTCTTTCAACAATCTCTATTTTAGCAATCCACCAAGGCTGCTATGCTTATTTTTAATGTGTATCTCAAGTTTAAATAAGAGGCAAGGGAGTAAAACTAATTCCTGACAGCTCAAGGTGATGTTGGTTACATGTGGAAAACAGTTACCAAATGAAGATAAAGATGCCATTATCTACACTAATATTTTTTGGTCATGCAGCATAGGTGATTTGCAGTTTGCACAGACCCATTTTTAATAAAAAACTGAAACCATATCAGGCTACTGGATTGTACTTATCAAAAGACCAGAGCGATCCACAGCCTCATGTTTCCTTCTGAGTAGGAAAAAAAGCAGTACAGTCAGAAGGCTGGCATAAAATAAGTACTGCTACTGTACACATCCTTGTCATAGCTGGAGAAGCCCAGCTTCCAGAAAGCAGTTAAAGTTCTGTCAGTTTTAGCAATGTTCATGCTGTTGTAGCTATGCCCTCTGAAATGTTTTATTGTGCTGTGGATCAGTTGTATTGAATGGACTCATTTTTGTTTATCTATACTAATCAGCCTCACTTAGCATTTAAAGCAGAATAGTTCAAGCATGCTCATAAAAGTACAGCTTTACTGTTGAGGCAGTTATTGCTGTCTCATAAATTTTCACTTAACTGGCTGTACTTTCTGAAATGTATTCTCTGCAATGGCCTTGTTACTGCTGCAATATAATTTTGGTTTAAGGTTGATACATATTTTAAAAATTGCACTATTATGTCTCATGATACTGACAAAACATCTTATCCCCCTGTACTCTGCCATGCTTGCCTTAATGTAAGCCAGGAGTGGGCACAAACCACTTTGCTCATTTTTGTTCATTTAGTGGAGAACCATTATATATGCCATCCGTGAAGAGCAGGTTACCCATGTCGTACACGAAGGCTGAATCTCTTATCAGGATTTCTAGGTACACTGAGTAGCTTTCCTGGCTATATCCTGATCTTGGTATCCAGAACAGTTATGTGAGCTGTTTATAGGGTAGACAGTTTTTCTAATGATATTTTCCATCTGGTTTATGTCAAAGTCTCAGGGGTTTTTTTTAACCTTTGTGCTTCAGAACATTCTTTATTAGTGTAATCTATTAATCTGTTAAATTGCTTTGATTTTTGTTTTTCTGTGATTTTCAAGATCTGCTTATTTCATTTTTTTAGCTACGAGGAAGAAAACAAAATTGATGTATTAGATGTAAATAAATGCACTGCAAATTACAAAAACAGAAAAGGAAAAAAGTTGGGATGTACTCCTTGTATTGGTAGAAATCTCTCTGTATAAAATTTTAAGATTTCACGAGGGTGCAGGAAAATTTCTAGCAATGAAAAAAGAAAAAAACAATCCTGAAGTTAACATTTCAGGACTTTGTATACTCTCATCGTTTTGCCATACTAGAACATTTTAAAAAGTAGTTACACTGTTTCAAATATTCATAAGGAAAAATGTTTTATGTTTGATTTATTATATAAGTTTTCAAGTTATATATGAAAAGGAATTTGTATGGGTGCTTTTAACATCAGGACTGAATTACTGCCTTATGAGAAACCCTTTCTTTAATGGAAACCTCAATGGAGCTTCAATGGAAAGATTTTTATTTCACATGAAACTAACTGTGGCAAAGATCTTTCCATAAAGTGTGATGTAATCTGCCTGCAGTACTTTGTCCTTCCGTCATAACACTTTGATGACTGTTTGGATCTTTCCACAATTTTCCTGTAGAGCTCTATTTCATAAAAATACAGACATTCACTGCTGTGAGTTTTTAGAAATGTTTTTCTAGTCTTTCCTCAAAGTTTTAATATTTTGGCAAGCATGGCTTCGACAGTTGTGACGATTTTGAGAATAACATCTACTGAAGATGTGTAGCACTGATTACAAAGCAATTACTCCAATAATCCCAACAAAATGTAAAATTGTATCTGTAGATTTAAGTAGGTAACTACATCCATTGGCCTATTCAGAAGATTTAAATTCTGCATGAACTTGGAAGACTTGCTAGACTCTCTCTTAAAGAAATTTTTGAAGAGTCTCAGAATGTCCTAGTACATAGCAAGTTCTATATTGAGGTTAAGAATTGCTAACATTATTTATATATATATAATATATAATACATATTTTATATATATTTATATTTCATTTTATAATTATTTTCTGTCAGTGTAGTATTAGAGGCTGTCACTGTTCCCGTATTGTTAGACGTGCTAACCTTCTGTCACATAGACTCTGATAGTCTACCTGATGTCACCCTAGCCATATTCCCTACTTATCAGTTACAAAGAAAAAGAAATGTTAAAATATTAAAAAATTTAAAAAAAAAGAAAAAAACCTCGTTCTTTTAAAGGGTTTTTTCACTGTTGTGTTTTTTTGATCAGCAAAATTTCTGAAGCATTTAGCAGCGATTTGGAAGTTTTCAGTTTCACAAATATTCTCCTCTCTTTTTAAATTAATAAAACTTTGCTAGGCATAGCTAGAAATGAAAACTTTGCCAAACAAAAATACCCTTATGATATTTAGAAAGTAAACAACTCTTGAGCTGTAATATTGCATCACTCAAAGGTTCTTTCAGACCATACTCTAGAAAGACTGCTGCCTACTCACAAAATGCAGAATTGGCAGGTCAGTTACATTTCTTTTAATTGATTTAGAAATGATAGGCCTTTGCACAGGAAGCTGCCACTGGAAATTGTTGTTGCCACACTTGTTGCAAGGTGTAGTAAGTCTTCTCTGGCTAAGTCTATTTAGCTGATTAATGACACACACCGTTTGATTCATTTGATGGATACTTACAAAAATTATCAGGATGATGTTACACACCCTGTGAACTGTTCTCTATTTAATCCTAAACTTCTTACATTTTATAAAATTAAGAATATATGAAGGCATTTAATTAATACGGATTATTGAGCTCCTGTTGAGCTCAGTAACTGTCCATACTTTAGACAACAGATGTAAGCTAATTCTTTCTTTCAGGAGCTTATTATTTTAAGCCTATATCCTATAAAAATATGCATGTATCTTCACCTTTAAAGAAAGACCTTTAAAGAATGACCTTTGAAGTAATCCCATTGATATCAAGAATAGTAGAGAGCATAGGAGGAAAAGAATTAGTCAGTTCAGAACATCATTTTTGTTTATACTTAAAACCAATTATATTAGTTAACTGCGTGTTTGCCATTTCTAAATGTTCCTAAGCACATTATTTTTCCTTCAGCACTTGCTGTATGATTTCCTGTCATGTACGCTGGACATTAACTTCAGAATTCTGTTCACAGGGTTTTGTTCAGAGTGTTTAAAGATAGTAGCTTCTATGTATTTATCTTACAGTTCAGTTCACATGGAAATGGAAACCCTTATGACATCAAACTAGGCCCCTACTTCTTTTAAAATAGAAATTTGATTCTCTGGTAAGCTACTATTTCCCTAATTTTCTCAAAATCCCATAAATAGGGATTCCCACTAAGGCATGACATCCAAATACGTTGGTTCAATTCAATCATGTTCATGCAACAGAGTTTTTTTTGAACAAGCTTTTCTCTGTAGTTGGTGGCAGCAGTGGAAAATGGCCAGATAGTTGGATGTCAGAAAGGCAGTCTGAGACGTAATAGTATTACTGGGCCTTATTCTTTTTGTTGCTGGCTCCAAAAAGAGTATATTGTGAAGAGAAAGCATGTTTATTTTTAACGACAGTGAAAGTACTGTCAAAAAGAGGGTAGCAATTAGCCTTTACATCTTCTATCACCTGAAGAAATTGAAAGACTACAAGAAATATTGAATTATTTTCAAATCTGTGAGCACTTCAAGACAATATATATCGTCAGGCAAAAATCTATTCACTTGACTAGATCCTTAAATTTAGGTGAGCACCAAGTTGAAAACATAACTTCTCAAGCCCTCTTCTTCCCTACCATCTAACTTTCCTAGACAATCAAGATCATACTTACATCATGCAGCATGATGCAGATCAGAGATCCTTAAGGAAGGACCAAAAAGCTAGCTCTGGGATTGGAAGCAGTACTCCTTCATCAGCTTGGCCTGAATTGATTTAACTACTCTACTTCTAGACCTGCACTCCTTTCTCTAAGCAGCGCTGCACTGTGTTAGAAATATGGATCTGTTTTATAATACTGGACTGCACTGCAGAAACATACTTGAAGGGTCATCAGAAAAGTTCCTCTAGATGATGCTATGCATGTGTATAACTGTACATATTCATGATCTGCCTTGATGGCACCAAGTAACTGTCACTTAACCGCTGCCGAGCACGTCACATGCTGAACTGTACTGCTTTTTATGTGCAGTTCCATGGTATTTTACTTAAGCACTTCCTGCGAAGTTGGGCAACAGTACTCAAGAAGTCACCACTTCTACCCTAAGCAGCTTAAGCACCTCTGAGATCTGGCTTAATCAACATATAGCATTCAGTGCACAGGAAAGGTGTCTACACAATCTGCACCATTTTCCGTCACTCCACATAAGTCAGAATGTGTTGAGCTCCAACATGAATGGGTGTCAAGCCAGTTTTGTTTATATTTTTATTTCTCCATAATCAACTAGGACAATAAGAACTTCATTGTACCTCAACTCGAACTTTCACATTAATGTCATGTGTCATTTCAGATGAGTTCCTTGACAGCCTAAGTGAAATTTCTTTCTAGTAAGCCTGAAACTTTGTGTTGTTTGACCTAATCGATATCAGCCCAGTTAACAGTTCTGACACAGAAGTACCTGAAGTTGCTTTTATCTGAATTACCTCCTGGATCAGTTCCAGCATTCTCAGTTTGCCCCTTTAGTCTATATCTTCTTCTCTCCTCCTCCATCTTTCTCCTGCTGTGCCCCTGGAAATGCAGCCTATCTGTTCTTTGCAATTATAACATTGCAATTTACAATTGCATCTAAAGCTGCTTTTTCTGTTGGTTGGGTTGTTTCCCCTTGGTGCTAGTGTTTAACACATTTAACACTTGGGGCTACGGAAGAGGTGGAAGTCAATCACTGCTACTTGCAGTGTTTAATGTTTGAATATTTCATCTAATCCAGCAGGAAAAGTACCCACTCTAGTCTGTATGATAAATTACAGTATAAATATAATTTTAATTACCATAACCAGAAACATCACTTTTATTCTAAGATCATGATGTAACGTCAGCAAAATCCAATGTAATACTGTCAGTACTGCCCTGCTGCAGTGTTAAAGCAACCCTAACAGCAATAACTATTGGGCATTTCTCAGTCTAGAAACATACTGGATTCCCTAGGCACAAGTTAATGTTTAAGGGTTGCATCATTTCTCTGTCCATCTTAATCACTGCATACATGCCTCATCTCCCTTGATTTACAGAGTTTTGTCTGTGCACAGTTCACTTTTATGTTCTCCAGGAAACATAGGGGAGGGTGGTATAATCTCTACCCCCAACTCAAATAAGATCTCTAATCTGTTCAATCAGCAGCCAAAGAGATTAGGATAATTTACCTTAAATCAGGTTTTATTATATTTATTTGTATATATTTATTATATTACTCTGCTCTCAAACGATTTCTGAACTATTCTGGCAGGGAACTAACTTAAGTAAACGGAAAAGGAAGTTGATTATGAAAGCAGGTAACTACAGTTCTGTAGCGAATCTGTTACCAGATTTATTTTCTAGCTCAAAGGACAAATTAAGTTATTTTATTGTCTAACAGGCAAGTTGCAAATCTCTTGGTATTTCAGGATGTATTTTATTGTAAATAACTGCTAACATGATTTAACAGAGAAATAAAAAGTTATCTCTTTCTCTCCTCTATTAAATTATTTTCTCACATCCTAAATAGTAATGCACTTGTCCAAAACAAAAATATTTTCTAAAATTTACTCTTTCCCATGTGCATAATGAATTACTACCTTTTGCTATTGTGTGAAGACTCAGTATATTTACTTCACTGGTATTAGGATATACAATGCAACAGCCATTAAATTAGTACTGTTTCAATTACATAATTGTCTTAAGTGTCCCAATGTTAACTACATGAAGTATGTTGGCTTCAGTTTCAGCTTTAGTAATCTTTTTATTGACAGCTATAAGACACAGCTACTAATGATTACAGTAGCATACAGGTTAATCTTTCCAAATTTTTTTCCTAACATTATGACGAAGTGAAAACTTTACTTATAACTGAATAAGCTGTCCAGAGCACAGATGCTTTGTGCTTCAGTTTGCTAGTCATCTGCTCTTTGGCAATGGAAATATGAGCCTTATATGGGGCATACACAGAAGTGTGCTCTCAACACAGTGCATTGAGACTTTTGTATGCAACTTGCTGAAATTTAAATTAGAAATTACGGCTATTGGCTTACCTCACTAAGACAATAATATGCTCTTGCTCAAGGCAGAAGAGGTGTTTTTGAAACCCAGGTTGCTAGTCTGTGTGTTCTTCTTAATGAAGATGGTAGATTCAAAGGAAAGAAGACTTAACATATACTTTGTCCTATCATCATAAAATAAAAATGCTGCATTTCTGTCTGTTCTCATTCTAATTTTGACGCCTCCCAAAAATATTACTGAGAATTACATGAGCACAAATTATCCTGATGACAACTATATATTATTTCCCTGTAGAAAAGTCTGAGTTATAAGAGCCTATGTGCTCCAAATTGTTGTGTCAGAGTAAAACAAAGCTAAAGAATAATTATGATTTAAATGTAAGAACAAAATTTTGGAAGAAAAAGACAGAGTAGCAGATCAGAAGATTAATTGAGAAGAGTAAGAACTGATTCCACTTTAAAAAAATATATGTTTGAGTGATGGAAAAACATGAAAATCTAGAGTGTAACAGATGGCCCTGAAAACCAGAGTAGAAATTCACTGGAACAAATAGTGTTGATAAGATACAGAAAAGGCCAAAGGTAGTAGGTAGCTATGGGAAAGTGAATATGTTCTGGTGGTAAACACTGAAAGTGAGTAGTAGCACAGCAGGAGAAGGTGGCCCTGGAGAAGTGAGGTATGAATTGTGCAGATTACCATCAAATATTGTTTGCTGTTTTACACAGCTGAAGAGAAGACCTTGAAGAGTTTTTTAGATGATGTTAGAGGGTAGAGGTGCAGCACCTCAGCTGCACAGACCAAGAGATTTATTCTTACAAGGGTATTATCTAGCTCTTGAAAGATACAGCACTCACTATAGACAGGTTTTAGTTACCTCTTAAAAGGACAGTCTAGACCTGTGGAGGAACTGTATATATGGGCCGAGTGCCTCTACGAGATAAGTAGAATTAACAGTTTGCCAGCTAGCTTACAACTAGTTGCATACGACTTTCGTATGTTTTAGTTCTGTGTTTCGATAAATCGTACTGTGTTAAATTCACCTAATACAGAGAAGATGTATGAAGGACATAAATGAGGGAAGCTGTTTATTTCTTGCCAAGCTTCCAGCTATGAAGGAGAGTGACATTATGTGGTCTGTATTGGATTATGCTGGAGTAATTTATTCATATTCATGAATACGTGAATATCTTCGGTCTATGTTTTGTTCCTTCCATTATCTGATTACCTCAGTGCCTTTTTCTGGTTACATCTTTCTGCAGATGTTTAAGGATAGTTAGGTGCTTAATTGCTGTGGAAGATCTGTGGAATACCATTGTAATAGATATTAAATACAGTCTTTCTCAGTCTGGTATTTTTCAACACTAACTTCATTGGAGAAAGGTGAGCAGTCTGGGTCAGATTGCTAGATATATTTAAATGCAAGACTTCAAGGAAAGACACTGTGTTAACTGAAGATACAGAAGTTCTGTACCCCTCCATCCTATGATACTCAGGATCAAAAGAAATCGTGTCATCTTTGCTTCTCTTGCTTTTAGAAATGCAGCTGTAGAATTTTGATTTGCTTTTGTTATTTAATGGCTATGCAAGACTTGTGATCATACGAGCATTGTACATTTTCAGGAAATAAAAGAACATTTTGGTTTTACATTCTTTCTTTTAGACTTGGAAATAGTAATTTGTCCCTTACTAACATCTGCCTTTGATTATCACTCACCCCAATGCACAGACAACCTGTTGGAATTGTGCATTAATAGTATGGCATGTACAGAAAGATATCACTAGAGTTTTCATGGATAATAAGCTTTTTAACAAATCTGTCTGATTTCAAATATAAACCTGAAAAGATATTCATGACCTTGCTCCTAACCTAGAATAAAGTGAGACATTCATTTGTTGCAAATTGGTACAGCTTCTTTGACTGTTTGGCACTAACCTGATTTACACATAAAAAGAGTCTGGCCTAGTGATAGTAGATGTATTTCCTGTACCGTTGTAGCTGTTTGTTCTTGTTTCATCCCTAATCCTGTGTTTGGATGACATGTAAAGGAAATTCAGAAATACTGTATGCATGACTTGGAGAAGATTTATTTGCCCTGGCTTGCAGATTCCCTCCTCTCCCATGGGTGAAATATAACACCCACTGAATTTTAACTCCCACTGAAGTCTTTGAAAAGAAGGGCAGGATATCTTTCAGAATTTAACTTGCAAATAAATTGGAGGGTTGCTTGCTAGCAGAGGAATAATAACATAGCTAATTCTGAAGAGATGCATTCTGGTTTAATTCAAGAATAGCATTGTCTACCCACATACCAAGACATTTTCAGTAGCATCTTGCTCACCATGTATCCATGCAGAAATTTGAAGTCTGTGTATTATTGTGTAATGGGCAAGTGCCAAGTGTCCTGTTCCACGCGGTGAGGATTTGTGCATCCACACCATTAACAAAGTCTATCTTATTATGGTAACAACATTACTCTGCAGTTGTTACCATGAAAAGGGCTGAATCATGTTCCCATGAACATGAACATTTCCCTATATTTACAATGCCTCATACAATGCAGCTGACACAACAGTGAACGCTTACTTAATAGCAAGCGCAGCGGCCTGGCCAGCAATGGGTGTTGCTGTGAGAATGATCCGTAGGCAGCAAGTGCTTCTCTGGGACTGTGGAGTGAGCTGCAGCTAGGAGTGAAGCCATTTTCCTTCTCTGACTTGAAGTTTTGTTTTGCTGCTTTTTCTGGGAGGAAGGAGAAGGGGATGGGGCTATGAGGGATGGTTAATTATTTTTCAAAAATTACAAGCATGATTTTCGCTTGTGGAGGAAGATGCAGGGAAAGACAGAAATATTTGTGAAGGTGAAGCAACAGATGAGTCTGCTTGCATATTGGTAATGAAAGTGCCATTTTTTATCTTGTTTTTTCAGCTGTGGTAAGGCCAAGAGTGGAGGAAAAGAACATGGGCTGAAACATATCAAGAAGAACCATTAACTTTGGACTGTGGCAGAATGATCCAGGACCCCCACAATGGTTGTGGTCTCCAGTCTAAAGACCTTCCTACCTATTGAAAGAACAGGGACGCAATGAAGAAAGAGAGGTCAGGTGTTTCTGACCAGAGGTGAGTTCTCTCTCCTGACTCTTCTCTCTCCCAATGAGTGCCATGTGGCAACTGGTGCACCAAGAGCTCTCTGCCAGGCAGCAGTGAGACCAGCTGCTCACAAAGGGACGAAGGGACAGGACAGTCAGGGCTGATGGTGCCCTCAGGGCCATGACACTCACAGTCAGGTTCTGTCTCATGTACACTTTTAATTAGGAGATTATTTCAGTGATATAGATGAATTGTGTGAGTAATCTATGTTGTTTCTGACATTACATAGGAATACGGCAAGATTTTTCCAGCAGTGTAAGCAACCTGCATCTTAACCTCTTGTAATTACCTGTAATTTCATCAATTTTCGTCTGGAAATGTAGTAATATTTAAATTTCTTCTGCTGTATAAGAAGCTGTATTATGTTCCCCATCAGCTCATGCACAGAAATTACTTCTGGGTGCTTCTTTGCAAAGCTCTCCATCAGTGGGGTAACTAATAACTAGAGTGGTCTCCAGCTAATGGCACTATGTCACGACTATGAACTCTACGAACTTTTCCTAACAGTTAATTTTTTTTTTTAAGTGTTTTGGACTTCAGCTACATACTTTTCATCTTATTATCTGACTCAGCCAATCTGTAGACTACTCATGGTAGAGTGATACATCTGTATGTAATGAAGGATGAAAAGAGCTATGTGAATTTTCCTCCTGCTAGCATACTAATTCTTGCCTCACTTAATTCTAAATTGCAACGTGTAACAGTGAGAGAGATTAAACATGGAAACAAATGACCCAGAAACATAGTAACTGTTTCGTTGCTTTTGGTCAAGGTATTTGTTTAAAACATTTGTTGGAACTAAATCAGAAATTAATGATTTGATAATGAAATTAACAGATGAAGCTCTGTTCCCTGCAGGCTGCAGGGGGAGACTAGATTATCTGGACTGTAATGAGCACTTAGAGTGTTAAAGGCTGTCAATGAAATTGAAAATTAATTATACTTATTGTCATGCTAGTAATTAGAAAAATTGAGAAGGTTTTGTTACATCTCCAGAATGTCTGGCAATTTACATCTATAGGTCATAGGATATCATTTGTCATGCTCACTAGATGCCAAAACTGATTTTAGTGGGAATACTGATTTTGTGTTTTGACATTTGTTTTGGAAGAGGGAAAGGGAAGAGGTCACTTGTCTGATTTTATTTATTTACAGCCACCCAGACAGACTGATCGAACTTGGCTCTCTTGCATAGTAACTTTCACTACTGTCTCCTTGTGACAAGACTGAGTTGGCCTAAGTCTTAGATGGGTCTGAGTAAACTCTTATCTTTAGGCCAAAAGCTGTAAAATTAATTTGTATTCAAACATAAGTTAAAAAACACAAAGTTTTGCAAATAGACTAACCAGAATGAGTTAGAACAGGATTAAGGCCAGTTCTTTTCTTTCAAGCTTGCTCTTACTCAAGAACATCTGCAATTCTTTCTGGATTGCAACAAACTCTTTAAAGTCTCCTCTAAATCTCGAGATAAGGTTTCTCTGTTTTTCATCACCAATTTGGCTGTTTCTACTCCCTACTTCTCTCAGCAGTTTCTGTTGCTCTCCAGACACACAGCTTGCTGAGCACTTGTTCCTGGGCTCCTCTACCCTTCACTCAAGGAAGTATATTTTTTCTTTTGTTTGAACATGCTCAATTGCAAGAGAAGGTGTAGTCTCCTGAGGTGATCTGCGCATTTCTCTCCCTTTTAGCCATCACTTTGCTACTTCTTCTGATTAAACTGAGAGTGCTAGTTGAGGAGGAGTTCATACATTTTTAATGGTCTGATAGACGAATCACGTACCTTGAATACCCCTTCGCTTTGTACTGTTATTTAGCAATCCACATTCTCCATACAATAAAATATTTTTACAGTTGATGTGTTTCAGATCCCAGTGCCTAAAACCACCTTTATCTTTCAAAATAGGGCGTAATATTTTTAAGACCTTTTTTTGACAGTGTCAATATATAATAGTCTTAATTTCTAAGTTCCTGAATAAATTGCGTGTCCTGATACTAGTTTTTACATAACCATTGGATTAAAACCCCAATTTCAATTAAATAAAAGTAAAAATAATAAAGTATCTTTCCCAATCTACAAAGAAATAATAGAATATCTTTTGGCCAGGTACATTTTAACAATCAGGTAAATTTTCAAGCAACTCACATTGCAGCTTTCATTATGTATTTGTGTATGATTTTTTCCTCAAACTCACACATTGAAGATTAAAAAAACAGAAATTTTTTGTCTCATATTATTTTATTATTATAATACAGTGTGTTGGAAAGTTATGTATTTATGACTGTGTTCCATAACCAAAGCATAAGACTATTCCAGCCATGTGACAGAAGCACATTTCTTATAAGGTAAGCAAATAGGCTCAGACATAAATACACCAAAGTAACATAACCTATGGCAATGCCTATGAATACATTTTCACCAAAGCCTTAAAACTGAACCATGGGAAGACTTGCTTATGTTTATGCCTATGGCAAAAACTACATGGTAGATGAGCGGGAATTTTAGAGGCCAGTCCTAAATCCATATTTTCTATGTTCTTTAACTTCACCTACCTGATGTGATCTTCTGGTGTTTCCAGACAGAAATAGAGGAGACAGAAAGCCCATGATTTCATAAAGTATTGTGTAAAGTGATGTCATCTTGTTGAAGGGAAAGAAGATACTAGACTTAAACATAACTATGTTACACTTCTATAGCTATTCTATGTATGTACTAACTATAGCTTTGTGTAGTATGTTACTATAGAATCATAGAATCATAGAATGGTAGGGGTTGGAAGGGACCTCTAGAGATTATCTAGTCCAACCCCCCTGCTAAAGCAGGTTAGCCTAGAGCAGGTTGCACAGGAATGCATCCAGGCGGGTTTTGAATATCTCCAGAGAAGGAGACTCCACAACCTCTCTGGGCAGCCTGTGCCAGTGCTCTGTCACCCTCACAGTAAAGAAGTTCCTCCTCATGTTCAGGTGGAACTTCCTGTGTTCCAGTTTGTGCCCATTGCCCCTTGTCCTGT
>VZSC01004250.1:23758-47721 GCA_013398225.1 Steatornis caripensis
TGCACAACCTTTGACTTTTTTCTCCCTTAAAATAAAACAAATAAGGCTCCTTAAGTGTCTGTTGTAATTACAGTATTTAAGAAGATTTTGGAATCTCATTTGTAACAAATTTTTATATTTTTGGCTTTATAGCTTCTTATGTCTGTAAACAAGTGATCTCTGGAACTAAAGTTGGGACAGATGGAGAAAAGGGTTTGCACATGTCAATTGAATGAAAAAGACTTTGTCAGCTCTGTACAAAAGTATCTAATGCATGAACTAAACTGTATTTAACAGGTTAATTTTGTGAGTGCTCTGAAGTGAAAGCACAGTATCAGTCTTAAATGGTATCATTACAATATATGATCTCTTACGTGATTTGTAAATATTTATAAGCAAACCTTTTCAAGCTTCACTTATAGTCATAAGCAAATTTATATCCTAACTATTTTAAGCATAACCAAAATATTTCTTCTATTATTTTTGTAAAAGCAGACAGAATTACTCCATCTCTATTGCCGCAAATATGAAAATATGAAACAGTAAAATTAATACTTTGAAATTATGTTTTTTAAAGCATTGTATTATTTCAAGGAAAAATGATAACTTTGGCTAGATATGAAAAGAAGAATGTCATCATATTAGCATGTCATCGCATGCTAGTATTGTCCGTGTGATCTAAATTACTCCCTCTAATGCTAATCCTGCTTTCCTAAGGAAGCTTAATTTAAAAGGCTGACCATTAGTTACATATTCTTACACCTTGGAAATAATATATTCTGTGATTTTTCTGCATACAGTAAGCGTTCTTCCTGGAGCAGCAATAAAAATTATATTTAGATCATGTGTATCCAAGTAGATGTTAAAAAAAAAAAAAGCTTAGGAACCTGAGTACCTTTTGAAAAAGTGTACATTTTCCTAGAGTAAGTACCACAACTGACACATTTTGAAATTTTTATGTACCCATAACTACCGAATAATTTTTGTTATTGATATAAATATCCAAGCACATTTTTAAATGGCTTAATCACCTGGTTTTTATTTTTTATTTGATGAATTTTGGCCATGGCTTATTTGCACCCCTAACTTTCATAATATGAGATAAGGTGTAGAAGCACTCACGATACAGAAAATAATACATCATCAAATCCAAGTAAATCTGTATGAAGTAATATTCACTTTTATGTCTGAACTAAAATTATTTCATCCTCCAAAAGAATACTGGTGGTTGAAGGCAATCTGTTCACACTCAGCATCTTTCAGTATGTTACACTTTTTTGTTTCAAGAATTTGTCCTTTTTGACTCTTTTTATTGATAATTGATCACTTCTTTTATATAATTTGTCCAAGACCATGCAAAAATGTGACAGCAAACAGCAATATAAAAAATTATCAGTAAATGAAGAAAGCTATTGAAAAGATTCTGCACTGAAGAAGTTGGTTTGGGAAACAAACTTGAAAACAAGAATCCTCTTAACTTAGATTTCTAGGCTCACTCACATACTTTAGACCTACAGCACAGCAGAAAGACACCAGTAATGTGGGAAATTTGAGTTGTGGATCAGATCCTAAGTTTTGATTCTTCCATATCTTTGAGGTCAAAGTACTCATTTTTTTAGGAAGGTAATTGGAAATCAATGAAAAGACTTGGAATTCAATGAAGCTAAGTTCTGTAAGAGAGTCATGCTCATCACTTGGATTGGAGCCAGCTGTCAAGCCAGCTGACTCTCACAGACTCATCATCAGTATTTTGTCTCTATTTCCCACGTTGCTGCTTTTCTTGTTCTCTATTCACATAAGACATGTCTCCCACCATAAAAGTGTAACTCCCACTTTTTTGTTTTTTCATAGCTTTGGTAATGCTGTAGACATTCCTAGTGTGAAACAAGTAGGTAAATAACATACTCCAGGAGTAAAATTATAAAAGACCTTGCTCTTTTCCTCAGCTGCCCCAGATAGCTGGTTTTACAGGTTGTTCTGTATCACATGTCTGAAAAATATCAAAGAAGGCTAAAGATGTTCAACACAAACACAATTTCCATGGTAAAATTGTAAGGTTACAATGAAGCTGGTTTATTCACTGGAAATTTCTGTACATGCATCTTGTGCTCTTTTTCCTGCTTCCTTTACACTTTGCTTTTCATGACATTGTAGATAGCTCGATGTATATATTAAAACAAATTTCTTCCTTCCAGAAAATGTTTGGTATCCATTCGCCCTTGTTGCTTATCCCCCCTTGATTTCAGTGATGTCATGAAACACCATCTGTTGCCATGGTAATGATCAGCGGTGTGTGGCATGAGCTGCGATGATTACAGGTCTGCACTGCTCCGCTGTTTTTTCCAGTCAGTTCACAGAGACATCTTTTGTTTCACAGTATATTTCAAGTTGTGTTATTAACATGCTTAACCAATTTTGTGCCTATATAAGTGCCTGCCACTGTAGCAAATGTGTTCCCCAAAGGACTTCTCATATACTCTTTTGCGTACGTGCAGACACACTGCTCGAGCTAGAACTTACACCTTTGAGTGGCATTACCTTACATGTGTGGAGAACAGCACACAGAAGAGTTAATTCCTCATGTGAAATAGCACTTCAGTTCTTCTTCCTAGGCACAGAGGCAAACGGGCCCAAGCAGGAAGAATAGGGCAAGCTGTGAGTAGTTCTTAAATGAGGGGGAGAGTACTGTGCAGGGGCTTTCCCTTGACAAACATTGTCATAGAAATCCTCCTCTTTTTTTCTTTTTAAGAACAAAGGTTGAGCTGTGATTTACAACTCACACCCATGTCCTGAAAAGAGAGAATTTCCTGATGACATCTCTACCTGGGGATGAACTCTAATTAAGCTGTTGGAGACACACGGTTGAAACTCAGCCTTTCTCACATGGCATGTAACAAACATTATTTTCTAAACTTATTTACAGTTTGCATTTGGAGGGAAGGTGGACAGAAAAGCTCATTCTGCTTAATTTTGAGATCATCAATGCTTCATACCAAGATGTAGCTGTGAGCTCTTGTTAGCAAATTCTTTTGTCAAATTTTTGCCAAATGCTTACCAAGCACAGTAAAAAAAAACTAAACAAAACAAAACAAAGTTTTCTGCTTGGTAAGTATTTACCCAAATCTCCCTCTCTAAACTTTATGACTGTGCTATTGTATGTAGCATCTTTTGGAAAGTTCAGGGGGAAAAAAGAATACAAATTTTCTATCCATTCCTTGTCCTCCAGTAAGTGCATAACTGAATTTCCCTTTCTATATCCAATCCACTCAAAATCCTCATGAAAACTATGGAAAAGGACCTGCAGAGGTGAGAAAAAAGACAGGTGGCAGGAAGTGTTCTGCTACATGGTGCAGAGGTGCAATACTCCTGCACCTTGACAACACTGTCAGGGAAAGGACCCGTGCATGACTTTGTATAAATTCTTCCTGTTTTCAGAGCTGTGGGACTCTCGAATTATGTCTAGTTTAGCAAATCACATGGTGCAAAACAGTGGATGCATACAGCAAAAGAGTTGATGTGCTCCTGGAGCACATATTCCAGTTCTGTTACAAACAGAAGGTTGAAAAAAATGAGAGTTTGATCACTTGAGACCAAAGTACAGCAAATGGAAACAATGAGATTCACTTCAGAAATGTTCCTCTCATCTGAACAGAAATTTGGCCCTCAATTGAAAGTTGCCCAGGGATGTTACAACCTTTGTTGTTAGTGTCTTTCTTTAAAGAAAAGCCTTGTTATTTGTCATTGTTTTTTAAATTAAAAAAGTGTTATGTGCTTACATTCTTCAGACAACACTTGAACAGCCCTGAACTGTGATTCATTGTATGTTTTGCTCCCATATTTAGATTACAGGCTACCTAGGAGACTTCAAATATTTCAGGGATTTTCTTTGTCCCCAAAGAGAAATAATATGTTTAATGCTGTATAAACATTCCTAGCATAGTATCTTACAACTCATTTCTTGATTCACAATTCAGTCTCAAAATGGGAGCCTTAGGGAAAGAAACCTATCTTTTAAAAAAAGCAAATCAGACAAACAATTCCTCCATATATTTTTTCCCCTTCAAAAAACCTACAAGAAGTTATCATGAATCTGTGATGAAATCTGTCAGTTAATGTGGCCAGTTTCTATTACTGTTTTACAAATCAGGGACAAAAGGAAGGATTTATTGCACCTTTGCTGAAATCAGAGATTCTCTTTGGTAAGCAGCAATCTTTCTTTATCTCTGAGGGAACAGTTTAGATTGAGATCACTGCACATTTTGAATTGTATAAAGGAGTTTACATATGTATAAATTATTCCTCACTTAACCAGTGGCTTTCATTCCTTCTTGAGTCTTTTGTTCCTTGACCGTACAGAGGTGAACTGCTATGAGAATTACAAGTTTAGAAATAACTTTTTAATGTCCAAAGGACATGAACTTTTCAAGCACCGGTTTTATTTTTCTTTTGTAAGTAAGGTGAATTGGGCTGTTTATTTCCACTAATTCCTTGTGCTCCTAGGCATGGACAAATGTTGTTTGCTCCTGGACTGCAGGTGAAGGCTGCTTTCTGTCATTTATTTCCATCTTCTCTATCTCTTGCTTTTCTAAGGCTAGAAATAAAAAAGGAAGGATAAAGAACATCCTCACATATCATATGCTAAACTGTCCTGTTTCTTCTAAATTTCTGTTCTTCCTGAGTCTCAACTGTATATCAATGTAAACTATCTGCTTGCATATAGAGAGAACCACAGTATTTGTGCACTAGTGTTAGTCATGAGTTCATTTGGGGTTTTGATGCAAGACTGCAACTAGTCATGTATCCAAGAATGCCGATGCCCTAACATGTCAATTAATTATACAATAGAACAAAATCACTGATTATTTCCCTGTCTGAATGTTTGGCATTTAATCAGTGAAATGAGACTACACCAAAACCCAAATATTGAATATACATTTCTGAGTTATGCTTCTGTCATTTCCAGTCCTATGGAAGCAAAGCACTTGGTTTTAGTTAGACCTCTACAGACCTCACTAGGTGATGAACATTTGTAGCTAATGATCCCTCAATCAGTACAATTTAACTAACAAAAGAATGGATTACTCATAAAAGGATGTACTGTCTGGAAATACTTCAATTGCTGTTGTTATTTACCATATCCTGTGTGTCTGACACAGTTTTTTTGAAGAAGGGGTTACAAAACCTGAAGATACACAAGGTCTCTAAGTGCCCCATTAGGGCAGAGCTGGCATCTGCAGAGTCTGGCTCTGCTGCTCAGTGCTCTCTGCCACAGCTACAGGAATAAACTACTCCTCTTCTGACTGCATCTCAGTTGTAATTCTGGTTATTCCTGCAACAGCTACTTGCCACTAGGGTATGAAAAAAATGTATGTTTAAAATATTAACTATCTGAGTGTAGGCTGATAGTAAGCCCAACTAACAGGAAGGGGTAGCTTCCAAACACTGGGTAATGTCTCTTTACTTGGGCCACTCATGTGAGGACTGGATAAATACCTGATGACATTCATGCACCTGTACTGATGCAAGCACTCACAAGAGAACAGAGAAGCCATTAAGGCTGTGCTTTTTTTCTTCATTCTCTTAATATCATTTCAAGCAATTGATCATCTGCTGGGAAAAGAGCATCTAGGAAATTTTCCATGTGTCTTGGGGCTGTGATTAGCTGGAGTTCTAAGTGAGGAGCAAAGCCTATTAGCAAAATTTTTACACAAAGAATATTAAATAAATATTTTGCGTTTAGCAGGCATTTTGTCAAATAGGATAAATGAATCAATACATATCTTTTGTTAAGATCACGGCTGTCTCAGCAATAGTTGTGGCAAGACAGTTTTGCTGTTTGTGCTCTGGTTAAGAAAGGATACTGTTCTCTCTTGGCATTGAGCTATTTATTATGTAAATATCATGGTACTCCTAGTCCCTACTAAATTCCACTTAAGATTTGCTGAAGGTCTGCTGGCCTATATCATAGCAGCATTGTAGTATCTAAGCATTATTACTGTCAGCTACCTGCTGTTCAGAGAGGGAGATATTGTGCTGATGGTTTAAAAGATTTTTTCTTTCCATGTCAGATCTAGCTGAATCCACAGGAGGGGGAGACTCAAAACGTACCATCTCTTCCTCTAATAATGATGCTCTATTTCTTTCAAATGAGGAAAATTTTTTAATGCAAATGGCTGTCTGCATGAAAGATACTATTATATGGAACATTTGGATTTCCTCAGAGGCTTGTATACTACAACCAGGTGCCTCACATGACATTAACTTTTTGACTGAAATATCGAAATTTTCTCCTGAAGAACAAAGGATATCGTTTCAGCAGATTTGTACATATCACTAGTTTTTTTCATATTTAATTTTTCAAGTTCATCTTTGTAACCAAAATTTTTTGCATTGATTTTGTGGTTTTTATTTTGTCTTTTCTTCTTCTTCTAGCTTTTTTTCTTCTGTTTAAAAAAGCTGTCTTTCTCTTATGTAACTCAAGTAACTTATAACTGCTAAGAAACATTCCCCTTAAAAGAAGTAATGAAGTAACCTCTAATCTTAGCTAAAATGACAGAGGTAAAATAAATAAAAATACTGTCAAATTTTGACTTTCAGATATTTTGCCTTTTGTTTCCTAGAGCGTCATTGGGGTAGTTATCCACAGTTACAGAAGTAGCACATCCTGAAGACACACAGCAAACATCTCATGCAAAACTGTAATTATGCTGTATCAAATAAATCTGATTGTAAAAGTAGGATCTTCCATCTGTACTTTGACTTCAGGGTCCCTTTCAACTTGTTATTTCTCACATTAGTCAGAATAATTACAGTGAGTCTATCAAAAACTAAAGCCATACTGAAGGTTACACCAATAACCAGATATTAAGAGTCCTAGCTGTGTCTCCTTGTTATGAAATCTTTTCAGTAGTTTTCCTCCCTGCTGCGAAAGCATCAAGAAAAAATTCTTTTTTTTTTTAGTTATAAACTTGTTCAGCAAGGAACTATGTGACTTTTATCTGTAGAATGCATGGGGTTTTTTAACACTTTATGTAGATTTTCCACCACCAGATATTAAGCAGCCTTAGATTCTAGTGCAAACAGAACTTAAGATGTGGGTTAGAAATTAAGCTCTTTTCCTGTGTCTAAGAAAAGAGGCAATCAGCTTTATGGGGTAAGGCAGAAATGTGAATTTAAGTAACTATGATATTTCCACCAGCTGGAATTTGCATATTTTTTTTCTTCTCATTATTGTCAAGAAAAGCAAATAGATAAGCAAACAAGCAAAACAAAAAAACCCAAAGGTAATCAATTAAAATTCACATTTACTTATTTTTTTTTTCTGGAACTAACTATTTAATCTGTATATGCAAAAGTCATGATATTAATGCTTTATTTAAGGAAAACAGTTAATTGAAAAATACAAATAGTTAAATATTATCTTTTGAGTTAAACATGTCACAGTTTAAATCTAGGCTAGCTATTAAATAGATGGCAGACACTCTTTGTTAACCCCCTCCCTTCTCAAAACGGGGGAGGGAGACTTATGGGTCAGAAAAAGTTAAAACAACTTTAATCTACTACAATGAAAACAGTAATAGAAAAAAATGAAATATATACAAACCCAGTATCAACATTCCCCCTGCTGACAATATGTCATCCTGGATGCTGTGGTGCACAGCCCAGGAAAGTCCTCGACTATACACAGCAGGAGGCAGGAACTGAAGTCAGAAACACATAGATTGAGATCAAATACAGAATAATCAAGCATAGTCCTCCTCAGGTGCTTAAGCAAGGAGCTAGACAGAGCAGCAAAGCAGTATCCTACAACACCCCCATGACCTCACTGATAGCCCCATGCTGGGCTGAAATACACTCCTGGGCCATGGGTGTGGATAGAAGCACCAGGTGAGGCTGCTTAGGGTTGTTAGAGCCCATCAGTGCCCTCAGGCCCCTGGACACAAAAGGAGAGGGAGTGACCCTAGTGCTCCCTCAGCTTTGTACTGACCATGATGTCTATGGGGTAGAATACTGTATTAGGTCAAACTGGGACAACATGCATGAAAAAAACATTTTGTCGACCAGAACTGGCGTTCAGATTCTGTATTGGGTTTATATGGCAAGTTTTCAGTAAGGGAGGGTCATGTACATATGACTTCTGTGGAAAGAGGGCAGACNAGCAAAGCAGCATCCTACAACACCCCCATGACCTCACTGATAGCCCCATGCTGGGCTGAAATACACTCCTGGGACATGGGTGTGGATAGAAGCACCAGGTGAGGCTGCTTAGGGTTGTTAGAGCCCATCAGTGCCCTCAGGCCCCTGGACACAAAAGGAGAGGGAGTGACCCTAGTGCTCCCTCAGCTTTGTACTGACCATGATGTCTATGGGGTAGAATACTGTATTAGGTCAAACTGGGACAACATGCATGAAAAAAACATTTTGTCGACCAGAACTGGCGTTCAGATTCTGTATTGGGTTTATATGGCAAGTTTTCAGTAAGGGAGGGTCATGTACATATGACTTCTGTGGAAAGAGGGCAGACCTGCCTCCATGTCAGAGGCAGCCAATTCCAGTTGGCTCCAAAACAGATCCACTATTGGCCATAAGCTGAGAGTATCAGCAACTCTGGTAGCACTTCTGCGATAACGTATTTAAGAAAGGGTAAAAAAAGGTTGCACAGCAGCTGTGAGAGAGAGGAATGAGAAATGTGTGAGAGAAACAGCCCTGCAGACACCAAGATGAGAGAAGGAGGAAGAGGTGCTGCTGGCACCCAAGTAGTGATTCCCCTGTAGCTCCTGGAGAGACCATGGTGGAGCAGGTAGTTCCCTGCAGCTTGTAGAGAGACCACATCAAAGAAGATACCACATTGCATCCAGTGGAGGGACCATGCTGGAGCAGGTGTATGTGCCCTGAGGAATCTGCAGCCCACTGAGAGCCTACGCAGGAGCAGACTCCTGGCAGGAACTGCAGCCAGTGGAGACGATTCCATGCAGAAGCAGGTGCTCTGGCAGGAACTGTGGTCCATTGGGGACCCATGGTGCAGAAGTCTGTTCTTGAAGGACTGCACACGATGGAAACGACCCATACTGGAGCAGTTTGTGAAGAAGTGCAGCCCATGGGAAGGATTCACACTAGAGAAGTTCATGAAGGACTATTTCTCATGGGAGGGACTGCACGCTGGAACAGGTGAACCACCTTCAGGGACGGGAAGAAGGGAGTATAGCAGTCAGGGGTGGAGCTCACTTTGGGAAGATGGGTTGGGGGGGAAAGCGGTATTCGTTTTTTCTTTCTCACTACCCTACTCTGTTTTTAATTGGCAATAAATTAATCTTGCCCAAGTCCAGACTTTTTTGCCAATGACAGTAATTGGTGAGTGATAACTCTGTCCTTATCTTAACCAGTAAAATTTTTCATTTAGTTTCTCTCCCTGTCCCGTTGAGGAAGGGGTTGATAGAGCAGCTTTGTAGGCATTTGGCAGACAGCCAAGATTAACCCATATGGTTTTATACAAGAGAAGAGAGGTAAATAATTATTGCACACCTAAAGTGTGTGTCTGGCTTGTACTTTTATTGTGTTCATACTGCTACCTATTTCTGAAGATCTACTTATGCTGGAAAAGGATTATGTTGCATCTTTTCAGACTTTTACAGCACTGTTTTAGAATAACGTTTATTTAATATTGATTTGTTTTATTCATAAATTCTTGCTTTTCCTATTAAAACTTCATAAATTATTTTCATTAGTTACAGGTTTGTAAGCTTCAATAATGCAGTAGGTATGACAGAAGCAGCCCCTTCTTAAGAGATGAAAAATTAATCAGTCCCCTGATCACTGGATTGAAATATTGCAAATTCTTGGGTAATTTATATTCTGGGTTTCAGTCTTCATCATTTTTGTTTTAGTACTCTCCATTCCCACCCAAACATTAATGTGTTTGGTGATTATTATTTCCATCTTACCTAAGAAAATTTGAAACTTTGGATCTGCAACAGCTCGCAGTCTCACACCCTGCTATTCTCCGCTAAAGAATTGGTTCTGCTGCCTCATATCCACCTAAGTCCTTTCCTCTTGCTAGGTTTTATTCCTCACCGGCCCTGCAATCCCAGGGTGATATGTTCTGACCTTTTTCCTCTCCTCCTACTATTCTGCACCATTTCTGGAGGGACCAGAAGGACAGAGAAGCAATGTCCCACCTCCCCATCCCCCTAGCCTGTGCATTGCAGGGAGAGCCGAGGAAGCATCTGCCACAGGTGGGAGTGGAGAGAATGGGAGAGCTGCTGGGTTCATTACAGTCCCCTCACCTCAGCTTGTAAGAGCACTGCTAGGCTGGTAAGCTGGAGTGGATTCTGCTTGCCAAACAGCTCTGATCAGATGCCTCCACCTTGAGATGCAGTGAACTGGGACTGAAACTTAACCTAAGGAGTAGCCTTCCTCCTTCCCAGTATTTATTGATGGTTTGTTCCCAGTTCCCACAGAAACGCAGATTGTCTTTTCAAAATTTGTTCACATGAACAGAAGGTAACTTACATTAGGTATAAGGAAAAACTACGTAGATTTTCTTGGTGATAAATCCTTTCAGGGATGTTTTCTCCTAAGTGAGCAAATCNGGTTTGTTCTCAGTTCCCACAGAAACGCAGATTGTCTTTTCAAAATTTGTTCACATGAACAGAAGGTAACTTACATTAGGTATAAGGAAAAACTACGTAGATTTTCTTGGTGATAAATCCTTTCAGGGATGTTTTCTCCTAAGTGAGCAAATCCCAATTGCCTATTAAGATACCAAAACACAGGAAGGAAATAGAACTTTGTTTTTAATATTTGGTGCTGATGGCACCACTGTTGTCAATCTATGTTTAAACACTCACGTTACGTGAAGTGACCACTAACATAAGGAAAATTTGTCTTGTACTAAAATACTGGACTGTTAGCTGTTTGTCCCTATTTTTTCACTCTTAACTGGTGCCCACTACAATAGACAAGATTGTGGAAGAGCTGGGGCCAGCTCTGCTGCTTACCTCCTGCCTTTTGCTATCAAAAGCCGGATGATGTAAATGCATTAGCTGAAGACCAGATCTTGGTGTCATGTATTTGAAATTTAATACCAGTAATGAGGTTGATACGCTGAAAAGGGACTTTGGGATGTTTGGAAAGACAGTAAATGTGTCCATTCTGGAGACACATCCACAGCATATTAATCATTGGGCATCTGTTAGAAGAAAGGCTAGAACCTCCTTCTTATTAAAAAAAAGAAGGGGAAAAAGGGAAAAAATATTTTTTTCTATTGTGTGATAACGTTGCACTACCTCTAAGGAATCCAAAGTTATTCTGAGAAAACTCAAGGGCTTTAAGGATTCAGAATGGCAAAGCTGATTGAAGATTTGTGGAAGAAAAGCATAGAAGTCATAAAATTAATTAAAAATGAATAAATATTGCCACGGCAGGCAATGACTTGTCTTTTGAGACCAGACAAAAACTATTTCTCTCTCTTGATGCATACGTTGATTTTTGCATTTTTATCTCTTGATTCGGAAGTACTAGAAGTGTGATATAAAATTGGGTAGTTACGTGATGACCTAGGACCCTAGAGAAATTAATCTCTCTCAAGTATTTTCTTAATGTCTCTTGCTAAAACCGTTGGGGTCCCATCAATGCTACTGAATGTTACCTTCCTACGTGGGTGTTGGTGGCCACTAGAAGATACTTCTTCTTACTCCTGTGATATCAAATGATCCTAGACCATAGGGTTTCTTCAGATTCATGGGAAAAGCATGCGGGGAGTGGTGCACTTGTAAGGCTGTTCAAATACCCCAGGTTTGCTTAACATATCCATGTGTGACAAATGTATTTATGTTAACAAATAATCTTGAAAATCACCCTAAAATCAAGTGAGATAAGCTAAAATATAAGTGACGGTACTAATTTTCCACATCCAAAATAATAATCAAATTTAAAATATACATTAAGGAAAAAGTGAGGCAGTTAAAAACAAAAAACCACAACCCTCATTATTCACTTTAAGCTAAAATTATCTTTACAATGTCTTTTTCTTGGTTCACAGGGATTTTCTTTTCACAAATGCCTCACACTGCAGGCCGTACATCTCAGATAATAGCATTTGTTGCTGAAGCATGCTTGTTTTACAAACTATTTCTAGCTTCTTCTCAGGGTCATCCAGAGATTCTACTCAAATTTGCTGTTTCACCAACAAAACATACTCCAACCACCAGTAAAAAACTTCACTGTCTTCCTCTGCTGACAAATACTACAGTTTCATATAATTTTTTTTCAATAGCACGCTGCCCAACTCCCACAATCTTCCCCCGCCAGTTATTCCCACACACGTGGCACCATCTCCAATTTTTCCTGCCTCTTGATGGTTGAAGCTGGACACAACAGATGGCATCCCCTTTGAAAGATGGTAGATCTGGAGTGGTGGAGTTTGCAAGGGTAATTTTAAAAGTTTGCTATAGCATGGAAAGCAATGATTCCCTGTAATTTTGATGCTGTGATTTTATGATGTAGCTGCCACTCTATGAATCCCAATCAAAGATCAGGAAGGGATTTTTGGCCTATGTCAGACTGACAGAATGACAAGAAAAGATTTTGGTTGTTGCTGTAGCAAGTAGTCTGGTTTTTAGCGTTGTCTAACAGCCTTTACTAACACTGTCCTCAGGTTTGATCTGTTGTTAGATTTGCATCTCCTTCATATTCTTGGAACTGCAAGGACAAATCCAATTGATTTTTTGTGTGTGTGCTTTTTCTGTTGCAAAAAAATGAAACTGCAGACTAATTTAGCAAGTCAAAAGAATGTAGGCTACAGATGAGGATCTTGATCTGTACTTTTCTCTTCTTATGGCCAGTATTGTTATGGATTGTGGCCTATTGCTATAGTCCTTAAACGTGTTTTAAGGTAATAGGAAGCCCTTGGTAGCCTATGTTGTATGCGGCTGGCTTTATGTATGTTTCCATGAACTAAAGTTCTACACCATTGTTGCTTGCAACAGTTGAGAGTGGATTTGACAATCCAGGAATTTAATTCCATTTCTAAAGCTGAATGAATAAAACTGAGGTTTGTAGGTGACAGTCTTCCCAGGACAGAGAAACATCTCTCATTTATACTAGAAGTTGGTTTGGGTCTGGAGCACAGGGTATCACTTTTGTTGATTGATAGTTAATATTTGCCTAGGCACTCTAGGCTGAAGGTTTATATTGTGTACAACAGTATCAACTTGAAAGGACGTATTTGGAAATAGTGTTTGGGAAGTCTGCTGTTTATGGAGTAAATAAAAGTAAATGAGAGCAAAAGATTCAGATTGCTTTAATTTGGACTGTGCATTTTTTTTGGAAAAATGTGGGGTGGATATAAGTGCGATAAATCATTTTATTTTACATATTATATCTTGCAATTATAAAGGATCATATATTCATAGCTACTTAGGTTTTCATTAACAAAGAGATTATACAAAAGTCTCTGAACACTAAAGAGGAGCATTAAAAATGAAGGCAACTGTGCAATATGACCTATCAGTATAATATTGCAGCGATAAATATTAACTCATTGCCTCAGGACTATGAAATGTTCTGATTTATTTCAGCATAAGGGCTTTGCACTTATTTAATCATTTATATCTATGCATGCTGGTTTGAACAACAGCAAATTACAACCACAGCATGTAGTTACTCCTTTATCTTGAATTTATAGTTACACAACACCTGCAATAAAGCTGGGAAGAAAAAGAGGCTGAGGCAGAAGCACAGGAACCGTATGTGGAAGGGTGTGGTACATGGAAAGGGGTGGATGCTGATGCAGGGGCATATGGTTGTACAAGGAGACAGGAAGAGAAAACTTACTTTTGCTGTATAAGGAGACAAGAGGTATGAACTCGGTCTAGGTTTTGTTTGATAACAAGTCCACATGTGAAAAAGTGTCATTAAGAAACAACATGAAGTATATGCAAAGAGGTGCAGCTGAGCTGAACAGACTATTCCAAGACTTTTTTCTAGATTTTTCTGTTCTATCCTTTGCTACCTCAGGCACACCCAAAAATCTATAGAAAAGGAATATGCATAATTTCTTTTTAACATGGTAGCAGTGCTAATAACATGCTGAGGAAGTCAAAGAGGGACTGAGAACAGGAAGTACAGTATCAGTAGAGGACTTAACTTACCTTGCTACAGGTTAGAGAAAGCTGACACTGAAGTATGACGCTAAGGCTGAAGTTTTAGATACACATCATTACTCCTTCATGAAGTTAACAAAAAGAGAAATCCAGCATAGCTGTACACAGTTTTCAAAAGGGGAACCACAAGAAAGTGAGGAAACTAGCAGGAGAAAAAAAGAAAAATATTTGAAAGCAGCATGGAAACTATATTAGAGGCATAGAGCAAAAACATACCACCTGTCAATAAAGACTTGAGAAATGACAAAGGGAAGTAGCTAAACAGCAATGTAACAGAAGCTAATAAATTAATAGGATTTTTTCAAAAAATTAATATGTGCCCAAGAAAACATCATAAACTCCAACAGGCATAGTGTAAAAGCACAGCAAGATGGATGACAAAAACATCTGAAGAACAACTTGGAAAGGTTCAGAAACTGGTATTACACATTTTTTTTGTATACAACAGTAAGAGGAAGCTTTCCGGAGAATCAACAGAGATAACAGAACAACTGAAATACAGAAAGAATGTCCTAAGTAGACAAAAGTTATAACACTGATTTTTCTTTCTTTTTTTTTTCTTTTTTTTTCCATCTGTGTTGACTATGGAGGAGTTTGAAGTGTAGAAGCAGGGACATTTCAGAGTATGTGGCAGAGGTTTTGTCTAAAGTTAAAGTATTGGCAGAAAAGGTTATGGATCAAGGAGATGATGTGAGCAATAACACATAGCCAGGAACAGATGGCTTCTGCCCCAGAGTTCTGAGGGAATTCGAGTGTGAAATAGCCAAACTGTGGTGTGTAGAAAACTGACTCAGTGTCAGAGGACTGGAAAGTGGTTAAAACAATGCCAATTTTTTAAAAAAGAGCTCCAGGGGAACTACGGATGAATAAAGACTGGAATTAAGGGACATATGGATAAATATGAGATGTCACAAACCTACTGGAATTCTTTGAAAAGACTAATATGCATTTAGATAAAGGAGACGTGAATACCATTCCTTTGGATTTGCAGATTGCTTTCACCCATGAACCTCACCAAAAGTTTTTAAGAAAATTGAACAGGGAAAGAACTTGTAAGGGTAAAGGCTAATCAAAAAGTAAGAAACAGAAGACAGGAGTAAATGAACAACCATCCTTGCAGTGGAAGACACTTCACTGCAGAAGTTCCATAGATATCTATGCCAGGATCTCTGATGCTCACTCAAGTGCATTCTGGAAAAGGGAGGTGAATACTGAAATTACAGAAATTGTTGATTCTGTAAAGTTATTTAGGGCAGTAAAGATGATGTCCAGCTGTGAAAAAGTGTAGGAAGTGGATGACCGGGAGCTGAACTGACAGCTGAAAGGCAGTGTAGACAACTGTAAATTAAGTTGAAATCCCTGCCTGAACTACTTTCCTTCCAAGATCCAAATCCTATCCTGCAGCAGGAAAAATGCAGTATAGGTTAGAAAATCAGCTCCCTGATTCTCCACCTCCCAGATTCTCAGATTTCATACTCCATATATATCTTGTAACTATCTTGAAACAGCTGTAAAATACATGTACTGCACCTGGTCCCTATTCACATGGTAGAAAAAGAACGAACCTTAAAGGAAGAACAACTTAACTGAAAGCCTGCCTGTGAAAACTTGGATGATTTGGTCTTTTCCTCCTGGTCCTTCACTCATGGCAGTTGCAAATGCGACTCACTTTATTGTGCCTGTGTTAGGATCCAGCCACGATCAGTATATTTTTATGATAGTCAAAATGCAAATCCCTGGAAGATTTTTGTGGGTTTTTTTTCTCTACATCTAAAGTAAATAGTAAAATGACAGATAGGCCTAAATTAGTTGCTTTTCATATTTGGAAACTCTTAATTGCTGTGTGGTTAGAAGTAGAGAGAATACACTGTCAAATTACTTTGCTTTATTGATTGGAACCCAAACTCTGTGAAAAGGCTGCAGAATTAAAATGCCACGGAAGACAGGGGGAGAGGAATGACCATCAAATATAAAATCAGAGTGTGAGCATTATGCATTGACTGCAATTTCTGAAATAAATTACTTTATGGATAACTTTCCATACCTATTTTTAAAGCAACATGGAAATTGATGATTTAAGATGTTGACACCAAATGCATGGCTCAAGTGAAAACATTACACTAACCTGAAAATTTTATTTTAGCTGCCATGAACTTATTCAAAACCACTCTAGTGTCAAATATTCACCTCTGTTCTGACATGATCTTTTTCCTTCTTCACTTTAAAAGTAGAGTCCTTAGATACAAGTATATCAGTAAAGAGAGTTAAAAATACAGTCCTTGGTCAGAACTGCTGTCACCTATGTTTTTGTTCTGTGTTATTATTGGGCTTCATGAGCTCCACAGTTAGGTGTCTGTTCTGAAATTGGATGAGCTTTTTGTTGTTGGCTGTTGGCAAAAGACAACATGAATGGAAATAGCGGTCAAAATAGACCATTATGTGTGTGTGTGTGTGGCTACAGAAAGCAGTTAACACATACCAAGCATATCCTAATTTCCACTTTTGATTGTATTTTATGGGAATAGTCCATTTAGTATGACAAAATTCAGTGACTGATACAACAGAACGTTTTTTAAGACAGTGGACTCAGTATGAGTAAACCCTATTTCTTAAACATTAATCTCAGCCAAGTGCTTTGGTGGACTGCTTGATTCAATATGCACTTTAAAGGCATTTTGTTGGGCAATGAAGAAGGTTGAAGAACTGCCAGTCATGCTACATTGCCCAATTTTCATTACACTTTTAAAAATATTTTGATGGAAAATAATGGTGCAAATAAATCTCTGTCCTAATGCTTCTGGTTGTTTATGGTATAAATTCAGGATTAAACTCAGCTGTATTATCAGGAGCTATCTACTGTGGATAAAATATTCTGACTATTCTGACCTTTTGTAGTTCTACATCTTCACATTTTTATCGCTTATTAGTTGTAGAATCCAAAAGACATGCTGCTTCAACAGATACATCTGCATTGCTCTAACATGTGGCAAGTGTGTGAAGTTTCATAATGGTCTGTGTAGATTATGACTGTAATCAAGCCAGGAGACCAAGTGCCATATACAATAAGCACATATGCATACAGTGATGAAGCCATGTATTTTGATTTAGTCCTGTGGCAACAGCAGTGTTGCAAATGGGATTTAAGGATGAAATGAAAATTTGTCCTATAGCTGAAATCATGGCACAGCTGTGGCAGTGCTGTGCTCACATCCACATCTAGTGCATTTATGTCGTTGACTTCTCAATTAATAACTTCCCAGTTATTCATCTGAATAGATGAGGCAATGGACTAATTTGGGACAGCGGACAAACTTCAGACCAAGTGACTGACTGAACTCCTAACCACCTTCATAATGACGTACTTGAGTAGCTGTTGCAGCCTTTCTGACTGCCCTGGTGATCTCCCCCAGGCAGCTCCTGCTGTACCCAGACCAATCAGTATGTTTCAGTGTATAGATTAACATCCAGGATGGAGAATCTGGCCATCTAAGAGAGACACGTCCCATCCAGAGACTCCCAGAGAGTCGCTAATGCAACAATTACTATTATACATAAATAAGAAACTTTTAAATAGTCAGTGAAAATTGCTCTATAAGTGCAAGCATGGTTATGTTAAAAAGTCTCTGTGCAGTAAAGTAGTTAGGAGATGTTTTGTACATCATTTAAGTAAATTGTTAGAAATAGATGATGCATGTGGAGAAGTCTCACAGAATTGTGGGCCAGCTGGGTAAGGGTTAAACAGCACAGTAGTTCAGGGAGTCTCACCTGATCCAGCTGAAAGCATCATGAAACTTCTCACACTGTAGTTCCTGCAATATGTTCATGAGCTGAGCATTTTCCAGTCAGAAAACAGTTGTGAAAAATCAATGTCCATCGTTGAAGTATTGTTGCTCCTTCCTTAAGCAGAAAAGTACTGAATCTGTTACTTCTTTAATGGTAATTACTTGCATTCTATATTATGAAGTACGCTTTAAATAGTAGTACAACAACTTCCACAATAATCAAATCTAGGTATCACAGATTTAAGATGTAAGTACTGCAATAAATATAAATACTAGTAGAATTACAATTACATTTTAATAGTATGCACACTTAGCAGTACAAATAGTATCTTTCAATACAGAAGTGTTCCATACTTTTATTTTTCTGGTTTAAGAAAAAAAATCTCTTTCAAAGACTTAAGTCTGAAAGTATGTGATAGATTAACATTATACAAGTAAAAGCACAAGAAAATTATAACTGAAAAAAATAGTATCACCCCTAGTGATAATCAATCCAGAAATAATATTGAATAGAAGAAATACAGTTTTCCTTGACTGATCTTTATTATTTCTGATAAACTCAAAATCTACTTTTATGCCAGTCTAGCACCATGAAACAGAGGTGTAATTGGGCAAAATGCCATATTACTTAGAATTGAAATGTTGTTTATAGAAAACGAAGAATTGTGTCCAGGAGGTGAGGCAAGATGTTGCATTTACTTTATTTTATGATTATTAAACTTGTGCTAACTAAAACTGGTCTTGTTGGGAGAGAAGGATGTGATAATGTTTTCACTTTTAAAAGAAAGTCTGAAAGTAATGGCATAAAGGGGCTTTCTGCTGTTACTTATACTTTCAAATCCAATTAATGGAACTATTAGGAGTCAAGTTAAAAGAAGTAAAAAGTTTAGCCTTCATGTAACATTTAGGAACCTTTCCAGAGCTTTTTGTGAAAAATAAGAAGATTACATTAGTTCTAAAGACTGGTTCATGGGACGAGAAATCCTTTCAGAGCCCGGAGTTCATGACACTGAAAAGATTGGAAGGTATTAAGAGGAAATATCTTATATTCTTGCCGTTTTTACTCTTTCTGAAGCATTAGTAAATGCCTACTCTGCCTATTTGTTTTCTCTTGCAGATGAATAGCAGATACGTTTCTAATATATTCTCAGAGCCCTCCCTGAGAATTAGGTTAATAAAAGATATCAAGGGAAAAAAAATAAGAAGTGTTTGGGACAATAATTTGGAGGGGACAATGGGAGGAACAGAATGAACTGAAGGGCAAAGGCTCAAAAGTGGAAGAAGGAGTAACCCAAAAGATAATCTGAAAATCAGCAACACCTCTGCTTACTGAAAAGAGTCCAAGAAGCTGGCTGATGGGCACAGCTGTGAGGAAGATTCCAAGATGAAGGAATCGTTGATCTAACCCATTTTTATGTAGCCTGCTGAAGTGTGTTACAAGTTTATATTGCTCAGCACTCTGTTATCCATCTGTAACTCAACATAGCTCCCAGTGGGACAGTACGTACATTAGGAAAGGCAAAGTGTCTCTGTTGACAGATTTGGCAGTGGGGCTACACGCTGAATGGGCTATGATGACAAAGGTGATTTTAGTCATCCACATCGAACAGGATCCTCTTTCTTTGAAAAAAGGTTAGTGATGTACAGAATTCTGAAGGTAAGGTAGATATGAAGATGTTTTCCTTTGTTATCCAGGTACCCAATACAAGTGGTTGGATATGCCTAGCTACATAGCTTTGGGGTTTCTTTGACTGTTTAGGTTTTTTACACAACAGTAAGTAGAAGTTTTTCAGTGGCATCAATTCATTTTAACTTGTACAAAGAATGTATGAAATATCAAAGATAGTAAAAAAAGGATGGAGCCAGATATTCCACTGGTGTTGATAAGTCTTACCTTAATTTACACCATTGAGGTCTTTGATCTTACAATATCATTAAGTAGATACAAATGGTTCTTTTTCAGAGATGACTTTTTTAATCTAAAAAATAATAAAAAAATAAAGATATTCTTATGGATTTGTTTCAATTGCTGGCACACTCATGCAATAAGGAGATCAATTTGTAAGAAATTAGGTGCAATTTTTTAAATATTACTTTTCTTGGTTTCTCGTATTCAATTATTTTTCTACAATAAGTCTTTATTCAATACCAGAAAGCTTATATAATTACAAGGGACTATAATAATGAGACACTCGGGATTGAAAGCATTGCAAGCTTAGTTGCTTTACTGGTAGGGTAGGGATGCTTTGTAGTACAAAACCTTCAAACTTAATTTATTTTTGGTAGTATTCTGTTCACTTTCTTCATCTCTGCTTCTTGTGTTGTCAGCCCAAGAAAAAAAATAAGCTACTTTCAGTTACACAGGCACATGCTTTTGCATATATTGGAGGTGCAAATGCTAAACATATCATACCTAGTTCAGGAGCAGAGTCCAAATACTATTATTCCATCATTCAGGTGAACAAGGACATCCAGTTAATTAATAGCAAGTAATTGACTTCCCCCCCTCCCCCCATATTGATTGTAACATCCTTTTGGTATTGGGTTTAAATAAAATTGAGGTTGAAGAATCAAAAAGATACTGAAGAACTACACTGAAACAAATACTTGCACAATAATAAGGTGTACAGAATAAAAACTTAACTAAAATGTTTATTCAAAAAATCAGAGTTAATCGGCATACCAACATTTTTTGTCTGGAATTTTTCAAAAAATATTACTTTTAAAATTCTATTAAAACAATCTTGTAGAACTCTGCTATTGGCCAGACTTCTGTGCATACACCTAGTGAGAGTAGGTTGTTTTGGTTGGGTTGGTTTTGGTCTTTTTGGGGGGCAGATTTAGCACTGGATTATAGAATATTAGAAATTTTCTGAAAGGTGTTCCTGAAGATGACAATGAAATAACTTTGTTACTAACTCCCTCCAGCTGAGATTTCATCTAGCAATAACTTTAGCTTGTCTCTTTTCCCCACTGTAGGATTATTCCATGCAATATTTTCTAATGTAATGGTCTTGGTTGAGTTTCTTCAAGTAATGGGCCTTCCACCATTCTACAATCTGACAGAAATAGCTGTGGTAAGGAATTATTTAATATCAAAATCTCACTAATAATAGTTAGCATTTGGACTAGTCCATTCAGGAATTATAAAATTTACAATCGTATTAAATTTTAGTTAAATTTAAGTATGATACTTTAAAATTCAGTCCTACCTTCTATTCTATTTTTATTAGTCTCTAACTTGCCATGAACTGCAGATAAGGTAAATCAGCTCACTTGAACTAGTTCATAAGCAGGGTTGAAAGTAACAATTACAGATGGAGGCCTGGGAGAGTGATTCTGCACTGTTGGAACTACTGAGCATTTGGCTTTGGATCAAGCACCAGATTTATATTTACTGTCAAGGAGCAGAATGTAGAGAGAGTTGCTGGAAGAATCTGAAATAGAATTTAATAGTAGAATAAAATGGCACTTAATGTACTAAATCTAAAACACTGTGTGTAAATGTAATCAAACTTTGTACCACAATCAGTGTAGGCTTTAGGGACTGTGATTTCTTCTTACTGTCTATAGGAAGGGTGAACTTCCCTTCTGTTGCAGATTTTAATCTGTCTTTCATGGAGCTTAAAGGTTTCACACCAGTTGCTATGAGATGAGGTGTCCACAATGACCACACATAAAAGCAAACTCAAATACTCGCTGTTGATTTCCAGTTTCTTTTTTCCATTTTCTGCATTCCTCCTGTCATTCAATCAGAGTATGTTGCTAAGATTTCAGTTTAAATATATAAATATATGATGTACTTCAGTCCTTGGCCATTGCCTCACTCTTGTTTTATTCAGTATCACTATCTTCCCCCAAGCATGTTTCCTTTCCTTTTTTCTCCTTATGACTAGTTCTCTTCTTTTAATAATTTTAACTATAATTCAAACATTTCTGACTCCTGTTGTGTTTTATTTATTTGAAAGATACAGAATGAAAAAAATAATTGATTCAGCCTCTGTTAGAGAGTCTTCCGTCTAAATCCACTGTTCCATACCATCACACTTTGTATTGAACTGTCAACAAAATTTCTGTATTCTCATGATACAATGATACAACAATACAATGACACAAAAAGGTCTCATCAAATTGCTGAGGTGATATTCTCTAATATTTCAATAAAATTTGAATAGTCTGATACATTGTTTAATTCAGTACTGTCTTCTGTAATCTGTTGAAGGAGAAATTATTTACCCATTAATTAATTTATAAAATTGTGCATTTACTTAGAGTTTAATTTCTTCCCTCTGTCCTGATTCTCTCAAATCACTTATACTTAATTTTATTGCCATGATCATTTTTATAAGAAGTCTTTTAGTCATAATATGTCATAATAAAATTATCAGAAATGAGAATTTTTCAGGAGGAGGACACAATAAGCTTATCCTCTACTAACCACTAAAAGCATTCTTTCTTTTGGTAAAGACTGATGCAGCAGTTCCTTTCCCCTATCATTTAGCCTCCAGTCATAGTATTCTTTCAGACACCTTTGTCACCAATATTCTTATAGAAACCAATATATTTATTTGGCATTTTAATAAAACCATATCCTTTATCATATCTTAATTGTATTATTTTCTAGGAATTTCTTCTACAATCTGTGGGGAAAAAAAAGTAAGTTTTTTGTTTTGTTATTGGGTGCTTTTTACAATGAACATTGAGAAGAATCATCAACCTTTCATAATGTAGTTATATTTATCTTTTGTTATGTAGTTTGATATTTGCTGGAAAGAGAACACAGCTAGGCATGTACAGTCCAGGAGATTTCTAAAGATCATGGATGCTAACTTTTTAACACAGGTGGTGGAGGAACCAATGAGGACAGGAGTGATGCTGGACATGATACTAACAAAAAAGAAGGACAGGTTGGGGGCAACCGTGGCTGCAACTACCATGAGATGGTGGAGTTCAGGATCCTGTGTAGAAGCAGCAGGGCAACAAGTAGGATTACAACCCTGGATTTCAGGAAAGGTAACTTTGCCCTCTTCAAATATCTACTTGGAGGAATCCTATGGGTTAGGACTCTAGAAGGCAGGGGGGCCCAAGGAAGCTGGTTAATATTCCAGAACTACCCCCTCCAAGCTCAAGATCGATGCATCACTATGAGTAAGAAGTCAAGAAAAGCAGGCAGGAGACCTGTGTGGGTGAGCATGGAAATTGTAAAAAAACTCGAAGGGAAGAAGGAAATTTACAGGATGTGGTGAAAACGGACTAGCCACTTGGGAGGAATATAAGAAACTACAGGCCAGTCAACCTCACCTCCATTCCTGGAAAGGTGATGGAACAGCTCATTCTGGAAGTCATCTGTAAGCACATGGAGGAGAAGACTATCAGTCGTCATCAACGTAGTTTCACCAAGGGGAAATCCTGCTTGACCAATCTGATAGCCTTCTATGATGGCACGACCAGCTGGGTAGACGAGGGGAGAGCAGTGGATGTTGCCTACCTTGATTTCCGCAAGGCTTTTGACACTATCTCCCACAACATCCTCTCAGGTGAACTTAGGAAGTGTGGGTTAGATGAGTGCACAGTGAGCTGGATCAAGAACTGCCTGAATGGCAGAGCTCGGCGGGTAGTGGACAGTGGTGCAGACTCTGGTTGGGGGCCTGTGTCCAGCAGTGTTGCCCAGGGGTCAGTGCTGGGTCCAGCCCTGTTCAACATACTCATCAACAACCTGGATGAAGTGACAGAGCGTACCCTCAGCAAGTTCGCTGATGCTACAAAGCTGGGGGGAGCAACTGATACACCAGAAGGCTGTGCTGCCATTCAGCGTGACCTGGACAGGCTGGAGAGTTCGGAGCAGAGGAACCTGATGAAGTTCAGTAAGAGCAAGTATAGGGTCCTGCACCTTGAGAGGAACAACCCTATGCACCAGTACAGGTTGGGGGTTGACTTGCTGAATAGCAACTCTGCAGAGAAGGACCTGGGTGTGCTGGTGGACAACAGGCTCACCATGAGCCAGCAGTGTGCCCTTGTGGCCAAGAAGGCCAATGGCATC
>VZSC01004250.1:51823-74318 GCA_013398225.1 Steatornis caripensis
GAGCACATTAACTGAAAACATTATGGCATGGGTATATGCATATATGTGTGTGTGTCTATATATGCATATAAAATGTCTTTATTTTCAAACAGCAATTATAAAAATAGTACTTAAGTTCCTGATATCTAAATGAATCTTACTGTGCCACTGTCCATTTTTTGACTTTGCAGGGGGCTTGTCATTGAAGGCAGTTGCCAGGTATTTAGTATTTTTTAAAAACTTTCAGGTTAAAAATCAACTTAGGATGCTTTCTGGAGAGGTTAATTTCTGAAAATGCTGACCATGGCTGATAAGGAGAGCAGTGTTCGAAGTAGTAACACATTCTAATATAGTGCAATCTTTTATAAAAATGGGGAAGGAGGTTCATGGACTATTTGAGAAGAAGATGTCAAAAAGCATTATCACTGAATTAAATGAAAAATTTGTTTTGTCAGGTATTTACAAACCGAAATATTTGGAATGTTTTGCCAAATATTTTTGAATGTTTGTTCACAGAAATATAAGAATTAAATCAGTCTTCAATGGGCAGAGTAGATTTGTAGAGTTCAGGGATAAATTATAACACACCAGAATCACTCCTCTGTTATCCCTTTTTATTCCAGGTGAAAGTTCTTACAGGTCCTGTTTCCTACCGAATTCTAATAAGGTATTTTTTCTATCCACATCTTGCCATTCAGTGCTGATGCTTGTGCTTCTTTCATCCATGTCACCCTACCGTAGATGCGCTTTTGTCTCTAACACTCCACTTCACTCTCACAGATTCCCATTATATTAAGCCAGTTAATTTCCCAGACTCTTCATCCTGTTAATAAACTTTCTTTTTTTCTCAAAGACATTATCTTGCTAATCCTTCTTTCTAGAATTCTTTCCTACGTCTCCTGAATTTATGCTCTTGGACAAAAATAAATAAATTAGTTAAGGTCAAATTTTTTAAATCATAGAACTTTAATGTGTATCTAAATGCATGTTTTAAAGGCTATACTTGTTCACTAGACAGATTAAAGAGAGCCATAAATCTGTACATGCACCTGTGAAATCACTTTATTTTTTCCAGTTAATCTATCTTCAATATTCACAGTAGCAGTAATGCCTCAATATAGAACTCCACATATACATATCATAGGGTTTTTTTCAGTTGTCAATTGGCGTGTTGTTTTTTAGGTTTTGTGTATTGCTTTTACCTCTTTCTGTAAATCAGATGAATTAAAATGCTTGTAAGGTTATGGATCAGATTGAAAAGAGAGTAATTGCAAACACAGTGTAAAGCCACCTCTAAAGATCATATAAATTCAGACTTTGGAATACTTCATAATTTATGCTTACTTTGAGGATAGCTGAAATTAATCTACCTCTAAATTAAATTGTGGATAATCACTCAAATCTTAACTTTTTCAAAAACTTAATTGCATCATCCCCACTCAAAAAATATTTGCCACAGATTTTCTATAGTGTTAACTCAGTCTTTAATTAGCATAAAAAATGATGCACACATAATTCTGTGGGTTTGATCCAGACCATTTCTGAAGAAAATAATGAGAGAAAACACTGTTCACATACAGACATATAAGGAATTGAGTCTAAATGGTATCAAGCAGCTGTCCAGTCCAACACTGCTTCTGAGGAATGCATAGGAACTTCACAGCCAATTATTACACAATAAACTTAGCTAAGATGAAAACGCTCTGGGGGGTTACTGCTTTTTTATTCTGTTAAAGCCATAAGCAAAATAATGCTGGAAAATTCTGTGTATTTTCTTGCACCGAGATATATTGTGCACATTACTTGTCTACAAAATGACCATTCAGCAATGCCAACTGACATTAAACTGGTTTTGTATGTATCCCAATGTATCCCAGATGACAAATGATTCTTAATATGTGAACTTTGGGGTAGCTGGACTTCATGAAATGAGAGCAGTTTTCCTTTAAGCTACATGAAAATGTCACTTCCCTTCTCTCAGCATGCNTTAATGTCATCCTGTATCCCAGATGACAAATGATTCTTAATGTGTGAACTTTGGGGTAGCTGGACTTCATGAAATGAGAGCAGTTTTCCTTTAAGCTACATGAAAATGTCACTTCCCTTCTCTCAGCATGCTAGACAGATGTAATGTAAAGTATAGATGAGATCTGGGCTTTAAAAACAATTCTGTGTCTACAGGATGCTCGAAAACTGAAATAAGTGGCAAGTATCTTAATGACAGGCAGCACGACAGAGATCTTTCTTTGAAAGAAAATTGCAGCTAGCAAAGGTGAAACTTATAAAAAGGCAGCCTAAATTTGAAATACAAGTGAGACACAATAATTTCCTTAATAGATATATTTTTAAATGGTCTACTAGCATATTACAAACTTTTTTCCTTGATAGATCTTTAAAAGAAGTTCCTGCGACTCACTTTTAGGGAAAAAAAACACATACAAAGGTCAATGGAAAAATTCTGTTCACTTTAATGGGGTCAGAATTTGAAGCTTAATCACAGCTTTTTTATAACCATCTGCTAATTATGTTTCATTGAGATGTTTAATATATATAAGCTGCTTCCTAGATGGAAGCTCATTTACCTGATAACTTGATTTTTCTCTGATGGTATCTTGTGTCTTGGAATGTTTCGACGAAATGAGGTTAGGTACAATCGCATACTTTTAGTATGAAGCAGCACAGATATTAATACATCTTTAAGATCTCAAACATCTTAAATTCATTCAATATTAGTATATTTTTTCTGACACAATTTCCTAAGAATTGATAATTCTGAAAATTATCTGTATAATCTGCTCTTACCTTAAGAAACATATCTTTTTCTGCCTTTCTAATTTTTCAAATTATCTCCAAGAAATTGCACTGTACTTCAGTATAAGAATAAATTGCATCATAATAAATTAAAAATAAACTCCTGCTACAGTAATACAGTGGAACTTTAACTGTCTTTTTATTATAATAGCAAAGAAAATCCTGTTTTAGCCATTACTGAATGCAAATATTTTGTACAACTTTCCAATACTTGCTTCATAGTAATCACGCTACGTGAAAATAGCAGTACATCGTGCTATTTACTGAAAACATTAAGAAAAGCCAGCTGGTCCATTACAGAAAAATGCTTTCAATCTTTCAGTATAAAATTTTATTCAAACCAGACTCTCTAACTTGGAAGATTCTAATAAGCCTTCCACAATGTACAGGAAGAAAAAAGTAATTGTGTGTAAATACTATTTTCTCTAAGACTTTTTTCCTAGGCATGGTCTTTGAAACTGTTTTCTCTGGATATTCCCAAGAGAAGAAAAGAACTTCCTATCTCTGCAGAAGTGGTTCAACCATAAGGCTAGAAACTGATTTCTCTGATTTTTTCAGTTACTTTTTTTCATTGTCTGCTAAAAAAAGGAAATCTGCTACCTTATTTGACTCTTGGATATTCCTTTCTGTGTAATGATGAAGCCTTGTCATGATGAAGGTGAACAACAGTCTGTACTTGAAAAATCATGACTGACCTCTCAGCCACACTGTTAAAGACCATGCAAAGATTAAAGTTTTCAAGTTGAATTCAACTGCTGTGCCTGTGTTATTCCAACTAATGCAAGTATGGTAACAGATGCACGTCTTCAGCTCTGATTTACAGTTCAGCACTACAGTACACAGCTACCTAAATTTAAAAGCGTACATAAATTTGTCATTATAAACTGAAAAGATGTGAAAGGGACAGGGATGAGAACATCACAGTGACATTTATTTGCAATGAAACCAAAGTATTGAAGTTCACCATTCTTGAAGTGCAATGTTAATTCATCCATTTCCTCCCCATGTATTTTTTGTTTGAACTTATCTAGGGAGAACTTGAAGAGTGAGATGATATAAAGTCCATGAAATATGTTACCATGATCTTAGAGAATAAGAGAAATACTTTTTGTCATTTCATTTTCTGGCTGCAACCTCTGTTCAGCTCTTGTTGGGATGATAAGGTGCTGCTGCTTCGGCCGCTTCTGCAACTGAGTAGTGTTATCACAATCTGAGTTGTCTTTCTGGGATCTGTGATGAACCCAAGTAATTATTCCACTAGGTGGAAATCTTTATTCCACTACATGTAGTGTTCATCCCACATAAGGCTGAATACGCAGAAGAAATAAATATGTGTTTCACTCTCTGTAACTCTGCCTGATCCTACTGGGGTTTGGTGGCATCCCCTTCCCACTCCTGCAAAGGATGGAGCCAAGTGCAGCCCAGTATTGCTGGAGACAGCATTTATGCTCTGATAGTTGGCATGACTCCTTACTTTAGTAATGAAGACTTGCAGACTCATGACTGCACTGGGCCAGCTGGCTACAAGATAGAGAAGTCTGCAGGACTTGCCACATGCCAGTGTACTGAAAAAGCATTGCGTCCTTCAAGACCTTGTACGAACTGTGCATGGAGGCTTCCGCAGCTTTCCCTGCAGGACTGGGCTCACTAACGTTGCTGAGCCCAGCCTAGCTCCACTCTCATGTTCACCCATGGCTCACAGCACACCACATGCCCAGCTCAACAGAGGCATTTCAACCACTGTAGTAGCTAAGCTTTCTGGCCCAAAAAATAAAACAAATAAATCTTGTTTTATTTACTAGTTTTCTCTCCTTGCTTGGAAAGTGTGTTAGACTACTACTTGCTCTCTTTCTCTCTTCCATCCAGTCTTCTGGCAGACAATGTGTCTTTTTTTTCACAACTACAGTTTACCCTTTTAAAAGCACTCCTCCCAGTGTCATGTTGTTTCCTGAATTTTGGCCTTTATCTCAGGGTATCTACTCTGCAGAGGGCAGGAGCTTGGAACAAACAATTAATTCCTTTCCTAATGACAAGAGTCAAAGCTACTGTTGATACCACTTTTCACTTATAATGACTTTTGGAGCTCGGATTCAGCCCTGCCTGACTTCTCAACCCAAAGTATTAACACTGGGACTGATGAACTACACAACCATATGCTGACTGTGATTAAACTTTCATCAATTTTAGATTCTACTTTAAAAAAAAAAATCAGGGACAACACAACAACCTTTCCTTATAAAATTGTTCAAATCATCAAAACAAAATTTATCAACCACAAAGGTACAGCCACCAATTTTCCAGAACCTGGTCACTTTTCTGATCTTGGCCACGGTGACTGTAGCACTGGGGAGATGAACTCCAGCACAGCCTTCTCAACATGGTGAGCCTCAGCATAGTAATCTTTACCAGTAGCAAGTCAGCAGGAGGTTTTTACTTATCTTGGGCATATTACCACCACAGATGTTGCAAATGCAGAAGGTTCTGGAAAGGGGTGATGGGGCCAACACCTACCACAGATGATGTCAATCCCAAATTCCTTCTTACTTCAGGAACAGCTAGAGTAGAATAATCCTATCCTTGTGGAGTCTCCTTCTCTGGAGATATTCAAAACCCACCTGTATATGTTCCTGTGCACCCTGCTCTAGGGGCACCTGCTTTAGCAGGGGGGCTGGACTAGGTGATCTCCAGGGGTCCCTTCCAACCCCTACCATTCTGTGATTCAGCCCAGTGCTGTCCTTGTATATGCTCCTGGCAATGGTCTTGGTCCCAGTAGATTAATTTCACTCTACTGTAAAACTTCTCCCCTTCCTTCCGTTTCTCTCCAGTACACAGGGTGTTACACAAGGTAGGATTTTTAGTCTGGAAGTGGCTGAAGCTGTGACTTTTCATTGGAAGTATTTGGGAGGAGACATAAAAAAGGTATGCTCTTCCTGATCAATATCTGAAACACAGAAGAGTGCACCTATCCCCCCATCCACTTTTACCTCAGCTGCTTGCATTGCAAAGCCAAAGCTCACAGACTATATATGAAGAGATTTGGGTTGCACTCCTTCCCTTGCACTTTCGTGTCCCAGTAAATGTTTACTATTTATTGTTAATGTATAGTGTGAACTTGTGATGGCTTCCTGTTGAGAAAAAATGATGATGTGAGAGTCTGGCATGTCAACTGCTGTTCTAATAGCAAGAGTTGACGTGTTATCACCACATAGTAGAGTTATTTCTTTTAAGTATATCTATATGCTGAAGACCAGCTGCTTGTATTTTGTCAGTGTGGCACTGACAAAGATGGTTCCTTTATGGAGATCTGCCTCTCATAATCCTGAGTAGTTTATGTTTTTAATTGTGAAGATTTTCTGTACTTATTAGGGTTTGCTGAGCTTCCGGCTCAACAAGGAGTCCTGCTGCCTCTCTTGAGAGCCCCAAAACAGTCCTGTGTGAGTCTGGGTTGCTACGGACATCTGGATGTCATCTGGTCTGTCTTGCCACTCAGGGCAGGGAAGCTTAGATCAGGTTCCCAAGAGCATTCAAGGGCCTTGACCTGCCTAGTTTGGCATTCTCTTGAAATGAAGAGTCTAGCATTCTGTCTCATTGATGGGTGAGACAGAGTCATCACATGGAGTCGTGGCTTTTCTTTAATATTTTTTTCTGTAATTTTCTTTGAAATATTCTATGCAGAAAGTCTGAATAATGTGGAGGGTCTTACATCCGTTTAAACAATTCCTCACTTACTGTGCATATGAGGAGATGAACTAATGCTACATATCTGTCTATGCATATTCTAAACGTAATATATATTTTTATATACTAATATTTATTGTCATGGAAAATTGTCTTGAATTTCCCTCTTATTTGTATTAAGTTTTTAATAGCAATTCTTTTACAGTAGCTGTCATAAATGGTCAGTTTGAATAACTAACAAAAAAAAATCTACCAGACAGCAAAGCAATGAGAATATCAATTGCAATATTAACTTTAAGTGAACATTTATAATAATTAACATGTATTATACATTTATATTTAACATTTATAATAAATTAACATTAGAATTAACTTTAAATAGATTCATGCTTTTACATGTATGTATTTTTTCATTTTATAAAAAAATTTGAAATCCTGGTTTTTTTTTAAATTCAGAAGGAAAAACATTTTTACAAATAGTTTTTACTTTATACATATCATATGTGTATGTGATATATCTGTACAGAGGTATAGTGCATATCTTACATATATGCTATGAATATGTCTTGCATGATATAACATGTATGTATATACATAGATGTATATCCTCTCTGTGTGTATGTTTAAATATCAGAGTCTTGCAGAGTACAAATTTCATAATTTTAAAAATAGTAATATGATTAGCAAAACTCAAGTCATTATCATGCTTTTTTTTTTTTGTATCCCCTTGAAAGAAAGTTTATTTCTGGTAAAGCAGTGTTACCCATGGCACTTTGGATTGAAATGAAAGTGTCTTCCCACTCTTATAAGAAATTTATTATCCCAGCAATTTCTGAAGTAATACCATATCCACATAGGACTGAAGACACAGATATTGTCTTGAATATCAAATACATATACATTTTTAAAATCATAATATAGGTTTTTATGTGGCATACTCTGATAATGGTCTTTGGGTCCCAAACAATTTAGGACATGTAGCTGAACCTCTTCAAATTCTCAGTTCACATCAAGCAATTAAAAGAAATTATTAATAGAGGAAATCTGAGGAGGTTACATTTTTCTTAGAATATAGCCATTCAAAAAATTGGCGACAAAAGCAGTCAGACTGAACAGAACTTCAAGATCAGGATGCCTGCAACACAAACAAAAGACCTGCTGAACTTCACAGTGTAATTTCCTTTCACTTAATTTCTGATTTAGTCTCTGTAATTCAGAATAAATGAAATCTAGATTACAGTAGCTAGATCTCTGTTGTTCATAAGAAAAACAGGGAAAAGCTATGAGATTTTCAAGAAATAGAGGCAGAGAATCAGTTAACAGGAGACACATGTACTTACAAAAATCTTAACCAAGTCAGGATTGCAAGAAAATGGGCAGAGAGAGAGAATAGGAACTACAAAACAATTTCAGGATGAATGCAATTTTACTGAGACATTAATATGACTTATCTTCTCTATTTTTGCCTCTTCAGCCACATTTTCCACCATTAACACCACTTCATCAATTGGCACAGCGAATATGGCTGCAGCAGATGAGAATCAGTAGAATAGAAAGCTCTTTAATGTTAATTGGTCAAAAATTAAGTATGTAAAATCACCGTGGCTTCTGTTCCTTCAAGGATAAAGGACAACGTAAGTTACCTGTTTTCCAATTTTTGTATGCCAGTAAGCTGATTTTTTGCTTCACTTAATTTATGATTTGTTTCTTGATTATGAACCTTTGAGAAAAGCTATTAACGTGTCTGAAACAAATGGATTAGTTTGGAAAGAAAGATGCATTCTGCATAGGAGAAGAAAAACAAAGATCAAAACAATAAAGCTAAATTGAACTAGCTCTGTAATAATTTGATATTCCAGGACAGGCATCTGAGTATCATGTACAGACTAAACCCTCTGCTCAAGCATATCATGCCCACATTCCCCACTCTCCCTTACTTTCTGTTTGTTTTTTTACACAGATGATAAAACCTACTAGGTTTGTGACTGTGCCACTGCTGGAGACTTAAGGCTGGGATTTCCCTGCGTTCCCAAGTTTGTCACCATTTTCAGTGTCGCATTCTTATACTTATCCAAAAGATAGAAGTTAGGAATCTAATTCATAAGGTTTATTAGACAGCTTTCTCCCTCTCTCCTCTCCTCCCTCTGTCTTTCCACCCCCTCCCACACACATACTCGCACACGTGAACAGAAATGATCCCTTTACAACGGGATGAGCTTCTAGCTCTTATATGTAAAATCAGTGGATTGGTACTTGCCTTGCTAGGTTGTCACAGAAGTGTAACTAACTCTCTTCCTTTTTCTAATTTTCTTCACTCCTTTTTAGCTGAAGCTTCTGAGCAACCTATGGAATCCTTCCCCAGATATTTCTGTTGTTGATAGTAGGACTGGTTATTGCAAGTAAATACCTCCGAAGAAGCCCCGAAGTGGCTAATGCACATTGCAGCAGTGTTACCAGCGCAATGTGTAAATGTCAGAAGTTCTGCAAAACCTCAGTTTTAAGTTTCTGGTCAACTTAAACAGGGGACTGCAAATGTAGTTCTGCTAAGAAACTACCAAGTCTCTGCAAAACTTTCAAGGTTTTACTGGCAAAGTTCAGTTTCTTGAGCCCACTCACATGACACCAATCTATTCAGAACGAAGCCATTAACACAATTACAAATAATTTAAAAGTCAAAGAAATTACCTTGAATAAGGCTCAACCTTATTTTGTAATACTTCAGGATTTAATCAACGTGATTTTCTGACTGAGTAAAATCAGCAGAAAGTAAAGCCATCAGGTTTAGCCCCTGTGAGAAAACTATTAACCTTTGCTTAAATGGACACTGATTCAGGACTTACAGTGGTAAACAGGAGTTACTAGTGATTGCTGTGAGCATTAAAGAGTGGAAGTTTAGCAGTCATTGTCTACATTTAGAACAAGTAATTTCCTTTATTAATTCATTCAGTACTAATTGTGTGAGCAGTTACTCAGGCTTCAGTGGCATGGAAATGAATGAGAACGGTTTATGAAAACGTACATTTCATTTATTTTGGAGACAGAAAGAAAATATCAAATAATGAAATTAATTAATTTTAAAAATTATTAGATTTGTTTTGATATTTCAGTTTTGGGTGCTGTAGGTTATGCTAGGATTTATGACTAATTAATCACAATTATTAGAAAGGTAAGCAGCTAAAAGTGAATATTTCTATATATCCTATATTCTCTAGGCATGTTACACATGTGCAGTCCAGTGCAAGCATTGATACAGTACCCTGACATGTTCAGTGCTTTTTGTTTCTTTGGGTTTTTAGAATCTGTGTCAACATTTCCTTTCTATTAAGCCCTATTGTTGTTTTCAGTTTTGTTTCCATGAGTACTAGGAAAAAGTAAACGTCAAATATTTTTTTCCTCAAATAGAAATGTTTACTGCCCTAATTATTTAAGTTGCTACATTGAATGTTAAATAAACTCACATCATTATATCTTGGGATAAGCAATTTTGTCAAAGGATATTGGTTGTGTTTGGAATGCTTGCCTGGAAGGACATACGAATGTCTTGGAAAAAGCATGCCTATTGTCATTCCAGTGAGAAAATGTGCCAGTAAGAAATCATTAACCTGTAAAGACAAAGAGACCCGATAAAACTTTAGAAATGTAGTGGTCTGCTCACCAGTACAAGCAGAAGAGCATTTCATTGACAAAGATTGTCCTGAAGTGTCTATTCCAGTTGAAATCAGAGCTTTGAATTGCTCCACTGGAAATCATAGACACTGAATTCCTTGTACACTGACTGAAGTAACTTATTAAGCATTTACCAATGACCTTGGCTCAAAACAATCCAGACTTCTTAAGGATGACAGTTTCAATTTATGAAAGCAGTCCTGGTTACCAAAACTAGAGAGGCTATCCAATTTAAAAGCTGTCATAAGCATCATTCCCTGAATTTGCTGTTTAGGAGAGTACCTAACCTAATGATGTAGGTCGTTGAATTAAAGGCTATAGTTTATCACCAACAGTTTTCAATTATTGTCTTCAGGACCCTATGTACAAATTTGGTTGAATATCATGGCCATTGTTTTTCCACTGAAATAGCATTGCCATTGATTCCTGCCAGCTTTTGGATGTGATTAATTCATTTATCAAAAGTGATGAATCCAAATCACTTGTGTTTCTGAGGTTATTCTGTCATATCTAGGAATCAGACATCCCATTTACAGGACGGAAAAAGAAATGTCTTCCTGGAGCATGGTAGGCTTGAGAAAACAAGAAGATTAAATGTGTAGCTGGACATTATTGCAGAGTGAGGAGAAAATAAGAAAATACTCAGATTCCTTTTGAAGCATGTAATCTGCCAATAGCTCACAATCAAACTTCTCTCTGAAAATTTCAATGTCTTCTAACTTTAGGTGAGAGAGAAATAACAGAAGATCTTCATGTAATGCTTTCAGTATTGGTTAATACAAAAAAAGATTAAAAGTGCTATTTTTTTAATTATTAAAAAAAATCCACTTTTTAAGTGTAAAGTTTTCCTGCTTGTTCTCTAAGTATACATGTGAACGTATCTCTAAATCCATACTCATTAAGGCTTACAATTAGAACTGAAAGTCTCTTGCACAATGGGAGTAGTTCCTTGGCAGAGAGAGCAGACTGACTAATTTCATCATCATGTCACATGACAGTGCTACTGTACCTAACATTGTATGAGTAGTTGCCTGTTCAGAATGCAGATAACCAAAAGGAATTTGAACTTGTCTCACTGACTTTTAGAGAATGATTAAATCAGGTTATTTACAAGTGGAATGGTATTTTATCATTCCTGGAGTTTCAGTCAAAGACATCATGTACTGTGTGATGTTATTCTTTATCTACATAAGCACTTGAAAATGAATGCATTTAGATGAACCATTCAGAAGTTTGCTTTTATCTTTCATACTACCATTCTGTCCCAAGGGTAGGATATACACTGGTTTTTTAACATGCTACTAGCATGAGATTATTCAACAGTTTGGGCTTTTCAGACTGTTGAAAATCTCTAAAAATATTCCTGAACAGATTTCACTAAATCATGTACATGTTCAGTTATGCCTGTCAGTCCCAGTCATCTGTTAGATATGAATGAGTACATTTTGATAGAAAAATACCTTTAAAGGAAGAAAGATATTATAGGATTTCTTTTGAAAAAAAAAATTATACTGACAGCTATTTCCTAAAACTGCAATGAGAAAAAATAATTTACAATTAGAATAGTGAGCTCTTATAGTTGGCATTGTTACTCTGACACACAAAAGGCCCTTGAGATTAATTATCTACTGTAAAATATCGCTGTGTTTCTTTGTGCTTCTTTGGCTTCTTAAATAACTGGGTTTATAAACATAGTAACTGATCAGATTGGTTTTAGGTACCTAGACACTCCATGTAGTATTCTTCACGTAATTTGATAGCTTGTCTTTAGAAACTCACTTGTAAACACTCGTTCTTTAAGATTACTGAAGTGTATTTTTTTTATTAACAACTCCAAACCATGGATTCTCACCATAAGCCAAAGTATAACCGCATTATCCCCTTATAGCATCCGTCACCAAGGCATGTGCCATTCATGTGGAGTACAAATTATTCTGTCAGGCATTCAAATTTTAGATATCTGAACCTTGGTTTGCTGTATTTCATATTATCTCTTGAATTCATCATTCTTGCTAGGTGTTTCCTCCATCTGTTTTTTTTTTTTTAGTTATTGAGTACTTCTACGTAAATTATTAATATTGTAATTTTGCTGTGGAAATTCAGACAAAGGGCATACCAGGGAAGATAAAAAGATTATCTGGCTTTGGGAATTGGCAATGGGAATGGAAACCTTTTCTTCGCTAAAACACTGACGTAAATTATATGCAACATAGTCAGGAAAATGTTTTCATCCAGAATTGTCCTGGATGTGAAACGTTCCTGAATCTGCAGAAAGACTCGTTTTCTTCAATGTAATTCTGCCTAACCAAAGGACAAACACTGCATTTTGCGGTCAAGTTCATCCATGGAGAAGAGGAAAAGAAAGAGGGGAACTCTTTTTGAGTCCTCCACTGAATGCTACTCGCTTGAACTTAAAGATACAGCAAAACATTATTTGTAACAGCATGATACAGTAATAAGCTTATTAAGTACCTCAAAATATGCTACTATTCATATTTATTCTTTCAAATAGATGTGGAGCTGTCTCTGCTGTAGAAGAGATTCTGCAGTATAAACAGATTCTTCTTGCAATTCTTTGGTTCTACCTGGAAATGAAACGTAGCAATCTCCTGGGGCTTTCTTTGGATTTAAAGAAGGCCCTAAGTTCCCTTTGAAGGAGGATTCCTGGAGATTGGCTGGTATTCAGCGAATTCCAGAGTGCAGGGTTTAAACTGACAGAGACAACCTTGTAAGAACGGGAGCTGTTAATTCACATCCTTTCCCTGCATAGATCATAGTCCAATAGATGAGTGATTGAACGTTTTTCCTTTATGTGTTTCATATATTGCAACTCTGGTTAGTCTGGCAGGTTAATATCAGTAGAGATTTTAATTCATTTCCGTATTTGCTTAAGTTCCATATTTTAATTCTATTAGTTTATTTTCATATTCTGATGGTAATTTTATTAGGGATCCCTTTAAGATATAAGTAAAAAATACTGTTGCATTTCTCTTAATGACTATCTATATCAGCAGTGTATCCAAAAAAAGATATATTATCTATACTTTTCTGAGAATGATTAAATAACAAGTTCTGGAAAAAAAATTGTTTCATAAAAATGTTTTACCTTGCATATTTGGTATACTGATGTATGCAGAAGAATTTCTTACAGTCTTAAAGAAGTTCAGGCCAAAATCTATAGCCTTTATAAGGTAGATATTTCACTGACTTATTAGAGTGCCTCTGAGCAAGCTGCCCTAATTATTTAAGTTGCTACATTGAATGTTAAATAAACTCACATCATTATATCTTGGGATAAGCAATTTTGTCAAAGGATATTGGTTGTGTTTGGAATGCTTGCCTGGAAGGACATACGAATGTCTTGGAAAAAGCATGCCTATTGTCATTCCAGTGAGAAAATGTGCCAGTAAGAAATCATTAACCTGTAAAGACAAAGAGACCCGATAAAACTTTAGAAATGTAGTGGTCTGCTCACCAGTACAAGCAGAAGAGCATTTCATTGACAAAGATTGTCCTGAAGTGTCTATTCCAGTTGAAATCAGAGCTTTGNCCCATGGGCTTTCATGAATGCATTAAATATTTACTCTTCTTTAGAAACTATGTTGCACTGGCTAAACAGGGAAGATTACCTCACAGAGGGACAATAATAGTGAGGGAGCAGGAGAAAATGGTGCAGTTAAGATACTCATGAGCGCTTGATAAAGAGGGTGGGTAACAAGGTTATGAAGTTTGCAGTGAAAAAATCACCCTCATGACACACCAAACCAAAACTAACTCTGAAGAACTTCATCAGGATCTTACAACGCTGTACGAAGATTGCAAATGAAATTCTATATCCACATAAGAAAAATAAAACATGGGAGCGCAGACAACACCGTACACAGACCATTATGATTCATTATGGTCCTTAAACCATTGAATAACAGAAGCTATTAAGTCGTACCAAAAAAATGACCGAGTTATATTTTTCTCCTTTTTTTAGACTCTCATAAAACCAGGATGAGCTACTTAGACCTTTGACATGAGAATCACGATGCTTCTCACTGGCTGCAATCTTTCAGGATAAACCTGCTCCAGCATAGGCTGTCTGTGGGCCCTGTTCCTTTAGGGAATATCCACCTGCGCAGTGGGGTTCTCCAGGAGCTACAGTGCAGATGATACCCACTCCACTATAGATCCTCTCCAGGGGCTGCAGTGAAAAACCTGCTCCACCGGGATCTCTCCCAGGGCCACAGGGGCATGTCTGCTGGGGGCCTGGAGCTCCTTGTCCCCTCCTTCTGCTCTCCCCTCTGGGGTTGCAAGGCTGTTTCTCACATGGTTTCCCTCAGCCCTCACTGCCTCTCCTCACTGAGGCCACCCCTACAGCCCCAAATTGCTACCAAAACCTTGACACCCCCGCTCAGTACAATTATTTACTTTCCAAGTACCTGAGGTCACAATTGTTTAAAAACATTCCTTAGATCCCCTGCATTGGATCATGTGACTGAAAAGTTCATCTCTCACAATTTTTAAATAATGAAGACTTTGTAACTCAATATAGAAATCTCCTAGTTTGCTTTTTGCAAGCGATTAATACTCTACACCTCTTAAAAAATACTACATATTAGTCTATAGATTCCCCCCCCGCTTTTATTATAGTCACCTTCTTTGACTGTATTTGTTTGTTATTTTGTTGGATCAAAATTTTTAGCTTTTCAGCAGCATGGAACACTCTTGTCAAATATTCCCTCCCACCTGTATGACATAGACTAATCTCATGTTTTATTGAGCAATTATGTTGATTGAGCAATAATGGAACAGAACAAAGTAGCTAAAAGATATTTAGATATCATTTTTCAATGTTTCTTCTTAGTATAGACCATATTATGTCCTTAACTGAGATGGTAAAATACCGTAAATCTTTATACTTGTTTAAATTTTTAAACCAGAGTTCTGGCTTCTGCTGATGTCATGATGATTTTTCTACAGATTTCTCTTAAGACACAATTTTAATCTATATATGCTTTTCAAAGTTATAATGATGTCTTTCATGACTTGTTGGTGACAAATGGCACTCGATTTTTTTCAGAACTTGAAAAAAAATTTAAATATGCATATTCATGCAGAAGGCTTCCCTAGAACTTCTGGCTTCCTCCCTCCAATGTTTCATTCATTCTTTCAGAGCATATGTCTAAATGCTGTCTAAATGCTCAAGGACTGATCACAAGTCAGAAGAAAAATTAAGTCCTTTTACTAATTATAAATAGTGATATTAATATCTCAGTGGCCTACAATTTCATACAAAGTCTCTGATTATTTCAATAAGCCAATTAATATACTCAGATTATTCATGAATAATGTATGAGGAGAAAAATAGAAAGCATTACTCTCTTTGAAGAGCTTTCTTGCTCTAGTCAAAGACCTTTTTAAAATATCAGTTACTGTACATCAATACGTTTTTAGATTAAATAACACCATCAGCTACATGAAGCTCTCCAGTAAGGGCCAGAACAAGTAAATTACAGCAGTGAATNCTAATAAGCCAATTAATATACTCAGAGTATTCATGAATACTGTATGAGGAGAAAAATAGAAAGCATTACTCTCTTTGAAGAGCTTTCTTGCTCTAGTCAAAGACCTTTTTAAAATATCAGTTACTGTACATCAATACGTTTTTAGATTAAATAACACCATCAGCTACATGAAGCTCTCCAGTAAGGGCCAGAACAAGTAAATTACAGCAGTGAATAGCCTGATCAGGAGACGTTTGATGGAAATTCAACATCTTGATGTTTTGCAAGACTGAATTAAAAAAACCAGTAACTGAATGTAAGCTCGGACTCCAGCACTGGTGTACAATCAGAGTTTTTTTATACTGTTCTTTTTGTTCTTTCCCTGTCACTGTCTTTGGTGGCTTTCGGATGATCAGGAACAGCTCAGTGCAGAGTTGTTCTTGTATCTCGCCAGTGCTGTGAGCCGCTTACATGCTGTATCTAGGAAAGAGCAACCTGAAAAATACATGCTGTGATTTTTTGTTTTACCGTAATGCATAACAGATGCCCCCTTTGTTGTTTCTAGTTTCCGTAATTGACAGTTTTAATTTCAGTGCATTTCCTGCCAAAATGAAAGTGATATTTTATATTCATTACATGCTAGAGCTATGACAGTTTAGAGGCACAAAAGAAATATCTGGTAAATAAAGAGAAGATCAGCTAAGAAACTGGTATTACCTCTACATGCCAAGAAAATAATGTGCACAGAAGTTGCCAGTCAGAACACAGATTTTCTATCTGAAAAGAACATATCATAAGAACAGCTTTTATTCAGCTCACAGGTAACATTTTTTACACAGCAAAGACTGACTTTTTCCTCTGTGATCAGGCTTGATTTTCTCCAACTTTTCCTTGGAGAGATGACAAAAAGTGAATAGTTTTCTCTTTTTCACCTCTGTAACTTCTGTGGCTGTTGAATACTTTGGGGAAGAAAGTATTTTGAGATTCCTGCATTTGGTTCATCCTGAAGTTCTGTGGAAGTTCTACTATTTTCTGATAATTTTACGAAAGTTTAACAAAGATACAGCCATGAACCGTGTCACTAAAAGCACCAATCTTCTGTAACTTTTAATTTAACTGTCTGAATTGTGTATCTGTTCAGAGAAATCCTGAATGTTTAGATTTTTTCTGAAATTGTTGATTCATTGAAATTATAGGTATGTGCTCATACTTTAGCATACGGTGTCTCTCACTTGAGCTGGAATAATCAAATATTTCTGAATTAGCATCTTCTTCTCAAAGGTAAATTTTGAAAACACAGAGTAATTCATTCTGGAAGGAACTTCAGGAGCTCATATATTCCAACCGTCTGCTCATAAAAGTTATAGAGTAAGGCTGCAAACCAAACTTCCTATATTCTGAGGACTGTTTGACCTAAATCCTGTGTTGGGGTTTCAATGTTGGTTTAGGCATTTTGAGAGTTCCACACCCATTTCAGGAAAACTCACAAATTGAAGTTGTTTAATTTGTTTTCTTCAGTATCATGTGATCTACTGTCATGTTTAATGGCAAGTTTTTAAGGTGTAGAATCAGCTGGTTATTTCTTGTTGAAGAAAGCCAAAGGCCATTCAAAATTTCCTGTCTTTTGGGAAGTTTCTCAAGTATCTATGTTCTTATTTGATGAAATCTGATGATTATTCACTAGATGGAAAACGAGAATTTTACTATACATCTCCATTTTTGTGCCCAGTGTTCTCCAATGTTTGAAAATTTTCCTAACTGCTGATTTTTAAAGATTCATTAATGTTTTATTTGGATGATGGAAGAACTTATTTTGAACCATGACATGCTTTTTAAATGCTACAAATAATAAGAAAAATATAATTAGAAAAAAAGGAAATTATTCATATTAAAAATAAATGAGATTAGAGTAAAAGAAAATAATTTTTTTATCTACTGCGCACGTATCTGCACACATACTTTCCTAAAGCTCAGTCAAAAATTTCAGAGCCTAATGAGAACAAAAATTAATTTAGATGTATAGAAATAATGCTGTGCAGCCCAGATTAGTATTTTATTCAAATATTCATTTCATAATCCATCGTATTACACAGCTTCTCATTTGTTAATATATTGTGTAGTCTTCAAATGGAGGAGGGACAGCTGCTGAGTAATTTCCAGAGCTTCTTTGACTCTTTTCGCAGGCTTACTCCTTCCAGTTAGACTATAAGCCAAGCCTGGCCCTATTCTAGACTTCTTTCTCTCCCTTCCCTCTCCATCCATCCTCAAAGTCCAGCAGGGTCACTAGGAACTTCTGGGAAAAAAAGCTAAATTTTATCATAATGCCTAAACTGTGAAAGAAGTCAAAGGCATGTTCAAACTCCAGTGAGAAAGGGTAGTGCAAGCTACACTGTCAAGTCAGATACAGGAAAGCTTCCAGAGAGAGACAGTGAGAACAATGCAAGAATTTAGCTAAAGCAGGGTTTGAAAGCATAGGAGACCAGAAGATAATTTAAAATATCAGAACTAACCTGTTTCCTTACCTCTTCTATGACGGTCTCTGTGAAGCATCTCTGTAAAGGCTGAGATAAGCATTTGATGGATCAGTGTAGGATCCACAGGATTTTGACAGCAAAATGATAACAAGGGAAAAAAAAGTTCGCTGAACTATGGGAATTTTTTTTATTATGAAGTTACAGGATAGGTAAAGAGGGATAATGGAAATGGAGCCATGAGCTATGAGAATATTAGTGCACCAGAGTGGCCTTGTGCATCACTAGGCTCCCTATCAGTTCACCCAGACTCAAGTTCTCTGCAAAGCACATTATTTTCCAGTAGGTATGTCTGGCAGCAGCACACTTTGTCTCAGAGCTCAGTGATGTACAGACATAGCAGTGATGTTGCAAGCCAGTAAAGCTTTGCACTGCTACTCCTCCCTCTGGTAGACAGAAGCAGTTCCAGACGTGTGTTGCAAACTGACATAGTACTCATCAACAGTTATTTACACTTTGTTCTGCATTGTCTGAGCCCTCTATGAGTTCTGTCTGACCTTGCTGAAATAATCACCCTTAAGCATGTGACATCTGAAAAGTAACTCACATGTTGCTTTTAACTTTTCCTGGTTTATATGTACATTGCCAACCCAGTACAGAATGTCGTTGTCTACTATATATATAAGTTCACAACAACATGTATACATCCTTATGGAATAATCTGATTAATTCACACAGACCTTCCTTACTTCAATCTGTTTTTCCAGAATAACTGTAACACTCTTAATTAAATCTACCCGAATATTAGCATTTTCATTGTGTGTGACCAAAGGAGTGATATATGCATTACTTCATCTGAAGTACATGAAAACATAGCCACACAAACCTTTGAGTTCAAAACACATGGCAGTTCTCTCCTTTCTAATATAAGTTTTATAAATAAGAAAGAGCAGGATAGGACTTTCCCCCGGAGACCAGAGGTCTCTGACTGGAGCAGAGAGGACTTACCCTTGGTCGAAGATCAGGTCAGAGAATACTTAAGCAAACTGAACATATGTAAGTCCATAGGCCCTGATGTGATCCACCTATGAGTGCTGAGAGAGCTGGCTGAAGTAATTACAAGGCCACTTTCCACAATCTTTGAATGATTATGGTGACTGGAAGACACGCCTGAGGACTGGAGGAAAGCAAATGTCATTCTGATCTTCAAGAAGGGCAAGGAGGACACAGTGAACTACAAGCTGGTCAACTTCATTTCGATGGCTGGGAAGGCGATGGAGCAACTAATGTTGAAAAACATTTCCAGGCACATGAAAGCCAAGAAATTCACCAATGGTAGTCATTATGGATTTACCAACAAGAAGTGATGCTTTACCACCTTGATAACCTTTCATGATAAAATTACTGGCTTGGTAGAAAAGCAGTGGATATTATAGAATCACAAAATCACAGAATGGTAGATGTTGGAAGTGACCTCTGGAGATCTTCTAGTCCAACTCCCCTGCTAAAGCAGGTTGCATAGGATCGACTGAGCTTGAGCTTGGAGGAAGTGATGCTTGAATATTAACCAACTCTCTTGGGCCCCTCTACCTTCTAAAGATGTAACTCATGAGATTCCTCCAAGAATGTCCAGAGTTGTAATCCCACTTATTGCCCTGCTTCTTCCACATATGATTCTGAACTCCACCATCTCATGGTCACTGCAACCAAGGCTGCCCCCGGCCTTCACATTCCCAGCCAGTCCTTCTTTTTTGTTAGTACAAGGTTCAGCAGCATAGCTCTCCTTATTGGCTCCTCCACCACCTGTTTCTACCCAGACTTCAGTGAGGCCTTCAATGCTGTCTGCCATAAGATCCTCATAAAAAGGCTNGGCCTTCACATTCCCAACCAGTCCTTCTTTTTTGTTAGTACAAGGTTCAGCAGCATAGCTCTCCTTATTGGCTCCTCCACCACCTGTTTCTACCCAGACTTCAGTGAGGCCTTCAATGCTGTCTGCCATAAGATCCTCATAAAAAGGCTGGTGAAGCATGGGCTGGATGAGTAGACAGTGAGGTGGACTGAAGACTGGCTGCATTTCTGGGCCCAGAGGGTGAAGAATTTTTTCCCAATATCCAACCTAAACCTCCCCTGGAGCAACTTGAGGCTATTTCGTCTTGTCCTATGACTTGTTACTTGGGAGAAGAGATCAATACCCACCTCGCTAGAAAGTCTTTTCAGGTAGTTGTAGAGAGTAAAAAGGTCTCCCCTCAGGCTCCTTTTCTCTGGGCTAAACAATCCGGTTTCCCTCAGCTGCTCCTCATATGACTTGTGCTGTAGACCCTTCACCAGGTTCTTTGCTCTTCTTTGGACGTGCTCCAGCAGCTCAATGTCTTTTTTGCATGAGGGGCTCAAAAGTGGCAACAGTATTTGAGTGGCAGCCTCACCAGTGCTGAGTACAGAGGGAAGAGTTCCACATGATGGAAGTCTCTTTTGTTCTACAGTTGTCCACTTGTATACCTTGTTATGTCATTATACCAGGAATTATTACAGAAAATGGATACTCTGGAAACTTCACCTTACTGCTGCTACCATGTCTCCCGAGATAATTCTGCCCATTGCTTCTTATGTCATTGCTTCTCTTCTTCCTGCAAAAATCCTAAGAGTCTCCTCAGAGAAAGCATCAGATAAGCCTGGATATGAACATCTCACTGCTATTATGGGTGGAAGTCAGATGCTTGCTGACCTATGGGATGCTAACCAGGTGGGCAGCTGGTATGCCAGTAAGACCCTAGTACACAGTACTAGGTCCACGATGTGGACTGTGGCTGAGACGAATCTCTGCATGGTGCGATGGAAATTTTACACCTGAGAAATTAATTTTGGCAACCACATTGCTCCCTGTAGTGTGGGGGAGAGGTGACATCTGTCATTTTGGCATATCACTCCCTATGGCAGCATTTTGCACTAACATGGCTTTTTTTGGTTGTAGCACCATGAGGTCTGTAAGATGTTGGTAATGGTAAGAGTGCCGGATGTGTGCATCCATGGCTGGGCACAGATTTCTTCTAAGGGTCACTTTCTGTTCTTTTTCTCTGGAAACAGTCATAGACATTTTTTGCCAGGTTTCCTCTGAGCTAGTAAGGAACATGTTGTGATATATTAGGTTGCTCTGATAAGCACAGTCAAGTAGCCAGGGAAGAGAGGTGTGAAAAATTAATACACTGTCCCTGGAATGTGGCCCTTTGTCCACTTTATTGTGTTTGAGCCCAGAGTTGTCCCAGAGTGCAGTCTTCATTCGCCTCACAATATCTAGCATATTTATGGACAATGTGTTGTACACTGATGTCCTTTCAGATTAAGTTTTGAGTGACCTCATTACAATATGAGTATGTTAGAGAAACTTTTCATGGCTGCTGGTTGCTGTCCTTTACCTTCATTCAGCTAGCTTTCATTTTTCTGAAACAGCACTATTCTGTGTTTCTGTCAGAAGTTACTCAACCATGTTTCTCCATGTGTTCCTACTGGGAAATTCTCCAGGCAGTAACTCCTCTTCCAGCATAATCAGACCAAAAATTCAATTTAGTCCAGTCCCCAGGTTATCCTTCTGTGCTCCTAGGACTGGGATTACAACATCTTCTTTTTCTTGAGTAGCAGCTGCAGGGATTAACAAAGTGCACTGCAGGACCAAATACTGAAACAGTTGATTAGCAGCATGTGAGACTTGAGTTTTTACAGATCTTTGAAGCCTTGGGCTCCTAGGTTAAACGAAATTTTGGAAGGAAACACTGCAGGGCTCAGGTAGCAAAGGAAGACTGGAGTCAGCAGGATGTTGGTTCATTATATTCTGTGGAGAGTGGTACGTAAACCAATGTATTCTCTCATACATGATTTTTTTTTGTTTTAATGTGACTAGAAGGTCAGATTTTGTGCAACTTTCTTCCCTAGCATGTGACACATGCAGTATGGGACATCAGGTAGTAAGACAACTCAGGTACTATTGCTTAGTGCAACTTCCCATGTCCCAGTTGAACTTGGAAAATGCAAATCCAGACAATCGAGATTGTAAAATCACACAGAAGACACAGGAGGATNGTGACACATGCAGTATGGGACATCAGGTAGTAAGACAACTCAGGTACTATTGCTTAGTGCAACTTCCCATGTCCCAGTTGAACTTGGAAAATGCAAATCCAGACAATCGAGATTGTAAAATCACACAGAAGACACAGGAGGATCAAAGATGTGAAATAAAATTGTCAACAACAAAACAGAAGAGACTCGAGAGCAGATCATTTTAATAAATGAAGATATATTTTTGAGAGATACAGAGATTTCAAAGAGAACCATCAGGATATCTCAAAAATTTTACAGAATTATTGCAGTAAAACTTGAAACTTCACTGGTGCAAAATGAGCTAAT
>VZSC01004251.1:0-111459 GCA_013398225.1 Steatornis caripensis
TCCCAGAGGAGACGAGACCCTCAATACCCAGTGATGTTCCCTTCATAAAGCTCTTGTGACATCTCACCAAGGCAAGAAACCAGACTGTTTGAGATAAAGAGCTGAATCACGTGGAGAGCAGTTCACACGCCTAAGGCTTCACAGAACACTCGTGACCCAGCCAAGAAACGCACCCCAAAATCCCAGGGCTCTCCTACGAGAGTGCAAAACCCGGGCAGACCCTGGTCTCACAGTGAGGAGTTCCCTTGATCCCACTACCTGCGGGAACACCATGCTTTTGCTATTGGCACGCACACGGCTGCCCCCCTCGTGGCTTCTTGTCGCTTCAGTAGCTGCAGTACTTTTAATCTTTTCAGATGATAACCCCTGCAGTATAATCACATAGGCAGAGGTAAGGATTGGACTGTCTGAACCTCTACAACAGTTGCGTAGTACAGTATTTCCATTGGCTATGTTGAGTTTTCTTTTTTTGGCACTGCCATCACATATATTACAATTATGTTAACAAGCCCGTCTTTCTAAAGAACTCCTGGTTTTCTCTTTATTACCCTAAGACTTACTTCCAGTCATTTCTCATCTATCCTTACCAGGTCATTTTTGATATATTGTACAAGTGCAAAGGAGAGCTCTACTTCACAAGCAAATTCAAATGACTATTACATATACTCTGCTTTTGAGGGTGTAGGAGGGATAGAAGCGAAGCACGCATGATGTGCTGAGTAGCGTGTACTGCAGCTCCTCCGCACGCCCTGCTGCACAGACAGTGTAAGATCCCACGGCTAGGCACGTTATGTGATTTAGTTCCCGTTCCAGATTGAGCTCCTAGCTCAGGAGGTCCCTAGCTCAATTCCCAGAGTGTCGGCCAAGATGACAGTCATTACAAACAGATCTTTTAAGCAAGCCCCGAAGAGAAATCCCTGCCTCTCCACCTGGCTGGGTTCTGCCCTGAAATGTTAGTGCTAAAGGCCACCGAAAGTCACTGTCCCAACTACGAAAAATTCGTATCGTATTCTGAGATTTGTATCTGTTACTCAGAGCTGAGAACAGTATGAGTCAACACTGCCTGTAATTAAATTTATTTTTTCCTCTGTTAGAAAAAGTAAAATGCTCTTTTAAAGTGTTTTCATAATTTTATGGAAAACTATTAAAAAACTACAGAATGAATAAAATATAAGAATAATTTTGCACCTACTGATGCAAAAGAAATTACTACCCTTATAGTGGCTTTAAGCATGACTGCTATGAAAATTGCTGTAGGTTTCGTCCAGTTAAGAGAGAGAAATAGAGGAGCCAGCTTATTTTCTTTAAGACTATAAGAGAAATGTAAATCCTTATAGACCATTTTGGACTTCTAAACTAGTTAGAAAAAGGCACTGGGCTGATATATTCTCTGCCTCCTTGGAATCACTCATCTTTTCTCTCCATTGCTGCATTGCAGACTGGAAGCATTGCTATTTTTCTGACAACATTCTCATTTTGCCAGCTTCCAAGAAATCTCTAGACAGGGATTGTCAGTTCTAATTACGCAGCTCGTGCTGCAGCGACAGGTGGTTACCAAAGACTCAGAAATGACACTTTGACTTTTGCAAATGGATTATAAAGTTTGGCCCATGTTCTTGACAAAAGCAGCCATAAAGGAGGGAAGACAGGAGAGTGGTGAAGGCAGTCACATGAAACTGGGAAGCCCTGGTCATGTTGGCTTCTCTGCCAAGCCTTCCCAAACACGTTTGTGCAAGGTACACCTGGGCCGACTACGGGCACGCCAGTCCTCAAGCTGTGAGATCTATAGAGATTTACAACATATCTAACGAGTTGAGCACTAAAAGCAATGGAGTTACACATACGTGGTGCTGTGCTCGCATAATTTAGCTCCATACCTTCCTCCAGAGAGTACAGCATGGGTAGATTCGCTAGCTTGGCATCTCTGTGCCACAGCCATGGCATGCCACAGGCATCACAGGCATGTCACATCTCTAGCCCCCCTGCAACAAATTGGATTGGATGCTCAAGGATCCAGTCTTTAGTAGAAGCTTTTTCCATCCATTAAGTGGAGACAATAGCACTTTCTACTTCATAGGACAACCTTACTGTTTGGAGCATTAAGGACGCAATATTTCTGCCCAAGGATTTCATCCAAACCTCAGACTTTTCTTTGATTCTGGTAAGCTTTAATCCTACCCTAAAGAGCCAGCACTTCTGCCCTAAAACCAGAAGTGTCCAGCTCTTCTAAACTCTTACCAAATAGCAATGGGTTATACATAAATTTTAATTAGGGACGCCACTGTGAATTGATCTGACCTAAGCCAAGTATGAGACCAGACCTCCACAGATGTAAAGGAGGTGAAAGCCACACAGAAGTGAATCAAAAGACCCTGCAGTGAGAAGAGAATGCCAAGATGAAAGGAGAGGAGTTTGAACTCTTCAGTGCTCTCAGACTTCAGTGTCCCACAAGCACAGATCTGCAGGCAACTCCTTGAGTTAAGCCATGTCTCAGCTGGCACTCAATAGAACAATGACCAAATGCTGCTGAAATCACTTGTGTAACTTAGACATCACCCTGAGCAAAGGCCAATGCCTTTTTTGGAGTGACTGCATTTCAGTCACTCCAACACAGGGAAAGGGAGATGAAATGTGGTTAGCAATGGCAGGCTTTAGAAGTTAGAGCTACAGGGACAAAGAGGTTCCTGTCTTGGTAACAGGATGACTTCAAAGAGTCTTAAAGACTTGGTCCTCTTTCTGATACTGAGCTTGCACAGGCAAAGTCTAGTTCTATTCCTCTGGTAAAATTTCAGATATCCAATATTACCACTCAGAAGAAAAAGGAAAAATCTGTTGCAATATACATACACTCATGCATGCATGCCAGGCTCCAGAAAGCTGGCCGACACCTTGCAGTGATTGGAGAAAAGTAACGCAACAGCAAAGCACGACAAATTTCTGAGATCTATGCCTTTTTGAGCCAAAAGTCACTTGCAGAGAAGCATATATAAGCAGGATTGTGCTCCAACAGTAGAGCAGTAGCCATAACACACAAGTGCCAGATGGAAGCTGGCATCAGCCAACACGGACAGGCTGAAATGCCAGAGAATGTTTCCCAAACAACACTCACTGCAAAAGTGACTACAAAGTTTGTATTGGAACAGGAGAGAGCACCCTTCCCCACTGGAGTTGTGGGCTAGGATGCTGAGCAACGAGGGGATTTCTGTCCTCACCTGACCCACTAACACAACCTGCTCTTTCTCCAGTTGCCGGTTGCTGGACCGCTGAAGACAAATGAGTTTCCATGCTGGACTTGAAAATGGCATGTGGCTGTGAGCTCGTCACCCCTCACATTGGTAGGCTGTGACCCACGGAGGTCGGACTGTGACAACACTTGCATGAGTTGCAGCAGATTGGCACGGCTGAGGTCTCGCTACCTGATGAGTGTGTCAAGTGTTTTTAACAAACTCCTCTCTGCAGCTTGCTTGTTATCAACCAAGCTCCAGGCAGGGCTGTCTGTCCTTTCCCCCTCTGCTAGGTGCATGCTCTCTGCACCCATTTGAGGAAGATGTCAAGCTTTCAGTGCCTATTGCTTTCCTTTTAGTGGGGAAAGAGCAATGAATCACGTGCATGCACGTGTACACAAGGCCAAAGCTGAGAATAGGACAGGAGTGATCCTGGTATTCCCAAGTATTCCACAGGCTGGGCAGCAGGGCTGTTTCCATCAGGCTTAAAGGAAAATATCATCGTCATCATAACACGTCTCCTGTCATCTGCAAACACTGCTGCTACTAAGGCTTACCTTTAATTTTACATCTCTAAACAAGCCCCTTGCAGTGATGCTGAGCTAAAACCAGACTCCTCCAGCATCCCTCTGGGGACAGAAATAATCCAAAACCACTTGTTCCCCACCGTGAACAAAGGTCATTATTTTGACAAATTAGTAAAATCTCTCTCAGTCAGCAGTGGTGACCCTGAATTATTCAGCATGCATCTGTCTTTTTCCCTTACAAAAACGGCCTGTAAAGCAATAAGTGTATTTCCCTTGAACCACTTCTTAAAGATGTAAGACAGTTTGGGTTCACTCCAGTGCCCATTGAAGTCAATGGGAGTCTTTCATTTAATTTTCATTTAATTAATTTCATTAAATTTGCAGATGATGCCAAGCTGGGAGGGGTTGTAAGTACTTTGGATAACAGGATTAGAATTCAAAATGATAGTGTAGAAAATTGTCTGAAATAAATAGATGCAATTCAAGAAAGGTAAGAGCAAAGTGTAAAGTTAGATAAAAACAAGTATAGGATGCGGAAAGATTGGCCTGGTGACAGCAGTGAAGAAAAGGATCTGAACTAGAGAGGATCAGAAACTCTCCATCTCTAGGGGATCATTGAGAAGTGGAAGACGGCAGAATTACCATCTGCAGTAATTTTTAATAAAATGAACTGAAGTCTTTGTAGCAACATAAGTTATGTTGTAGAATGCAATCAAGTAAGTTTGCAGAGCACAAAGTAAATGTTACTTCATACATTCTTCTTTCCCTACAAGATGTGATAAAATGCTAAATATATTCTTCTCACCTGTATTTATAGCAATAATGGTGCTAATTTACATCACTTTGTGAAGTATTCTGATACACAAGACAAGCCATTGCCTGAAAATTGATTGCATTTCATTAAATCAAGAGAATTCAAGGAAAAAACATATTAAAAAGATGGGAGCAAAGGCATCCTGTTTTCCTCATGCAGCTAAACAAAGGCCTGATTTAGGACCAGTTAAATTACTATGGATCAATACTGTTTCATTTCCGTGTCTCTTTCTTTGTGCAGTCTAAGAAAATAATAACAACAATGGTGATGATGATGAACATTTTATATTTGAACTATTCCTATCATCTAATAGCGTTCCGGTGTTTTGCAAAAAAAAATAAATCACCCAACACCACTTTGTAAAGCACATCGTAGTGAAGCCTCAGTGTTTATGACATAAACATGTGTCTGTGGGTGCATTTTTTCATATAAATACGTATTTATATAGGATAGATATTATTATCCTCATTGCGCAAATGAAGGAATGAAATGTTTACGAAGCTTTCCCATGGTCACAAAGTGCCGGGCAACGCTATCTGCAAACGCTATCTGGGGCTAGAAATGAAGTCTCGTTACTGTAAGGTTTGAGAATAATAAACCAAACCACGAAAATAGCTATACTTAGCATAAATAGGAACGGCAGGTCAGAAACTATTTCCTCTCACAGACGTAGTCTAGAAAAAATAATGAAACAAAAACCACACTCATGGAATGGATAGAAACCCAGGTGAGGACTAAAGAGGCGCAGTTTCTATTTCATCTCTGCCATTTGACCTCATAAAAGATTTGTTTTCTGCTCGTATCATTCATTCATTCATTAATGTTTTATTTATAGCTGTTGAGATTGTCACAGGACAGTCTCTGATAGGGAACCGCAGTTCCTAGTCATTGAGACTGTATGCTCTTGGGACATGTAGGTGCTATCATAATATAAATGTACTAAAAGAGACAGTAATAAACATGGTAAGAACAAACGTCTGTCTTGTGTCTACAGCTCTTGCAATGCAAAAGAAAACAGACCATATATATAGGACTTCGGCTATGATGTGCTTGGGGCTGATAATTAGCAAACAAAGACAGTTCTTAAAATATGCTTAAGGTCAGTATAAGATTAGAAACACATCAGCTTTTCTCACCATAACCAAAGAGAAAGCCAAATTGTGCTCTAGTTCTCAACCTGTCGGTCCTGTCGCAGCTAATGGGGTTACATGGCAGTGCAGTCTAGGTGCCATTTGGCCTTCAAGTGAAAAGCAGTTGATCTTGCTGCTAACCTGAGGCTACAGTTCCTCTGAGCTTCCTTTCACTTTCAAAGACACGACAAGAGGAACACATTCGATACAACATTTCAGGAGCTGATTTCATTGAGGATGGGGAATCGAAGGTGGAGGACAACTTGGAAGCATTTTGTAAGATTTTAGCTGTTTGCTACCCATTGACTCTGATGGGAGTCATGCTGCTCTGATCTTTCAAATGCTTTCACACTTTTTCAATTCTGACAAGCACTCATACCATGTACCTATTTACTGTTAAATCAAAATGAGTCCTGAACTCTGATATCCGAGCTATGTTCAAACAACCAAGAAGGAAGAATACCCAGATTACGAAAGAGACTCCATCTGAAAGGAGACTTCTCTGTTGTATCGACACGTCTTGCATGTTCTGAGTGTTTAGGAACTGATGATGTTTATAACAAAGTTGCATAACTGATCAAGAAGCCCCGATGAAGCTGTGTCTCATGCAAAAACAACAGGGTACGGAAGCTACAGGAACGAGCAGGCATGAACTATGTTAGAGTCCCTCACAGAAATACATGAAACAGCAGAGCCATTTTGCTTACGTTTTAGTAGGATGTTAAGATGACTTTTTTCCTTAAGCTTAAGAAATTGCCTGGAAGATGAGTGAAGTAGATTTTATAGCGAGGCTCCTCAGGAATTGCAGGTTGGAGAGTTAGGTGGATGGATACATGAGTGTTTCACTTCTTTACAGGGCACGTAAGTGATACGACAATGCAGCATGTCAGATCTTCTCTGGCATTTCGCGGATACACTTGCTCTTTTATAAAGACCTCATGGCCAAAACCCAGCAACGCTCATGTATTTAGTGTCGATGCTGTGTCAGACACACTCAGTCTTTAGTGCTTCACTTATGCTAACCCGCAAGACCCCTGCATAAGCATACCCTGGCCTACATTGCAGGCACCTACCCTCTCTTGGTTTCCAGACAACGTGAACAAACTGGACAGCTCAACTATATGCAAAGTTCCCTGGAAAAATGGACAGATTAATGCCAAGCTCTCAGCACAGTGAGCTGGCAGGAGCTCACTGGTTTTATCCTTTACACTTACCAGTGGGCTGAGTAGACAACTGATGACAAGGTTTAAATATTACTGCAATTATACTGAGCTCAACCTCAACTCTAGCTGCTCATAAACTTACCTTTTTTACTTAAAACAGAGCAGAGACTGGGCTCATTTAGTATCCCTGTGCTCGCTAATCACGCACTTGCCATTGCAGCTTCAAAGTGGCAGACTGTAAGGTTTGCTGGCATCCCATCACTCTCCTTGCTTTTCCTGCTGGAAGCCTGCCCGTGCCATCACTCTGTTGTGCTCAGCTTCAAGACCTACTATGAAAAAAGTTGGAAGTATCTGATGATTGCCACTCATCCATTCCCAGGGAGAGAAGACTGAAAGAGAGAGCGCACTTCTTTGTGTGGGGTAGCATTCAGAGGGCTCCACAAAGCTTTCTGAACTTCTCCAAGAATTATTTGCTGTGAGATTCTTAGGTGAGTTATTAAACCCCCTATTTCCCCCTCAGGCAAATAAGGGTTGTCTGCCTCAGGAAGATGCTATGAGGAACTCGCTAAGATTATTCAGATTTTCTTTCAGAAGCAGAGGTGATCCTCACCATGCAAAATCGCATTATAGAAAGAGAAAAGCTGATTACAGGACACGTATAAGTTCCTCCCTGGGCTCTTCTCTGCTGTGTCTCACCCAATCTCTGTGTACGTATGTGTACATTTCAGTAGGCTGATGTACAGCAGTTAAGAAGAGGCTCCCTAATTCTTTCCTTTTTGCTTGTTTGAAAAGCAGGACTCCATATAACAGAGGGAGAAGGAAAACGAAAGATGTGATATTTACAACAGAACGGATTGCTGCAAAATCTCCGTGTGTAGTTATTGATGCCTACAGGCCTGCTGGGGACGAAGCTGCACTTCAGACTTGTTGGCTTCCATGTTTTTTTTGCATAAAGCAGTACTAAAAAAGAGTTGTTCTGTCACCCTCAGATACTGAGAGGAGATCTTAGCACAGTCTCCTCTGGATCTGTGAGCCTTCTTCCCTCAGACATGTGCAGACAAGGGAGATTTTAGTTTCTTTGCACTTATAGATGAATATGTGTGAATGCTGAAAGGCTTTCACAACCTAAAATAAAACTTTCCACGTTAGCAGACACTTAGATGGAGACGTCACTCACATGGCATCTGTGTCTGTCCTACCTGTTTTTTATGTACAAAACACCATCCACAGAAGTAGCCTGGCCAACTCATTTTACCAAGAGTGCTTTCTTCCAAATCCCCATAGCTGGCTAGCACATAAATGTTGCTATTTAGGCTCTTTGGATTACAACAGTTTTTTCATTCCCATACTACTTGTAAATCTTCTGACAAAATTTATGAGCAAAGATAATTTCCCAGTGGGTCAATGCAAGCTTCTTCCTCTTTTGCACAACTTCTTAATAGACTGGGTGTACTGCAGAAGCATGTTCCCTTCTAATATGTTATTCCTCGTACAATCTTAAAGTTACTCTACTTTAAGTAAATCTGCCTGTTTCAGCTAAAAGTTGTGTAGCCTCAGGGATTCTTTATCAGATAAGGAGATGATCTTTTTAACACCTTGAGTTTCTGACTTTCATATCTCGCATTAAATCAATCTCCCTTTCATGATTTATATTTATGCCAATGCCCAATTCTATTACAACTCTCTCTTCTGCTTTCTCAATTTCCTCCATTATTCTTTTTTTGGTCTATAATATCAGTTCGGTGGCTAACTCATAGGCTGTCACTTCACATTTATGAACTGAAACATGAATGTGCATTATTAGTTTATTTTTATGCAAATCCATGATAACTAATGCACTGATTCAATTTCTGCCAAGAAGCTTTATGTTTGGTTTCATGATATCTGGCCTCTAACCTCCATCACTCCAAACAAACTTTTACATCTATATTTACATATTGGGATCATTACAGTTCTTTTATCTCCCTGTCCCAATGACTTCAGAAGCTATAATGGCTTTAGGTGGGAGTTTAATTAGAAACTGCTCTTTTCTGTATTTCAGGATACATTTCATGAGGAAAAATAGGACTCTAACAAATGAAAAGATTGATGTAACCCCCCTAAAAGCCCTAGCCTAGCCAGATTAAGGGTTTAGTGGAACAGACAGACAGTGGGAGATCACGGTGGTGCCCCACTCCTTAGGAAGCTGGCATTCATTTTATACTGGTTTATATCCCTGTAACAAAACCACTCTCAGTAGCTTGTGTCTGTTTTACAATGATACCAGTGCAGGCAGAACCAAACTATTCTCAGCAGGTTTTTTCCTTATTTCCCCTCTTTGATGAGCAGGGAGTATCTCTGAGTATCTTCAGAGATATACTCAGGTGAGTCTTGGTCCCCCAGCTCCGGCCCATCTGCGCTCCTGGCATGCTATGAAGAGGAAAGAAAACATGTGAGCCTTTTCCACTTAGAGATAACTGGACCGCTCACTGCAGTGTCAGCTTCTGCCAAAAAAGCCAAGTTGGGGTTGTTCCCATGAAGAAAAGTGTCATGGTTTAAAGCTGGGCTAGCTATTAAACCAACGACAGATGCTCTTTGTTAACCCACTCCCTCCCCAAGGCGGGGAAAGAGAAAAGGGAAAGAGACTTACGGGTTGGAAAAGTTAAAACAGCTTTAATCTAACTACAATAATAATGTATGATAATAATAGGAAAAATAATAATGAAATATATACAAATATATACAAAACCAATATCGAGCTTGCCCCTCCCCAACAATGAATACATCACCCAGATGCTTCAGGGCACACCCTGGGAAGTGCCAGACTGTACTCAGCAGCAGCAGGAGCTGGATTCAGGAATGCACAGATCGGGATCGAGGGCAGAAGAATCAGAGTCCTCCTTGGATGCTGGCCATAGAAGAAGAGAACGAGACCCTTGTGATCCCTCAGCTTTATACCGAGTATGATGCGTATGGGATGGAATACTCCCTCTGGTCAGGTTTGGGTCACCTGTCCGACCCACTCCTCCCCACAGGACGGTCACAGCTGGGACCCCTTCTCTACTCTTTCAGTTCTGACGCATAGGAAGTCAGCAGAAGCAAGCATCGACCTTGGTCTCCGTAGGGATAACTATAAGCAAGAGCCTTACTGCATACCATTGCTTGTGATGTTCCAGCACTAACTACAAACACCAAGCCTTATCACTGCTAGAAGCAGCTACTGTCTGGAAAAACATGCAGTTAATGTCAGAGTGCAGCTTCTCAGAAGAGACTTCACTAAAAAGTAAAGTTACTAAAAGAAAATTGGTTCCGTCCTGGCCCAAACCAGGACATTAAGATGCCAAACTCCAGAAAGGCCTGCCTGAGTGATGGTCTCATTGTGATTTAGCTCATTAAAACTCATTAGGGTAGGTGTGACGCACCCATGAAATCTGCTAGCAGCAAACTGGTCTACCCAGGGACTAAGGTTCCAGAAGACGTAAATGTGTCTCAACTCCAACCTGTGTGCTGCAGGCACCAGGTGGGTCTGAACAGAGGGCTTAGCATCTGAAGCCTTTTCAAAAGGAAAATTTAATGATAGCTGAGTAATAAATCTGAGGATTCAGCAGAATTTTCTATACTTACTTACTGTAGGTGGCTGGTGGATGACAGTTTTTCTACTTTTGGGTTGGTGGGCTTCACCTGCTTACTGCCAGAACTTGCCAGGGATGGCTCAGATTTCATCCTGATCATGCCCTTAAAATGATCTCTCAAATCATATTTTCCAATGAAACCTGAAGTTGAGTGCTCAACTCCCATTAGACCACACAAGCTCAGTGGCCTTAAATCACATTGAAAACTTCACCATTACAATCCAGTTGTTTTTCTAATCCTTCCTTGGATCGTTTCAGTAAATAAAACATAGAGTAAATGACAGATCAGGCAAAGGTAATTATTAGCAAATGTGGGGATATCCATTGTAAAATGAGGGGCAGCTTATGGCCCTAAAATCTTGACATATGATACCAACCGCTGGCAAAAGTATATGATTAAACATCATTGTTGAAAGCAGAAGTTTATAATTTCACTTATCATTTCAGCCTTGACAGTGTTTAAAGAAGATAACTCATCTTTTGCCGATGACTGAGTGGGAAAGAGACGAGGACCCTTCCACTGTGGATCCCCTCTCCACCTGCACAATAACAGATTATTTCTTTATTTGTATCCTGTGCCGTTGAGTGAAGGAAGTCCTTTCCCAGGTAATGTGCTTCTAGGATCATCTTCACTCATGTCCCCTAGTAATTTCTGATCTATCTTTTCTACAATTTCTCTGTGTTGGGTGCACTTTATGACATTTAACACCTCATTTTATGCACTCAGCTCTCTCAGAGCCTCAACAGCAACAAACCAACCAACCAGCCCATGAAGAAAACTCTTACTGGTAATTAGCTCTGCTGGAGACCAGATGATAACTGTCAGATCTGGACACTAAAAAGTACAGGATGAGGTTACTCATACCTATGTGCAGCTTTCCTAGCAGCCTGAGCTCCAAGGAAATAAATATCAACGAATGCAGCCCAGCTGAATCTACTTAGAAGAGAGAGAGCAGGAGATGAGATTAGACACACAGATTGCTTAACCTGGGAACAAAGGGCAGAATCTGGAAAACTACTTGTCAAGGTGTCTTCAAAAATTAGTATAGTACAAACAACTGCATTGCCAGAGGGGCTGTTTCTTATCCCGTCTGCAGGCCTCTGTGAAATCCTTGTGATGAAATTCTCAGCCCTAGGGGAACAGTTGCTTTCAAGATTTGTCACAAGCTTGAAACTCAGCTCGGCATCATCAAAATGTGTGAAGAACTTTCAAGGAAACATGGGCTGACTTATGGCTATAGCACTGAAACAGCTAAAATTGGCTCTGGCTGATCTTTGCTTTCAGCATTAAGCCGATGCCAAACTAAACCATCCAGAGACGGTGAGAGCTGTGCTTAGACACACACAAAAAAAAAATCTAATAAAGACTAGACTTTCTCTTGTCTTCACCAAATAAAGTCCAGAGCAATCCCATTAACTACACTGGGTTAACTCTGGATTTTCAGCAGCAGAAATGAGATCCAATCATTAGCAGAAATGGTATGTGTGCATGGATGACTAGCCATGATTTCTTATTTCAGTGACAGCCAAGTGCAATTAATCCAGTGCTTACAGACAATGCATAAAATGTAGTTTAGTACACAACCACCGTGCCTTTAGATGCCTAGTCGCGGGGGCAAATGATACTTTCTTTCACTACTGAAGTTTCACTTCTCCCTCTGCGGCTTTTAGAAGAATGAAATGGAGCATGTAATGGAACGTCATGTTCTTAGGTTTCATTTTGCTACCAGCTCCAGGTCTGCACAAAATCTCAAACAAACAGCTTTTCACTTCCTCACAAATGCTAAAAGAAATCGCTGAAGGTACTCAAATCCTGAAGTCTAAAGAGGATGCCCTAAATTTACTCAAACACAAAACCCTTTACAGTTGCAAAATAATTACCTGCTTGCAAATAATCAGGTTATTATAAAGTTATTATATGGAAGAGATTATAGAAGTCCGGAGAAAATATCAGCTTCCTATAATACCCACCTGCTCTAAATACACAGTTACACTTTTAACTAAAATTGAAGAGCCATTAAGGCCAGTTTTTGTAGGTGCTCAGGCTTCTAATTCCCAATGAAATGAATTGGATTTGAATGCCTAAATACGTTCAGAAATCAGGCTTATCATCCAATAACCAGTTAAACAAGGTGATGCTGCAAAATAAGGCTGAAACAGGAAAGTTGTTCAGCATTTCCACATGCAGCTGATGTGGGGAAAATACTAGCACTAGTGACTCCTACAAACAAATAGACCACCTGTGCCACAGTCTTGGAAAAGACAGTAGACCAGATCCTGTCACATGTGTAAAGCATGAGAACTATTACAGATAATTATTTTTGATAATAAACCAGACTCTGATAACAATTTGAATTCTAACACCTCAAAGCACTTTTCAGACGTGTGTTACTTGTTTACCTTCTCATGCTCTTGGAAACCCTTCAGAAGTACTGCATCAATTTTACAAGTAACTGCAAAGAGAACAAGTAAATGGGTAGCCAAAAGTCATCATGGAAAACCAGGGAAGAGCTGAGAGCACAAGCTAGGACTACACCGCACTTGACAGAATGAAACAATGCAAAACCATCTGCCTCAAAACATACTCATTCTGAGCTATTTGAAGACAGCAAGTTTTAAAATTTGATTATGCCACAACAAAAACCTATCTGGAAAAGGATGAATTGGTCTTCCATAGGATACATTTGTTCTGCCCTAGCTCCCTCAGTGGAAGTTGTGCACTTCTGCAAATCCTAAACAAGGAACTGCAGGATCTAGATGTAAAGCCAATGGTGCTTACCAGACATTAAGATATCACCAGGTATTTTATTGTCTCAAAGTTTTCAGAAAAGGTTAGCAATGGGACTGATACAAGAAGGCTAAAAACTGGCAACCCCAAGGGTAACTAAGGGCAGAAACACAGAGAAAAATATTTAAGACACAGCAAGCACAGAAAAACAGCAAAAGAAGCAGCAACACACAGTATGGAACAGCTGGATAGCCACTACAGAAGAGCCACAGGAGGAGGGAGAGACGAGGCTAGTTAAGACGATGAGTGGGATGGATATTACTAGCTGAGTACTAGTGACAACAGCAGCTAACAGAGTCAAGCACTGGAGAGAAAAGTCTATCCAAAGGCGGACAACATCACCTCCCGTACATTGTCTTTACGATCATTTTCCTGCATATATGTGGAAGGGAAGAGAGACATGAAAATCTGCTCCGTGGATACAGATGCTTCACCATTACAGCTATAGCAGGACACTGATCTGCAAGATTCTTTCCTGAATTTAGAAGATCTCCGCACTGCACTCAGAAATTCAAGTATCGCTCTCCGTGGCACCCAAGGGAACTGTTCATCCTCTAGATTTGTGTTTACATTTCTTATCTCCTTATTAATCCTTGGCCTGGTATACAGTGAGCATGATTATCTGCTCACTTTTCAAACGCTTTGAAAAGTGCCCCACCTCAGTGTATCAGCCACAGAGGTCTGAAACTTACCTTGCCTAAGCCAATTCATTTAGCCAGTGGCCTGATGTACAAAGTCCTCGCCTCTTAAGCTTCAGGCAAAGAGGGTTACATGCTTGCCTCAACAAGGTCCTAGAAAGTAATGCAAAATGGTCCAGACGATGGATAAAAGGGAAGAAATCTTCAGTCAGCAGACCTTATAGACTCTGTTACATAAGAACTCTGGAAATATTTCTAAATCCTTACGCAGCCACTAATATTTTATCACAATGGTAATTTTTATGTGCTGTGATTAAGTTAAATTTAACAGGAGTGCTTCCTAAAAAGTCTGTGCTCTGTCCTAGTTAGGGTTATGTATATTATTCACAATCATAATGATGATGCTTAGATAAGTACATTTTACGTAAAGATCTCAAAGCATTTTTCGAGGATTTTGTATTAATGCTCTTTATCTGTCGAGGTAATTCACAACCATTACACGTCTTTTGTATGTGTCTGTGCTGAGACAGATCAAATAAATGACATGCCAAAGATCACAATAGCACACCGATGTCACAGCTGAAAGCACATGCCAGAGCCCACGCTATAACCAGCACATTCAATGCAGCGCCTGAAAACCCATCCAATGGGTTATCCAATTGTTATCCAATCTTATTAAGCCAGAGGCAAATGAAATTAAAATCAAAAGTCATACACTGTACGCAGACTGAGCCCTTATTACAACCTGTAATGCCTAAAATCCCAACCCAGGATTAACCACTAGAGCATACTTCCTTTCTTCATTACCAAAGAACAAGGGAGAACTAGACGTGATTCTAAGTCCTGGGCTCATTATGACCTTTTGACCACTTAGCCTTCCTAACAATTGTAGGCTCTTTTTTTCCTTCATACGTGTACGTCCTAAATAAGCCTCTTGTTCTTCCAGTTGTCTCCGAGTACTCTAGGAGTCCTCCAAATATCCCGTAGCTAATATTCAGGATATTTCAGATCTAACCAGCAGTTTCCCTACTAATTCCAGATCACCGAGCCTAATCGTCAGCTAATATTAATCAATATAGTACTGATACAGTCATGGGATCTTAGCACATTTAAATGAACTGAAAACGTCTTGTCACGCATGTTTTTATTTTAATAAGACCAGTCCCTTCCATAGCTCATACAACACCTGGACAGTTCTGCAAATGATAAGCAAAAGCTAAGTCACTTAGTGCCTATGCTGTATATGTCCAGAAAAATCCTAAACTGGACTGAGAAGACAATAATTTATACTGCATATTCTAACTTTTTAGTGCGTGGTAATAAAGCAACACAGAGTTTTGTGTCATGATCTGGAGGATGGGTAAGAGCAGGCACAAAGAGCTATAAATAACACATCTTCTAAAATAAAGTGGCAGACGGTCACTGGAACTGAAGAACACAGAGTTTTAAAGCTAAAGGGAACTTTTAAAGAGAAAGAATCACAACTTATAATGATTAATGCAAGTTCCTGTTCTGGAGACGGGTGCTGTTGGACGATCGGAGCTCAATTTAGCTTTCATTTATATCAGTGTAACATCATGTGCTTCAGTAATGCCCTGCTGGCTTAGCCCAGTGGAAGAAAGAAGAGAACTAATTTCCCTTTGCATTCAGCTTGTCTGTTCCTTGCTTCCTCAGCACATTTTTTCTAGAGATCAACCAATCTCTTCTCATTGAGATGATAGAGCACATCTCAATACTAGGATTCAGTATACTATGAGTTGGGCTTTGAAAGGAGCTAAAACCAGCAAGACCCCTAATGCCCTTTGAAAGGCAAGGTGACTGTGACGTTCCTACGTGGGTATCTTTTGCTGCACAAATCTAACACCCAGAAATAGGTGAGGCACTTGGAAGATCTTATTCACCATAGTTCCTGAGCATCTTCACTGGGGGGATTCACACGCACACGCCAGGATAAGCCTTTCACATGGATGGTATCAGACTGATGACGTGGCAGCATGGGAATCCCTGTGCAAAGCCATAATTTCACATGTTATTTAAGTGAATATACAGTAGTAAGAAGCACTCCTGGTCACCTCTCACCCTCACCTACTGATTCCCACTCCGATGTCACTTCTTTCCCGGTGCTGGCACAAGCATCGTGAGCATCTGAAATGAGCTCAGTCAGGGAGCAGGGAGCTGAGCAGGCAGACAGCTCGCTCACAAAAAAAAAAAAAAAGAGGATTTATTTTCACTCAGCTGTACTCATGGCCAGCAGAAAGACAGGCATGGCAGCTCCGTGTTAGTTAAACAGTCACAGAATTACACCCTAGCAATTGTTTAACACGTTGGGGACATTAATCTTTTGAGTTCACCAAGTGATTAGATCTGCTCAGTCAGCTCATGCAAACACTCAGGCTCTGAAACTGAACAATCTTTTCCAGAATTTCAAAGCTGCTTTCTTAAAAACAACAACCTCTTCTCCAACTCCAGGGGGAAAAAAAAAAAATCCCAAAATATCAAATACGAAACTTGAAATGATCTGTGAAAAACCCTGCTCTGCAAGTCCAGTCATTACAACTTCTTTCTTACCTTTCACAATCATAGCTACTAGCTCTCTACATCTCTTCATAAACAATTTGAATCAGCAGCTAACAAGAAGGTAAGCCATAATCCCTGCCCCATCATTCAAAAGCATCATCATCCCTCTTTGGCATCACTGTTTGGATATTCTTTAGATTTTTGCCTCATTCTTTTTATGGAAATAGACATATTTCTTCCCATGAAGCAACATAAATACCCACAGAAAGAAAGAAATCATCATCCCTGGCTCTACAAGAACATATATTCTTTCCTTTAAGCACAGAAAGACAGATTTCTTGGTATCTTCTGTAGAATTTTGTGGAAGTTTCAATTCAAGAATAATTTTGATTTTTCTGTGACAGAGAAGTTTTGTATTTTATATGCTTATAGCCTTTCATAAACACAAAGAAACTGCAGTCAACAGCAACTTTCCCAGTCACACTGGGATTTTCAGTACAGATGATTACAAAAAGGCAAACAGCTCCACAGAAACCTTGTTATTTCTCAATATTCACACCAGAATGATGAATTGGCAGAATATGAAAGAGACAAATCCAGTAACTTCAGCAGCTTTAGGTGAGTTTCAGATGATTCCTGGGAGATGTGGGACTGTTAAATCAGTTCTACATTCGGAACTCATCTCTGCCCCGTTTGCTCTTCATACTAGAGAGAGATTAAAATTGTTCCTGCTCCTTTTATAACCAACATCAACAGCACAAGAACTGAACGCAACAGTTATTATTACAACTTTTATTTTTGATAGTGCATTTTTCTGAGCTTGTCCTGTCTCCTGTTTACTAGAGCAGATCAGAAAAAGTATTTTCTTTTTCACAGTTGCTTTATCCTACGGTGAAAAGTTCAGCAAGATTCTGATGTCAGGAATACTGCAATTGAGTTGAAATGACAGGACAGGATTTCATCATTTTCTATCAAAATGAAGTGTTTAGACATCCCAGAAAATAAAAACATCCATTTGGTGACTTAAATCAAATGTTTGTTTCAAGACAACGCAAAATTATTTGGGATGGAATAGGGCAGTTTAGCTGGTGAGAGAAACCACATTATATTGTGGAAAACTATAGCAGATTGAACTTGATCTTCACCCAGCTCTCAAGGCAGAGATCTATTTTCCCATTATAAAATTCAGTCCCTACACAGCCATATTCTATGTAAATGTTCAATCTAGACAAAATCCCACCTGCTGATGGGGAAGTATTTTCTTTGATATCGTTCAACGAACTATGCTGATTACATCTGCTTTTTCCTTGCATTTGGGTTCTCAGAACCCTGAGTGACTGCAGCCCATGTGACAACCTCACCAGAACGTGATATTGCACCTTCTGGTTAGCTAGTTTAATAGATCACTGCTGCTGAAACAGGGGCTTGCTCTCCCTCACTCTTGCCCCTCTCCTGCTTTGCTTTGCCCCCACTACAGGAGGCTTTCTCCTTCTGTCCTTCTCCCCCTACTAATTCGCTGGAGCGAGCACCGGGAAAGGCTTCCTCCTTTTGACTGGGTGAGCTGCTAGACTCAATCAAGCCATAACATGCATCTCAAACCACTCTGAGCTTGGCTTAAACTTGAGAGATCACATGGAAACTGGGATTCTTTGCACTCCTCCATTTTTACGTTTTTGTGCATCTTTGCACAAGTGCCTCCGGTTTGGGCGCCCATGCCTTTGACCGGCAGCCATGAGGGGTTTCTTTTCCACCCGAAAGCTGGAACTAAAAACTTGTGTAATCACATGCATCCAAGGATGCATTGTAAAAAATACATCAAATGCACTGCCGCTAGCAATGTGGTTGTGAAATCTGCAGCACTGGAACTGCCAATGCTAAAATAAAGACCAGATAAAATCCTGGACCTGATTATCTTCTCCGTTTGATTTTTTACTCTGTCACTCCACTGACTTTAGAAGAATTCAACTTTTCCCTGAAGTGCACCAGTGTAAGAAAGTACAGAAACAGCTGTTAAAAGTTTAATGTTTTAAAACAGGGCCTGCTTCAGGCTATTTTAAATGCTCTGATACTTCAGTTTTTGTAAAGTCTGTCACTTGACTAAAAAGAAGTTATTTTGCCACTGATAAAACCGCAGTAAGTGTTATTGAAAGGTTTATTAGCCTGCAGTAATATTTTTAAGATCACCAAGCGTGTTGTTATCCCCTCTAACACAGTCCAAAGTTAACAGAACAAAGCAGCTACCAAGCCTTTGCCCACTCAGCAATAACTTCCTACCATGTAGCTGTGTCTGTCTTTGCAACAATACAGCCGCTTGATAAACAGCAAGCAGGGATAGAACACTACTGCTACGCTCCTCGTGCAAAGCCAGAAAGATGAGGCTCTGCGGAGGACAAGCACAAACCCGTTGTAGAGCTGCTGCTGCTGTGGGAAACTGGAATTCAGCGCGAGAGGGCACGCTGTAACATCCCGCACGGCCCCTGCCCGTGGCACACAGCCTAGCAGCTCTGTGCTAAGTCCTCTGGTATCCAAAGGACACCAGAAGTGACAACTCTCCCTCCACTCCTTCTGCACCCAGGAGTCTGCTTGTAATACAGACAAGAGTTAGTACGCCTGTCTCCCGTTTGCATCCTTATCTGAGAGCTGAGAGAAGTACAAGATGCTCTACAAGGAAATAAGCTAAAGGTATTTTGTTAGGAAAGCATGCAATCTTGGCTAACACACAGATTTTGAATGGTGTCCTCTACAAAATACACAGTGTAATATAAAAAAGGGCCAAAGAAACCATATCCTGTTCCCAGTGTTGGCACCATTCACTGTGTGACTTCTGACAAGTGGCTTTCTGGACAGAGTTGAGAGTATATTGGAATTTTTAGTCGAGTGATCCAACAAATAATAACTCATCAAGTGCAAAACCCAGAGCATCGGAAAGTGTTGCTTTGGAAACTTTTAGGCTTTGTTGAGCCTTGAAAAAGCAGCCATTTTGAAATGGAAATGCCTTTTCAAAAGGAAAGATTAAAAGATGTTGATTTTTCACCTCTCCTCATTCTTGATTTAAATAATCTTGAGAATTTGATCCATATTAACAAGTCAGCAAAAAATGTCGGCTCACCAATCTCTCTCTTTTCCATAAGATCAGTAGGAGTTTTACCATCTGCTTCAATGGTCTGCACTTCTTTATCGGGCTTTGATAGTCTCACCTTAACTTTTTGTGTCTCAGATATCTCATTTGTGAAACAGAGCCTGTAACATGCCTCCATTTTTTGGCATGATTGCTCTGTCATGGTGGACCAAATAATTTCCAACAATCATTTGTCAATAAAAATATTATTTCAATGGACTAAATTCTGTCCTAACTTATTCAACCAAGTTCAAGTACATGCAGTTTGGCAGAAAACAAGTCAGTGCAGAATTTGGTCCAGCTCTATAGCTCTTCGAAGTCCCAGAAGAAAGAAGTGAGTAATAAATGTGACCCCTGAAACTAAAAGAAGAATAAGGTATCCTCATTCTGCAAGGAAAATGAGCTTAAACTCATCATTAATCAAGGAAAAAAAAAAAAGGAATAAAAGCTAAGCCACAAAGACATAATCAATCTGTCAGACGCTACATGACAGATGTATTGAAAACCAGCAACATTAAAGACACGAAGAAATGTAATCTTAATCTTTATATTTCAATGGGCATTTTAAGCAGACTTTTTCTTCCATTTTATATTCACTACTCCAATGCCCAGAGANCATAATCAATCTGTCAGACGCGACATGACAGATGTATTGAAAACCAGCAACATTAAAGACACGAAGAAATGTAATCTTAATCTTTATATTTCAATGGGCATTTTAAGCAGACTTTTTCTTCCATTTTATATTCACTACTCCAATGCCCAGAGAACCGAAACTCTAATTACTGTTGCATGCTGAAGGCTGGCCAGTAATTATATCTCTCTATCTTCATTACACAAGATGTCTGTGAATAAGGGTTGGTCTGAAACAGAGCAGGTAAACCGGAAACATGGAGACACATTTTCAATTAAGAGCTCGCTTTAAACAGGCAACTCATTTTAATGCTGCTCAAACCTGCCTTCCTACTGCGGAGGAGTGAACCCTAGAGGAAAGTTTGCAGAAGCCCAGAATGTCTTGATCGCTGGCTAGTAATTTCCTGTTTTGACACAGGGTCTATCATTAGCATCACTGTGCAATGGTATATATATCTATATCTATATCTATGAATAATATTAAGCACACAAGCCTTTATTGGTATATTCATGCACTTACAATTAATGACAGATATACACTTGAGAAATACTACCACTTTAACCCCTTTGCCAGGGTTAGAGCTGAGCATATTGTGTACTACAAACTGTTGCAGATTTGTATCAGACAAAACCATTACACAAATATCCAATGAACACATCAAATCATTCCAATAAACTAAAACTTCAGATTACAAATCTGAGTTTTAAAATATCTTCCAAATGACAGATTTGCTTTCAAGTTCTTTTCTCCAGCTCTCTGCAAAAACTAAGAAGTTAGTTAATGAGCAAGTTAGTGAGTGAAGACTTGGTTCCTTAACTTCTACAACACAAGGACCCCAAATAATTTCTTTGTGTTTTTAAACCTAGATTCAGTCAAACAGTTTGCTATATTTGGCAGATTTGCAAGAATCAAAAGTGCTTCACAGAAGAAAAAAAAGGTCTCTATTAAGACAGCCAGAAAGATACATCTAATCAGCAAATACCAGCATGGTGGCTATTCAGACAAATAGAAATCCTGAGTAGATTCTAAAAGGGAAACATAACAAATGCTGGACTTTGAAATTGCTTGCGCTCATCTTCTGTATAAGAAATTATGATGAAGAAGGTACGTAAAACAAGTCCAATGAGTGTTATAATCGTATTTTTTGACAAAAAAATATTAAAATCTCTTTAGAGATAGCTCAAGAAAGATCACTTAAACCTATACCGAGGGATATTCTTCAATTACACTGCTTCAAGTTGTCACTGCCTCTGTGACATGAAGTTACTGAACTTGCAGGTACGTCTCAAACTCCCAACAGTTTCCCATATGACAGTAACAACCAAGTACCTACACTCATCCTTGCCTAGAAAGTCCAAAAAATGTCCACTGGAAGAGTCTTTTCCAGCTAATGGGGCCCTGGGAACTTGCTTTGGAGCTAAACTCTACCCTCAGCCGTTCAAATCCAAATTAAAATGAACTAACATAACAGGGAGAAAGCTTAGCAGCATTCCAGTCAGCTTTAGGCTAAGGCAAATTTCACAAAGGCCAAGTCCCCAATATGGTGCAGTTCACAAAAGTTAATGGGATAACAGTGATTTCCAGCAGCTGGAGGGGTGGCCTGTAGTATTTGTAATCATTTTGTGACATGCTGGTTATGTTAAAAAAAAAATCAATTTTAACTTTTATTTGTAGCCAAGTCTCTCATTTTCTCTTCTCAAGTGACAGCCACAGATCAGTTTGTGAAAAGTCAAAACTGCTGTAGACAAGCCATCTTTTCTGTCACCTTGTTGGAATACTTTCTGCCATATCTCCCGCAATCACCACTGCTAACCGTGTCCTTCCACTATCATTAATGTGTGCTAACCATTAACCAAGTTGAGTAGGAGCATGCAGGACTTCTTAGAAGCTTTTAGTAGTAATACTAGTAAAAGCTGAAAGCCTTCAAGAAGAAGCAATTTTCCTGAGGGTCCATGCTTACCCTAAGATTTCAGAAACAAAAAGGCACTTAAAGGCATTCCTGCAAGCTCTCTCCTCACCACCGGCTAGGAAAGTACACACTGTGAGTAAAAACCTAAGAATAGCGTATGTTATTGCCAGCCATTTAGCTTTCAAGGAAGGTTAGGCTATAGAACTGTTGTACAGAGTAAATCCACTTATCTAGTAGTTCCCAGTCCATGATTGGTGGACAACATGTTTCCTGAGAGATACCCTAGTAGCAACTGTGATCAAAGACAATTCCAAATTTAAATCTAATGTTGTTTGCAATACACTACTGGATCGGTACTAAGAAGAGACCCAAACTTTGAGTCATACAGCTCCTGTTCCAATGTGGCAAACCAACTTCAAAGGAATTACCTCCTCCTCTATAACATCAGCTGACAACACTCCTGAACCTACACAGCCCATATGGCTGAAAAGTAAAAGGCAAAGGTAGAGTGAACTCTGAAAATACTTCAAAAGTGGGAAGAGACAGACAATTCCGAGTATTTCACATGCACGATGCAAAATTTGCGATCTTGTGTTTGTTTTATTGCTCCGCTGAATCAAACTATATGTAACAGCAATAATAAACCTTTGTCTTCCAGCAGTAGAACAGTTAGGAATATGAAAGAACTTCTTACAATAGAGGACGTCACTGTTTTGCAGGGCCTCCGCCTTTGTGTAATGGCGCCGTACGGTCCTACCTTAATGACATCTTCATCTGATGATCTGCACTCCACAGACTCCAGAAGATCAGTCACAGTCCCGTCATCTTCCACAGAGATCACTTTGACAGGGATAGCCACCGTTTTCCCAGTGAGAATAGCCGTATTCAGGATCTCTGCTTCCTAAGAGACAAAACCCCCCGCTTTAGTTAATATATTTTGCTACTAATTTGTTAGCACCACCTGGATTCAGCTTTATTTTAATTTCTAGTAGATATTCCAAGAACTGTTCCAAGTGCAGCAGGCAGAAAAGACAAATTTCCTCCCTCGAATCCTGGAACCAAACTCCTGGTTCTGATTCAGGGCTGTTAATGTATTTACGATGCCCTAATTGCTACTTCATGAATGCTCATCAAGTGTGAGAGCAACCTAGCACCCAAGGAGTGACCCTGCATAAATAAATAAAATAAATAGAAGATATACCATAAATATATAATAAATAAATAAAATAAATATAGAAAAATAAATAAATATAAAATAAATAAATAAAATAAATATAAGATGTAACATCAATAAGACGTACCTTGCATCTAGCAATAGTGAAATCTTCATCATGAGGAGCTCACTGATGATTATGCTGATTACATAAAAATAACATTTAAGTCTTGCTGTTTTACCCACAAAAACTTTTTCCAAATACTGAAATTCTGTGACACTACTAGACAAATACTGTCAAGATCTAGATCAAAGAAATACTGTATAATTGTTAGGGAACAAGTCTGGACTGAGGACAGTCAGAAATCCGCTTTGCCCCAAACCTCCTGGGTGATCTTTTACACGTCCCTGCCGGGGGGGGTGTCTTCTGCAACATGCACGCTTTCTAACTTCCAGCCTGTAGACAGCCTGCCCAGGGATAACAGCTGCTACAAAAGCCACCTGGTAGCGTATTAAACCATCTGGCATGCAGGGTGTGCTCTAGCATGGCCTCTGACTGCGTGTTCGGTTGGACACTAAGGTTGCCCGTGTATGGACGCAACTCTGGTCTTAGGGGCAAGATTTAGGCAGCTCTTTGGGATGCAATGTTGACAGACTCAGCAATTCACAGCCTGTAAAATGGGCTGCTGGCACTGTCTCTCATGTCAGGTAAGATCCGTTTTCCCCTGCTTTGCCTCCTAGGGAATTAGTTTAAGGGTGCCACCATTCTAGTCCTGTGTAAATGACTATATGGACAAGAGGACTTGGGGGAATCAGACTCTGGTCAGGTTTTCTAGGACTTATCCTGGCTCTTGTTGGGTAATGGTGGGCTAGCACTTGTTCACAACTGTTTCTTTACCTTTTAATGAGGGTTGTGCAAAACCATCCTCTCCCAAAAAGGAAGGATGCTGAGAAGGGCCTGGGCTCTTTAAACAAAACGAGCTCTGCAGTGACCTGTGTCTCTGGTACGTCATTGTTGTGATGCTTATTGCAAAATGTATTCCTTCTGTTTGATTTATTGCTTCTGATTTAAAAGCACTGAGTTCTGATTATATGAAGAGCATGAGACCAACCAGCACTCTCGGCTGCCTGGGTGTCACACCAGTCTCGCACAGCAGATACCACTGACTTGTGCCAAAATATACAGAGAGCACAAATTGGTGCCTGAATTCTTCCATTCCTAATTGCAAGATACTGCTCATTCCTGGAAATGGCTCTGAGCTTTTCAGAACCGTGCCTATCCCATAGAACAAGAGGCACTTGATTTCACCTGGCTCTTGTGAAATAAAGGCTTCCAAAGCCCCCTGAGTGCTAACTTCTCATTATCTAAATAGCTCACACTATGAGTCCTGAGACTGACCTGATTTTACTTGTGGAAGACAACAAAGTGGGAGATTGAAACCAAGTCACCAGAAGATGATGACTCCCTCTACTGCCTCTTGGGCTAAAGAGGAAAAGACGGGATTTCTCTCATCTGGATCAAAAAGACCTTTTCCTATTACTTAAAGAAACAGAGACACTTTATTTGGACTCAAAGCAATATTTAAAGCAAGAAAGAAAAAACCCTCCTGGTCTTTTGATAGCTGCTTTGCTAAAGTTTCCCCATCCTCACCATGATCTTTAGGGGAGGGTGAAATAGGATTTCATGAAAAGAGAACTTAAGAAGAAAATCCTCTCCGTCCCTCAACACAAAAGCCCTTCAGACATTTTGAAATTATAATTCATACAAAGGTGAGAATATCTGTCTTACTGTAAGGCCCCTCTGTCTTGAGTGCACATTTGTTCTCAGTAGAGAATATATTATTCAAGCAACTGGGACCTCAGAAAGATTTGCAATTAAATTTCCAGGGTTTTTTATTATTTTCACATCTAGGCTTTGCAGCAAAGTAACTGCATGTAGGCTATTTAGATACTTTTGCCACTCTCCCATAGACTCCACAAAGCTGCAAACGGGGACAGCTTGACAGAACAAGTGCTATTAAGCATCCACAATACTTACAGAATCCAGGCATTAGGTCCTGATTCTGCAAACACTTGGGACTATTGGAAGACCTACCACAGGCGTAACTACTTGCACCTTGTACCAAGCTGGAAAGACCTGCTCCCCCAAGCAGGAATGGCCTTGTTCCTCCAGCTGATACATTACAGTATGACCCTTGCAATTATTTTATAAAGCAACAGGAAGTTTAATAACCAAGCCTTCAAAACAGTGTGATTAATGAGGTCTGCTTACTAAAGGCAAATGTAATTTCCCCTGGTAAGAGCTAGTAACTGAGAATGATTCTCACAATCTTAATGAATTTCTTTCAAGTTTCCAAGTTTTCCAAGTGCTGGCTTTGGATATTTTGAATACAGTCTGCATCCTAATATATCTGGTACCTGTCACTTCATGGAAACACATATAAAACCAGCTTATTTAGTACATCAGCTATTTCACTGTCACTACCCTGTTTTCCTTCTCAGCTACCTTCTAAAAGCATATGCATAGCACATCTAATTCACAGGGTATTTCTGCACGTCCAGAGTCTCAGTTGGCTTCAAAGCTCAGTAACATGGCCTCAGGTCCTGCCCCAGAGCTTTCTGTTTGAGGTTACAGTCCGGCAGGTCTGTACTTGACTCAGTCAGGTGAATAACATCAATGTCTTTAACGAGAGTACTTAAATGCAAGGAGATGAGCGTATTCATACCTCATTCTAAGGTAAGGAAGCAAATTCATACGTTGTTTCTATCCAAAATCAAAGATCCCAGATTCAAAGTTTTGTAGTTTTTGTCTGTGACCATGTTCTAGATCTACGTTCAGAACCAAAGTGTTTCCGGAATTGTGCATAGTCCGTACCAGCACAACGTGCAGCATGTGACAGTATTGGTAACTCTTAGACAGTCATAAACATCTCCAAAACAACCTCTATCCCCTCTGTCTCCAAAAGAAATGAGGGAGGTAGAGGGCAAGAAGCAATGACCGGAGTTCACGGAAATGTCTATGATGATTTTCCCATCTTCTATCAGCAACTACTTGCCCAGTTGCAGGAAAACACTCGGAGCCAACACTTCTGTAAAGGAACAGAATGGCAAGGCAAGCTGGCAATGGTCCGAAGCTGTGCTAATCTACACTAGCGTAACTGAGCTCTATATTCTGTTTGCAGGGTTTCCAGTAGCTCTACGTGTATGGACTTGGGAAGATGAGTTCTTTAGGCACCTGGTTTGCATCTCACCCTTGAACGTAGAGGCAATATAACCATTTACACCAATTTACACAGCAGGGGCAGAATAAAATGCTTCTTCAATCATCTGTTTAATGGCTAAAAAGAGCTTAATGTTCCCCTGGTGAAAGCATATAAAAATTATTTCATTTTGAGGAAACAAACATGATACTTATTTAGCTATAAGGAGATTTATAGTTCAGAGTCTCAGCATGTTCAAGCTATAAATCTAAATAGTTACTAATTTAAAAATGTTACTTTTTGCTGCTAAAGTGATAAAGGAATCTTCTGAAGAAATATTATGTTCTTCATCCATAACTAACATAGATTATAGGAGATAAGATGTCAGGGTATTGCAAGATGGAAATAGTTATGCTTTTGCAAAGCTAGAGCCAAATACTCTAACGGCTAAAAGTTGATTCCCTGAGGAGCTATTAAAAAGATGCTGAACTTTCTCTAACTATTACATATCGTATATCTATAATTCACATACACTGAATCCCCCAAATAATAAAAAGAAATTATAATAGCAGTCAGAGAAAAACATTTTTCTCCATGTAATAGAAATGACCAGGTAATCTTTATTTTGAAATTGCTACTATGATAAAAAAATAGTAATACTTTTAAAGAAGATTCTAGAGTGAGCGTTCTTTGCCTACTGAGGAGATTCATATTAAGTAACTGAGCATATTAAGGCCTCCAGCAGAAACATATTCCGAAGATGTACACAGTAAGCATCTATTTAAGTAGAAATGCAGAAGTGAATACCTATCAGGTTTTTTCAATTTTAATTAGTAACTTCCCTGCAATTTAATTTCCCTTTGGATATCTTTTGCCTTATAATTCCTGAGGTGAAAGACAGGACTTTAACAATATCGTTATAAATCTCAAGGAATTTTTTTTTCTTCCCTTAGATCTCTCTGTGTACACAATATTTCCTAATGTTTGTATTCATAATGACTTTTGAAAGAAATAAATACACCACTAACTCCTGCTTAGCTTTGAGGCCTCACGTCAGATTTATGTGACAAAGAAAAACCTAGTAGTAACTGTCAGCATTCTTTCCAAAAGCAGTTTAGCATGGTTCAACACATCATTTAAATGCCCTCACAAACCTCACGACACTACAAGCAGAAGTGAGCAAGGCACCAGCTTGTTTTCAAAACAGACCTGCAGACATGTTTCCTCAAAATAACTTGGACTGATCTGTAGCTCATACCCTTCAGAAGAAGTACTTGTCCTGCTACAACACACAAGGAAAAAGGTATTAAAAAGTCCCCGTAACACAATAATAGGTGTTCTATAAGCGCAGCAGATCTCCAGTTACATTTTTTTATTATAGTAGTGGAATATATTTTTGCAGGCTAAATATCTAACTTCTAAAATCAAGCATGTTCCTTTTTGTTTTCCATAGGTATCTTGGCTTTCGGGTCTACTATGTACAGACCGCAATAGGGAAGAGAAGAAAATTATCATTGCAATCTCCCGAAGTCCAGGGCACGCCACCAAAAGAGAATGAGTAGCTGCCTGAAAATCCATCCCATTTGGCACTCATTAACGTCCTCAACCCTCCTTGTTTTTTTTTCTTTTCTATTAACCAGCCTGTGGAGCATTAATCCAGGGTACCACCACCTTGAATCTTTTCACTATTTACTTCAAAAAGGCCTAGATTCTCCTCCTCTTCAGCTAGCAGCCATCTTATTTATATCAGAGAATCCATGCTTCAGTCATGCATAACTAATTTCAAATCTTATTTAGCATCAAGTCTCAGAATTAAGAAGCTAAGTGACAGCTGTTTAATTAACTCCTTAAGCTGATTAGAAAGCATTACAGAAATCCCCCCAAGGAAGAGTTTATAACTGTCAAGAGAGCCTAAGGCCATGTTAATGCTTCTGTTTAAATTTAGTAAGCTTCTAAACCAATAAAATCTAAATGCTTGACATCCTCATGGATGTGGTCAAATTCAGCTTTTTTGCTCATGTTGCCACTGCAAGGACAGGAAACAAACACAACATCATGGAAAAGATTTGAAAAGTCAGAAAGCAGCAGCTGAACAATAAAGCAACTAGAAGCATCTCTCGGAAGGAGCTGCTGTGGGTTCACACCATCTAACGCGCGATTATACTGGATTAGTACTCAAGGCTGGCGTAAAGCTGAGCTTGCACCTTAAATGCAGAGTCATCTCCCAGCTTCTGGTTGCAAGCACAAAGGTTTGTTCATTGGTTCTTAAAACTTAAATCCAGCTTTAATGATAAGATTATAGCAGCTGAAGTACAAGTTTTAGAAGCAGCTGGTGGAGCCAGTTACGTGGGGGCGCAGAGGAACTGAAAACGCTCCAAAGCAAATTTCCTTGGTTGTAGTACATTATTGTCAGCTCTGAGCCTGCAAACAGCTTGAGTTCAGTCCTAAAATATCATAGTAGTTGGTTTGAAAGCTTGAAATAAATAAAATATAATTCTAATTTCTTTATTTGCCCTGTGGTTTCTGGGCCTTCAGGATGCATTGAAAAAAAATATTTTTTTAATTAGCTGTAATTCTTCTGTATGCAAAGGAATAAAGGAACTGGGGCCAGAAATAATACAAAATAATTTGTGAGGCCTTTAATATAAATGGAAGAGTTGCAAGTACAAGGACAATACTGCAAGTGCGAGAAACGACGGTGAAACCTGAATGCAAAAATGCGAAGTGACTGACATGAACTACAAAGGTAGCTCTTTGGTTTAATGTGCAAAGTCTGAAGTCACAGGGAACGGGAGAGAGGAGAGGTATATAAAAATAATCACATTTAATTTAAGCACTTGCTACTTAATCAGTTTCCTTTTTTCCTCGGTATAGGCAGGAGATCTCCACAATCACATGTGCCGACACAGGGTTTAAAAGGAGCATAAACAGAAACCTCAATGCATGTTTCTCTGGGTACCTCTACCTGCTGACTCCAAGCCTCCCACACAGCTGCTAGAGAGGGAAAAATGGATTTTATTCTTTTTCTAATAGCAAAACGTGATTGCAAAATCGTTGGTCAGAAAGAAACGGGACGTGGAATCAATGTCTGAATATATTTTTCATCCTTTCTTTTTCAGTCTGTAATTCCTGGAAAAGTTTAGACCTCCATGCAATGGGGGGTGCCTCACCTCCAGCCACGCTCTCACTCCTCCTCCACTGGGGCGGAATCAGTGCTTATGGAGGGAGCAGATTTGGCAAGGATAAGTAGTGAAACAAAGCCACGTATACATATAAAGCACAGCAATCACAGTTTTTCAGTTAAACACAGAGAACAGCCGATGCCTGGATTGTGCTGTAGGGAAAAAGCAACATGGGATAATGACAGAGATTGTCCGTCCTCCTGCCACACATGAGGCATTCAGGAAAAACACCTAATTATATTTAATCTGAGAGTTAACTTCTGCAAAGCCTTTCAGCTATTTTGTGTTCTTACTAACAGACTTTCATCTCTGTATAGATAGAATCTGTCACTGCTGAGTTTGGGGGGTGGGGGGGAAAGCAAGGCTAAATAAACAAGCCAGTGCCATGTGGACTAAATAGGGAGAGAAGGAGCAAAATAACCGGTGGGTGTTACAAGGGAGAAGTAGGGTGATTAATAAGATGACCAGCAGTGAGAGGTCTTTCATTACACAGCCTATAACATTCAATAACAAGCTCAAGGAAGGAAAGAAACGCATTTTAGTCAGAAGCAAAATCCAGGTGCCACTGTATCTGCCCTGGTGAAGTGAGGCTGCCATGCAGGCTGGTAAATTCCCGTGTTCCCCATTTGTATGTTGCTACAGCTGGGCAAGCCCGGCTTGTGGACGCTGTCTATTATTGCGGGATGCAATTCCACTTCTTAAATGATGAAAAAGCCAGGGAATAAATCACCTCACTCTGAGGGAAAGAAAAATGCCTGGTGTGTCCCTTTTCCTTACCTTTGCCTCTCATGTATCTAGACTAGAATAACCTCAAAACACAGATTTATTTATTTGTGCAGTGTCTAGCCCACAGTTTAGATCTGAGGCCAAGCTGCCGAACCAGCTAACAATAGGCAACAGTTTTCTTGAAGGTGAAACACGGCAGGCTCTCAACAAACGCAAGAACATGGAGGGGTGATAGGACATCACCTCTGTTTTCGGTGCTCTTATTTACAGCCTTGCTGCTGGGATAAAGGTACACAAGTTTTTAATGTTTTTAACAGTGACTTCACAGAGAAGTGTGGCATTTTAAGCCTGTATTTTCTGCTAAGGATTTCTGGGAACAGGCAGCACAGGGGCAAACTACCGAGAGAGGGTAATGAACTATTTAGCAACGGGACAGTTTGTAATGTTACCAGTAAGCTATCACAGCCGTACTGGATCTCCTTTACACTCAGATAGCTGAGGAGTCAAATCCTCTCCTGGGAGTTCACTTTTTTCTAGCTGTAGAGCCAATGCAAATTTCAATTTGTCTCAGGTTTAAAATGACAAAGTCCCTTTAATGGTTTCATGTCTAACATTTAGGAATTGTGTTAGCTTACTTTTGGCAAGTCCTCCTTTGGTGTTTTGGTGGTTTGCAGCACTAAGTAGGCTACCACGATCCCAGGAAGCTGTCGTGCACGTTGTCTGTTTATCAAAGTCACAGATCTATGAAGTCTGCGAATTGTCAGGCTGTGGTTCTTCAGAGAAATTGCTAATTAATTCACAGGCTCCAAACTGTAACGCCATGAAGCTGCATGTGCATACTTGATTTTGGTCTCCAGACAGACTGCTTTAGCTGATAATCAACAAGGTTTATTCTTAAAAGCAAACAAACAAACATAGTCGGGGAGGATTTCTTCTTTGCTTTTCCTAAGAAGGCTGCCAGAACTTTTAGAGATCATTGCGGGAGGGAAAGGCATGTTTGACTGTCAAAGGAAAGCCTTTCAGAAAAGCAGAGCGGGGAGATGTGGCCCAAGGTACACGAATACACTGTGTCTGATGCTGCTGAATTGCTGAGACTGGGGAGACTGGTAGGGACATGTCATGCGAAATTAGTTAAACTCAATCAAAATTTCACACATGGGGTCAGTATCTCAGCTCCCGGATTGATGTGCCAGCGTGAAGGCTCTTTTGATTCTCAGGCCTGCAGTTAGGAAGCCCAATGCAGAGGTTTGGTGCCTGCGGGGGTTTTGGAGCTCTGTAAGGGATGGACTACGGGATATGATGCGGGGATTTCCAGCAACAAAATGAAAGCTCTAGGATATCACTTCAAAGAAAAGATGCCAATGAGACTCTAGCAATGCAATTTAGCAGAGTAAATATTTGGTGCACTGTGCAGCAGAGCCAGAATGACTGGGGTCAAACTGACTGAAACAGCTTCGCTTTCATGGAGGGAAGCATTAAAAATCCCCAAACAAATCACTGGCCTTGTTTCATATGGTTTTTTTTTCCTTGTCTTTCTTCCACGGCTTGCTGCTGTAGTTCCCAGGCTGCATTCTGAGCTGCACAGGAATCCTTCCCATCTCCCACACTGTGCTAACCCCTGTGCACCTGCTGGTCTGAAGGGAACACTGAGGGACACAGCGAGGGAACCCTTTCCCCACCTGCCACACAGCTTCCCGGGGCCTGGCCAAGCAGGAGCAGATTAAAGCAACCCTTGGGATGCAGAAATATCAAACAGAGAAATTTGACAGGGGTTTTTTCTGTCATTCTCTGCTTTCCAGAGCCAGACAGCAATGAAATCCGCATGCTTCCCTGCCTGCGCGCTCTGCTCCTCTTCCCCTCCTGCGGCCACTGCTGTGCCCTGAGCGGGTGACGGGGCAGGGCCAGGGCTCTGTGTCACCAGGGTCTCCCTCCTGGCCCGGCCCTCACTGTCTGCTCTGGCCACAGCCACATTTCTGCACTGTCACAGCCAGCAAACGACAAGCTGACAGAGAGCTGAGGCTGGGAAGAGTGGGACATGGGGAGCGGGAAGGAATCTGCGGCAGAGAACAGGGGAAGGGGACAGGGAAGGAGTGGGGCTCCCACACAGTTTCTCCAGGAAAGGTTAGCTGCTGCCTAAAGAAAATACAGGAAAAGTACTGCCCCACTTCGCTTTGTTAAAGGATCTAGGACTTTGCAAATTTCTGTATAATATGGGACGTGTAGCATGCTGCAATGGATAGTGGGCACAGCTGACAATCGAAGCTGGTTTTTTCAGCAGAGAGACCGTGCTGCTCACACACTGCTCTCATACTCTGCTATCTGTTCTCTCCCTCCCACATAATCACATGTGGGATGAAGCCCGTTCCTGCACTGACCAGAACTGTTGCTATTATAGATTAGGAATGCCTAAACGAGTCCACGATCACAGCAGCTACAGCAACTCCCTTGGAAAAATACCTCTAAGTACTTATAACAGAGGTATAAATGATGTGCCTTTATGTTACAAAGTTTCTGTAAAAGGCTTCCCCAGACTCAGGCCACGTGGGAATCAGGCCCCGCCAGAGTCCTCCGAGATACAGCAAAACAGAACAAAAGGAAATTCAGTGTTTTATTTTCTGAATAAGTTTAGATTTTTCTATTATTTTACCAACAAACGAATTCAAACCCGAAAACAACTTCAGTATCACGTAACGCGTGATGATACATCTGCTGAGTTCTGTCTGCCAGGGCTTTATGCAGAGTTTTGTACGTACTTTGAAGCCTTGCTGTGAGACATTCAATTATTTTCACATACCAAACCATCGGCATTGAGTTTGCCTTGGTGACTCTCATTTCCTTTGTCAGCCGCATGTTTACGCTGACCTATCTGCAGCCTGACCGATGTGGGCAGAGGCGCAGATGCTGCCTTTTTTATTACAGATCTCCACAGAGGGCTCCTCTCCTCCACCGCTGGCGTGCCAAGCACCAAACACCTACTTAGTCTTTTGAACTTGAGGATCTCTGTAACCCAGGCACGCAATGCAAATGCCTCATTTTCACCTCAAAGTCCATGACGTTTTTGCCCCATTCTACCTAGCTGCTCTATTATCTCCTACAATTTTCCCAGCTTTTAATGTCTACCAGTCAGCTCTTTCACCAGCACATCCGTGCGTTTTCCCATGACACCTGCAGTGCTAGTTACTTTACAACCCTCTTTAAAATTCAGCTCTGCCATAGTGACTACAGGATGTTGCAAGTCTCAAACAAGTTCCTCTCCTTCCACCTCACAACTTTGGTTTAACTCTGTGAGGTCAAGCAAGAACTCTCAGCAAAACAGGTAAATCAAGGTGCACATATGGTGCTTATAAATACATAGAGAAAATCAGTTCCCTCCACGTCTACAAAGTACCTCTCAGAGAGGAAAGCCATTTAGCAATATCTACAGTAACGACAATCCTGACGCATTTATCAACTCTGACTTGATTGTCATATAATTTTAAAAGTTCTGCTACGACCCTTGTAGTTTTCCAGAGGCGAACGCTGAGAAGCACTAAGGTTAGGAGAGCTGCCCAAGCCTCCGCATGGAGCCACTGGCAAAGCCAGGAGCAATCCCTGGAGCTCTGCCATCCCATTCCCCCTGCTGCACAAGGAAAATGCTGATAGCAACAAAGATGACGTACAAAGCGTGGTGGGAAGACAAGGAGAAAATGATGCAGTGACAATGAGAAATAAGCAGATTTGCAAGAATGAAATCTGCCCTGATGTGGCAATTAATACAAGCTTCCACAGCAGAGCCAGAGAGCAAGGACCAAACTAGTTTTTCATATTTCTAAAGAGAAGAAAGAGGTTTGTAAGGAACAAGAGAACTCACGTTCTCCTGGTCACTGTGCAGAGGAGAAGCGCTAAGTTGTCTATTCCAATGTTTTCTTACAGATTGGCTTTGTAGTTTTCGTAGCATGTTCATTTGTAGGAATGTCAAGCAATAAACAGCCTGAGCTAAATTGGGACCATGACAGCGGCCCTGGAAACCTGCCGCAAAACCAAAAATTCATTCATGAGCAGACTAACGGCAGAGCAGCGGGGAAGCCTGCAGCCAACGGGCTCTGCTGGGTTGGTAATTAGCTCTTTATTTGAACTTTGAACAGAAACACAAAAATAAACAAAAGGGACATTCAGAAAAAATATGATGTTCCAGCTCCCATATGGCAAATGGGGCCAAAGTCTGCTCCGAGACATGTGACCATGACCTTCGTGAGGACACCATGATGCCCAGCGCAGAATTTGGGTCACAGTATGTCCTTAGAAAAAAATCCATGACAGTGATTGAATAAGGACGCTGGTCCCTGCCTGTAGTGGCTGCAGAGGTTGTAGCCTCATGTCCCCATGGGTAAACTCATCCATTCTCTGTGTCACACCACGTGTTGAGGAGAGTATTAACACTGTATTTCTAGGAACAAAAGTAGGCAAGTGCCATTTCTCCACGTGTACCTTTGGTTATAGCACTGCCATCTCTACAGCTGAGAAGCCCAAAATTTCATCGCTTCACATTTGGCCTTGGTAAGGAAATTTGGGTAAATTGTTTTTTCATACGACACAGCAACCAAATTTTATTTCCATAAAGCTCCATAGTTACAAGTCCTGTGCCCATAAAGATATTTTCGTGCTTAGATTTCAGCGGCACTCTTTTAGAACCTTTTCTGTGTGATTAGCCTGTGACAACAACTACTGCCGGATCCTCGGCCGATAAATGGGTGCAACTTCACTGATCTTGCAGGTACGCCAAGAAACTGACCCATACATTTATTTCGTCTGCCATATCTAAAGGCTACAGCACAGGACAGTATAAGAATCTGAACGAACACAGAATATTTTTAGGTCTGATGAAGTAGGCAGAGAAAGAAAGTAGTGAGCCTGCAAGCTCTGCTTTGATCATTTAGCCTTTGCAGATTTGTGACAAATTGTTTTTCCTGCATGAATCTGAACCGATACAGATTTACATGAGTAGTTAAAAAGTAATACCAGTTGGGAAATAAAATCCCTAACAGCACCACAGAAAAGCAATAAACTTAAGCAGCAGTTAGACAGACAGAAGAATGATCTAAACGCTTTACAATAGAAAAAAAAATTAATAACAGAGAAAAAGAGCGGTTGGACACTTGTAAAGCTGGTTGTGGCAGGCTGAAAGCAGGGAATCCAAAAAGCCGTTAGAAAAAAGGCATGAAGAGTCTTGTAATAATATCCTGGGGAACATGCATGCTGCAGATTCAATGCCTTTAAGACTATATTGTACATTCTGCAACAATTGTTTAATGTCTAATCCTTCTGGAATGATTGGTAGAGAACTTACATCAGTGTCAGTCCAATGTCCTCAAAGAAATAAATCCGGACTTGACATCAAATTACATATTTTGTACCCGGGACATTTGAAGCATTTTCCTAAGCTGACTTATACAGAGATCTGTATCCAGCAATTCTTGTGATCTCAGTGCAAGAGTAACAGCTTCCTTTTCTGCCTTCAGCTTCCTCGCATTTAAATTTTGAGAAACAAAAATCATATGAATAAAGGACTATATTAAGAACTAGTCACTCTCTAATGATTATGAAGCTGTGAACCTGAACAGTTCTAGGCTGCGGCACTCACACTGACAATAAATGCTGTTATTTGTAGTTTTATACGACTACATAGGAGCCTGTTTCCAAGGTAAGATATCTAGAAAGGCTCATACGGTAACCAATGACTTAGACAGCAAAATTCTCACTGATTTTAACAACTGTAAACCTGATGACTAACAGATCATCAATCTTACTACGATGTGATAGTCCATAACCTTAACCAAATGCAATTAGAAGTATCTCAAGGTCCTAGCCTTTTTTTTTTTTTGCAAAGTTTGAAAATTAAGAAAGATACGCTTGAGGAATGATTTTTTCTCCAGCTAGCTTGTTCAGAGATAAGCTTACAGTTAGGAAGGGGAAGGTATGGAGCCTTTTATCGATAGCTCACAAAGCGCTTGATCCGATAAATAACTGCCTTCAGATACCAACATTGAGCCTGGTGTGACCATTTATCACCTTGTTACCAGCCATACACACTGCCTCTAGACATTTGCTCCTACAGAAGCCAAGTTGATAAACAGTTGCAGTAGGCTCAGTACTGGTTTGTGACAAGCCTATTTATTGGGTTAAAAAAGAAGAAGAAAATCTTCAGATGACAGCAATAAAAGCTTAGTTCTTCTTCAAGGTGCCACCAGACACACGGGACTGAAATAATCTCGCTTTTGCTTTTATTTGCTTAGGTTTTCCTGTTTGTTCAAAATTTCCTACAAGGTGGGCGCCCTGCAGCCAAAAGCTGCACAAAGCTCCTGACCCACCTTCATAGAATGACAGTTCTGCTCAACAAAAGCCTGTTCCCAAGAATCGGAGTTAGCGTGATGGCTTGCACTGACTTCAGTGAGATCTGGTTTGAGCTCTAACCAGTCTGAGCCAGTAACTTATCAGTGGTTAGATGGTAACCACAATCTCCCTATCATTTAATCCTTCTTTTATGTCTTTTTGCTTTCTACATTAGGAATTTCCCCCAATGTCCCCAGCATTGGAACTCACTTGTCATAAAAAGTAAATCATCCTTGTTGCTTTCCCTGTCTAATCTCCTTTGATTATTTGCTGTTCGTGTCTAGGACAACTGAGAAGGGCCCCAAAAGGGCTAAAAAGGTGATGCAAGAAAAAAGACGACTGCGAGAGGCTATGAGAGAGATCCATGGGATGATCGGGGGTCTGGTGAAAGGGAGCAGAGACATGAGATTCACAGTCTCGCATCACGAAAGAAAAGGGGAAAATTATCAGATGGCAGGGCTCAAAACAAGCAGAAGATAATGTTTTCCCACATAATGTAGCTGAATCATGAAATTCACTGCCACAGAAAACAGGAATTTTTGCATGGATTGACCTCCCTTGCAATTCAAAGAGCAATTAAATAAATTAACGGAAGAACTAGATCACACTTCTTGATCACAAACATGCTGAGTTGCACACCCTTGAAAGCAGCTGGCTTTGCTCTTACATTATTCCCATGACACCCGCTATCAGCCACTGCTGGACATGGGGAAATGTATCAGAAAAATCTTTGGCCTTAGCCAGTGTGATTCTCTAGATAGGAACAGTACTCTATTGACTGTAACTGTAGTTTAAAAGTAGAATTTAAACTTCTTCCCATAGAGTTGTTCAGCTATTGTCCTGCTTCCAGGGACTCATTTTATAGACGGACTTGAAGAATTGTATTGGTGAATGGAATGGATTTTGGCATTAGTGGAAAATGTAAGCCCTCAATACCAAATATTAAATTATTCCTGATTAATTCTTTTACTGGCTTGGACTTGCAACTGATTTAATACTCCTGGAAAATTACTTCTATTATAACTGTGTCTTTGATTTTTAATTAACTGTACAAAGTTTCTCATTCAAATCTAATATTACCTTTGTTAACACTGTCAACTCTCTGTTTAGAGATTCTGTCCACATTCAAATCTGATGCTCAGACCTTAAAGTTTGCTCTTCCACAACTGTGTGAACAGATTCCACATGAGGCTTATTGATTCTACATAATCATATATAAAAATATTGCCTTCGGCATGCTGAACACTGCTGCCTGCCAAGGAACTCCGTTCTCTTAGTACTATCTCTCTCATAGCACCTAACTCGCATGACTCCCCTGATACTAATTTGGTTGGTCCTTTCAGTAGTTAGTCTGCTGGTTTTCAGCTACTACACTGAATCTACTAGTTCAAGTTAGGACATGCAGAGAGTTTCGTATTTGATTGGGGGCAAGAACTTACTCCCTCTTCCTCACTAATGAAAATCTGGAACACCTACCTCTACAATACTTTATGATTATGCTGAGATAATGAATGATACCGATACAACGATATGCATACAATGACTTTATTTTTGTTCCCTCTGGCCAGAGAGAAGCCTCTCCTGCAAGAGGCTTTATGATAAAAACCACCAATAACCTATGTCTCTTCGGGAGCAGATGAGTTTTTGACCAGGCTGTGTCCTGGGTGCAGCAGCATCACACATTTGTTGCAAGACTACTGGACAAGCCAAAGCACACTTTCAAACTTGTGTGCCATTATTCACCTAGATCCATCTTCGCAGATCTAATTAAGTGACTTTACTCCATTAAAATTCAATACAAGTGATCTGTCTGGGAATTGCGTGCAGATCATTTTCAGTGATTAGGCTCCTTATAATTCAGAGTCTGGACACGAATTTAGGTGTCATACTTGAACCATTCACATCAGAATTTAGTCCTTGCTTTGAAAACGACAGTTTTTCTACTTTACCTTCCTCGTAATTGGATTCATATTTGCCTATGGAGAGAGGATATTGACAGTACTTACAAACTCCCTTGAAATAACTGTTTGGATAAAGGGTGAGACACAATATGTAAAAAGCAAAGTGCCAGCCATCACTTTGCAAACTATCACATTGTGACAAATAGATTGAGTTTTGCATTTTAAACCCCTACTCTTATGTTTTAGGAATCCCTTGAAGTCTCCTTTATTTTGTACATTGTCCTTGTGCTGCCAGCCAGCCTGACTGTAGCACTTCTGCCACCCATCACTGTTGTTTCTAGCGCAGCTTGCAGGGTGAAACGGAGCTCTTCTTTTTTCTTGGGAGTCAAGCACACCCCACAGTGCTCCCAGTCACGACAGGGCAGTAACGAGGACCTGAACTGAGTCTTGCGTGATCATCTGCCATTTGACAACTTGTTTCAGCACAACCAGGGTGGCTTCATGAGAGACACATGTCACTCTCTCCAACACAGATGGGCCCGATACCACCCAAAGCAGAGGCTCTGACACAGGGCTGCCATCCTTCCAGCCAGGAGCTAAACAGCCCCTGCAGAATCCCCAAAAGCTGTCTTTCAAGTTTTCCATTTTTAGCATGTATACATCCCTGTTTTGACTCCAAAAGACATAAAATCTCCAAATGATTAGTATATGGCTTAGCGGAAAAGATTGGTAAAGCTATCTATGATCAAATTACGTTTTATTCAGCACCTAACAGTTTTACAAAGGTTAGTTTTAGAATATTGGATGCTCTCCTGTTTGACCTGCTAGCTAAATGTCAGCTGTACTGAACAAAAGCACCCAGTTGGTACTTCGTCTTTTGTGTTCATCATACTCAGGTCTGCTTAATTTGGAAGGTTTTCCGCAGAAATTGTTAGGTCTTTCTGAGGACTGGGATTATTATACTGAGGGGTTTTTGCCTGAATTACATTAGATGGTATAGATTTTGATTTTAGGGAGGATGAACTGCGGTAATTGATGGCATGTGCTGGGATTTCCAGTCTATTTTGCTCTTCATGAGACCACCTCTCTTACACATGAGGTTGAGAACAGGTTTAAGGAATAGGGCAGCAATTATCAAGGATGTGACCAAAGGAAGGAGAGGTGACCTAGGTGCTGACTCCTACCTCAGCGACATACGCCCTGAAAGGCCTGAAGAAGAGTTATGAAGTCTAACTAAGCTTCTTGATTCCCTGTGTTTAACAAAAGGGCCATAACTCTGTAATACAATTCACTAACTACTGTGATGAGGCACATCTAAAAAAAAAATACATACAAAAAACTAAGTATGTGAGTGCTAGTGATAGTCGATTCTCACAAATGCTAAAGAATCTCTGAAAAGGCATAAATATCTGGCAGAATTTCTAGAGATTTTGAAGCTTTCAACTATTTTTCCATTAGGATCCCAAAAGGAGCTCAACTGAGAATCAAAACACAAGCACGACGTGCTGCTGCTCTACCTCCAGTGGTTGGCATGTCAAAGAACGAAGATCGGGACCTGTCGGGTCTCAAGCTGCGTCCTGATTCCACCCAGTCACTGAGCTGCCTCTGCACCTGCCTGCATTCCAGAGAAAAGGATGCTGCAACTTATTCCATGTTAATGAAAACAAGAAAATGGGGCCTAAGAAGATAATTATGTTGTGCTTGAGGAAATATGGAAATAATCGTGAGATGCTGTGGTTAAGAGACTTTTTGAAATGAAATTATTTGTATTAAAATATGTGCAAAATCAATGATCATTTTTGGTTTTGATCAGCTCAGCCTGCTCTTTGGGGAAATTAATTTGATACTCTGGGTATAAACATTCTTTCAAAATGCTTACTGTAAAGCAATGTTTTCCTGCTGCTTTCCTGAGCACCAGAGCAATTTTCAAAGCATTCCCATTGATAGCACAAACAAAACAGGCAGATCACTTCATCAAGAGGACCAGAAATTGCAATCAGAGAAGTGATACTTAAAATACAATTTAATCTATATTCACATCATCACCTGGGCTTCTCCAGGCCACATGTGGGTGGTGTGCAGCCATTTTAAGTAGGAACAGTTATATTTATGATTGCTAAAGACTATAAGTAGACACGCAGCAGCTTTAGACAAAAGGTGGTTTGCAAAGCTACCTACCCAGACCAAAGTGAGAGCAAAGATCAGTGCAAGAATATGAACCGATGTAATATATTTCTAATTAAGTCAGAGGGACAAAGCATTTAAAGTCTACCAATACAGGTGACATCCTACCAGAACTTTGTATCAGATCTGGGTGCAGTGTATTTAGCGTCCTCTCAGAGCAGTTCAAAGAGGATGATGTTCATATTGGAAATGGACATCTCTGAAAGCTGGCCGCGATGAGTGCTGGAGCTGAGCTTTGCTTCCCTGCAAGTGGAATGAATCTCATAAAATACTTCCATGTGCTGCAACATGCAAAGGTGACAGTTGTAGTTAGAGCAGTGTCACGTCAGAGGTCAGATGGGGCATTTCATTCATGGCTCCAGCCCCAGCACTTTGACAAGAACGTTTCATCGGGTCCGTGGCAGTTCAGAGGACGGAAGGATTAAAACCTCATGGTTTGTGATTTAGACATGAAGCCACGAATCTGATATCCCTGCTGGGAAAGGGAGAAACAGGAACCAAGGACGGATGGCAGTGAACAGGCAGAGCTGAAGCCTGGGAGCACTTTCTCCTGTAGAAGCTAACACGATCAGAGTTTTACGTTACTAGACCGTGAAACAGGAACACAACACACCTTCCCCAAGGAATGGAAATGCTGGCTGTCACAGCCCCCCCACCCCACCACCTTCTGCTTCTCAGCCCCTGTGCTGACCATTTGGGTCTGCCAAGCAAGCAGAGACTTAAGTGCCTTTTATCGGCTTAGTTTTCTGCTGACTTAGCTGAAATGGCTCAGCATCGGGTCTGATGAGCGCTGAGCCACCAGACAGGAAGTGATGGGGTGGAGATTCCTGATCAAGATGGCTAGGGAGGCACAGATAAATCAGTTTAAGATGTCTCAGAAAAGCAGCCTGCAGAGACATAGGAAGAGACACCTGAGCACTGATATGTCCTCTGAAGTGCTCACCCCCAGCACAGCACATCTCCATCTCCAAACTAGGTTCATGATCACCCAGCCCTTCCCTTTGCTGGATGAGGGGCCTAAGGAGGCTGAAACATGACCCTTGCAGGGAAACGGGGCCAGGCCATGTCCTGCTCATCTTTGATCTTCAGAAAAAATGACAGAGAGTGGAATTTGAACTTCTGCCTTTTCCATATATCACAGGAGGACTTCATTTCCTTCCTACCTGGTCACTGATGTCCAGAATTACCAATATCAACATCTTCATTAATTTTCTTTCAATTCCTCTGTAATTGCTTGGGGATATTCAGTGCTGCCAACATTGGGGTCATTATTAACTCTACGCAAAATGTGCATTGGAAGACCACAAATCTTAATTCTTGCCTTGTTACCATAGTTACACCTGACTAAGAGGTGACACCTGAACTCTGCCTTCAAGCTCTAAGTAAATGATGACTGACAAAGAATTAAAGAAACTCAGAAAATGAAATCACAGCATTTGGAGAAGAAAAGGGCAAGCACACTCATGGCAAAAACTTGAAAATTTAAGGTCACGCTATCAATTTCTATAAACACCTTGTCATCACCCTGCCTATTCAGATTCAATGAGATTCTTGCCAGCTGTTGATCACAGTATCATGATACTATGTTATTGCATATGAGAAGTTCTGCCTTTGATCACTAGGAGCACAGCTATTATAGACGATAAATACATTGCGCTCCTACTAGTCTTATTCTGAATTTTTTTCCTGTGAAACCAACAGTTCTGAAATATGCATCTCAGATCAGGTAACTTTTCCACTATCATGGAATAAGCAGAAAATATACATGAATCGATTTTAAATCTGACAGAATGATTAATACTGGTACTTACGTCCCCAGATTTCCCCATCTGTCAAAATATTAGAGCAATTCCTATAATACCATAGATGTGTAACTGCTGAGATTGAGCACAAAGTTACTGCTAAAAGTTACTTGAAAGCTTAAGAGAGCAGTTCTGTACATAGATTCACTATTTGATGGTATAAATTATTGTTACACTCTTTGACAATAATTTTAAAGTCCTGGCATTTCGGCATTTTTTAAAAACACATTATTTTAACACGTTTTAAAGAAAGGCTCTCAGGGCATTTGCTTGAAAGCAGCAGTTTTAAAGTAATGTTGGAACAAGAGGCAGAGGGAAGAAAAAGTTACTTTATGCTTTGCTGGTCTTGTTTGATGGCTACTGTTGGAGAAATCCTACAGACTCCCAAACCAGCAGACTGTGCCTGAAGATGTGCTTGGCTCACTGTGTTTCTATCTCAGATGCTGCTGTGAGTGCTAAAAAAGTGACAGCCCTCATACGTGCTTTCTCACCTTTGTAAGTTCAGATTCCCATTTTAAAGTTAAGATTCCCAGTATGGGCTTCCTGAACTGGTACAGCAGGATTTTCAGAGCTCCTCGTCTTGGGAAGGATAGCAGTAAACAACAGTTTTCCCTGATGCACCTGAAAATTTATTAATTCCATAAGAAACACAGGCCCAATTCTGAAACAAATTTTTTCGGTGATAACACACACTAGGGATCCTTTTCTTCATGTGTAGAGTCTTCTCCCTCTGCTAAGGTAAGAGATCTAAGACTTTAGATTAGCGAGTAGAGCTTGCTTTACAAATCCACAGTTTTAAATCCTGTCTCCAGAAGTGACACAAAGGTATTCATCCTCTTGATTTTCATTAAAACGGCACTAAACCCCAAGGGATGTGTTTTAGTGACAAAACACATAATGTCTGTGTTGTGAAATTTTACAGCTGATGGAGTAGGGTGCCGAAGTTGACAAAGATTTTCTCCCTCTATATTACACAGTAGAATTAAATGAGTGTTAACTAAAGCATGCCAGAAACCAGGATTCAGATTCATCTGAGCGTAACCACTGTCTGTCACTCAGTCTCCACTTTCTTTTTAGGTGTGACATATGTTACTTCCCTATTGTCACAGAGTGTTTCAAGCTAGACTAGACCTGAATTTCTAAAAAAGAAAAGAAGCTTTGAAATCATATATATTATTTAAAATTTATTCCTAGCATGGTAAAGATGAGTAGCCTCTGAAAGAAAGGCTCAGGAAGTCACTCCAGAAGATGGACGCTGCTGGCTTATCTGTGTTTGAAAGACAGTTTTTTACCCCCCCCCCTTTTTTTTTTTATTAAAGCTAACCAAAACCAAAGAATGTAGCAGAAATGCATGTATCCTTTCATCTAATGTTACTCCTTCCTTTTGATGTTCCCAGTTTCTTTGTCTCCTGTCTTTTTCCCACACAAACCAACCAGTCTCCTGGGTTTCTGAGGTGTATCTCAGTCTCTCACGTTAGCATTTTAACATTCAAAAAGATAAGTAGGAGGAACTTAATCAAGTCTTAGATAAATTAGTCTGGTAGCCATGCGACCCTAGTAATTTCACAGGAGTTCTCCTTGTGTACTGGAGGAGGTTAGATCTGCGTCTTAGAAAGTTCATCTTCTGCACAGATTCACATTTCGCTACAGAGCAGGTATCTTACAACACGTCTTACAAGGCAAACATGGATGCAACGAATCTGTCAATCTAGACCCAGGGTGTTCATTTTTTTTTGATAGCTTTCAAGGACATTTACTATGAATCTCTGAAAAGAGAGCTACTTACAGGTCTGGGATTTATAGAAAGTGCTGCCTATTTGTGCTCTGTCTTTTGTCAGTAGCATTAAGATTTGCAGTATGCACTGAATTATCCAATGACCTAAATCCTAGCAAGCTATCAAAATCTGTTTCCTAGATAAAGTCATGCTAGAGTTTGATACATTTATCAGTGCCAGGCACACAGCAGTGCTTACAAGCGTGGCTATTTCTCAAGTCTTCTGTAACAGCAGACAAAAGGACGTACAAATGAATTACAGCCTATTCACTCCAATGGTTTAAAATAATTATCAACCATTGGAAACGCAATAATACAATTCCTGCCTCCTGATTTCACGCAAACTCCTGAGTATAATGAGGTGCTGTTTATTTACCTAACATAAAGCGTCCAAGTCTTATGCTGACAACTCTGGAACAATTTATTGTTCTTCCATTGTGCTAAATACTTGGGATAGATTGTGCCTCCTTATACAAAATATAATCCATTGCCATTCAACTGAATTGATATGGGAAAGGCGGGGCGGGGGGTGTGCTAATTGCCAATGTAGTTTTATGGTGACATACTCTTTCGGCATCAGGGCTCAAACATTTGACATGGGAAACTTCCCTGTCTTCACTTCTCTCCAACATCAGAAGAATCTTGCTGAAGCCCCAGGAAGTCAAGTGAGAGTTGGAAGCAGCACATGATTTTTTTAAAATTTATGCAGCTCCTTTCTAACCCAAAGTGCCCTGTAGATTGTAGACTTGATCTCACAGGACATTTTCAGGAAAAACTCCTACCAGTCACGTCTTGCTAGGTCAGCTGCCTTGCCAGAATAAGGACCAGAGTACTGTGAATCAACAAATGGATTAACTGAGCATAGAATTTTTTCATACTCTCCAATTGCGATGTATTCTGGGATAAACTTTGCTTTCAGCTATTTCCTAGCCTGGCAGAGGAAATGTCTATGAGGGTCACAACAATAACCAACAAAATTGCTACCAAACTATAGATCTCCTACACTAAAAACTACAGCCATGTTCTCTTAACACCAGCAGCAACAGATTTATATCGCGTATAAATCAGGCTTAGAAGGCGGCATCTATTGCACATTCATGACTAGATTGCACAACTGGGTGGAGGACTTGGCTCACCTTGTACTGATGGCAAGGGAGAATAAAGTCTTTAAAATATTTAACCTCTTTAAATTCAACAGGAGCTTGAATTCTGTCACAGCCAGTCTACTTTATACCAGCACCTAAGCTTCTCTGATGCCTGGTGCAGTGTCTTCCTCTGATATCCAACTGCTCTCCCATAGACTGCCCTCAAAATTCAACAGTAAAGACACCTCCGTGGGGTGACAGATTATGGCTTTGGACAGTGAGGAAGGCATCTATTTTAGAGCTCCGTTTGGAGCTATGGAAGCATAGAAACAGAAATGGCTCCAGCATGCATGAAAAAGGGAAAACCAAAATGAGAAAAACACATCCCCGTAGTGATATTAAGAGGCTCCTCATATATTTGTCTCCTTCTGGCCAAATGCAATCTGTATTATAAAAGGCTCCCACCATCTGAGGCCCTGGGAATGTCCATCTGGTAGCAATGCAGGCACTGCTGAGCAGACAGAGCACTATTAAAGCCTTCAACAAATACAGTCTATTAAAGCAAAGGCATCAAAACTCCACTCAGACTTCCAGAGAGACATCAGACCGAAGGCTGCTGGGTACTCTGGGATTTATGGGTAGAATCCAAGGCTTTCAGAGAAGTCAAAGAGCAAAGCTTTGAGTAATAAAAATATCCATCTCTCATCCACCTCAGGGAAGCACTGGCACCCAGGCAGAGAAAATGGAGGAAAAGGAAGAGATTTCCTTGGAAAAAATCCTACGCTGAGAATTTAAGTTTTTTAAGTGCCTGTGAGAGATTCTGAACAGCATTTGGAGCTTTCTAAACTCTAAAGTCTGCCCTAAGCTAGGTTTATGTTGCATAAACATTTGCTTTCAAATTCGTTATTATTATAAAAGATACAACATGAACATAATGATTGTGGTATTACAGCGCATTTTACAGCATCATCTTGAGTGCTGTTTCCTTTAATGCTCTACTTGCATGACATGGAGGGATTTGCTCAGAAACTGCATTAGAATGGACAGAATTCAATAGTACAGCCCATAACATTTTTTTTCTCTTATCTCCGAACAATTCATAATAGCTAAAATGCTGTGAAGAATACAACTTCAGTTCTGAAACACACAGATGTCACTATGGGCTTGCTGCTTGGCGGGAAGGTGTTTTGAACTGAAGGGAATCTGTTACCAAACCTCCTGGCTCTACTTTTATTCCTATGGCCTTTGGCTCATGCTTGAAACAGTGCACTTACAGAGCCAAAGCAGAAGCACAGGTTAAGAAGTGGGTAAAAAGGTACCGAAGAGACGAGGATGTCTATATAACGAGGAATAAATTAATAAACTGGAGCTTGGCCAGAACAATCCTTTGGATCCAAGATTTTGTCACCCCTCTACTTTGTACATGGGGAGCAGCAGTAGCTGGAGTAGGCTGAATTCCCTGCTACGGGGTGTACTGTCCTTCTCAGATGATCCCCTGGATGTTGCTGCTGTAAGGTACTGAATCTGTCGGTTGTGATTTTAGCTGCGTTCCCTGTAGGAACTTATTTAGCCCAGAGCCAAAATAGGGCTCGTTCTGCACCATTTAGCAGTCTTATAAACCATAATTAGCTAAACTTCTGAGTGCTCCTGGGATGGAATAAGCATTATGACTTCCCTCAAGTCAGTGCTGGTCACGTTTTCCTCTTGAACCAAGAGAAAACCTTTATTAAGGAGGTCACAGTTAGAGGGAAGAAACCTTCCAGCCCACGTGAATGCAGACTTCAAACTGTGCTCAAATGGGTACCTCATGGCTCCAGCTCCCAGGTAATACAGGAATTATGAACTATGTTTTGTATTCAAGCTGTAGTTTAAGCGAGATGTCTAAAACCGCAGTAACCAGTATGCTTGTTGGAAAAAGAGAGAGGCGGAAGAAACTGAGGGTGAGATTTTTAGACACTTTATTGGTGCCTCAGGGATTATGGTGATCCGTATCTAACCAGTATTGCATCCCAGTGCAAAATGGGATGAACAGAGCAGTCTCAAAGCTGACATAAAAACTAGCCTGGGACAATACTGTGCCCACTTGACAGATAATTTTCAAACTCCAGTTTGTTTCAGAATAATTCAGCTTCTTGAGAGTACCGAGCAGAATTCTGGTGTCCAAAGATATTAAATTTATTTTGATTCTTATTGTCCTCTTTTCTTTCTTTTCTATTCTTTTAAGAGGAAAATAAAACGTATTTTTCTAGTAACACCATTAGGAAATTATGTAGCATGCCTATAATGTACAATACTAATACACATCAGATAACAGAAAGACTGAGTAGTACATACACATTTTGTAACAAATGTGTTTTGGATCCTGTTGCTACAGACTCCTTGATCCCCCCCCCCTCCCTGCTCCTCCCCGTAGTTAATCTACCTCTGATTGCTGTAATGGTCCCTCACAGACAGCCAAATTATTTTGGTTAACGTGCAGCATGTACATTATTTTTTCATTTGTGACTGTTTCAATTAGCAATGTCATCTATTTCCGAAAGCTTTTTACTTTTAAATAATTAGGGCTTACCCAAGAGGTTAGCACAAAAAAGTATTTGAAATACTAATCCAGCATCTCAGTCAAAACTATTCAATCAAATTTAAATCCTGATGTTTCTTAAATATATTGTAAAAATACAATAGTGTCCACAGCATACTGATAACCTCTGTGCAATACAAAGAAAGAGGTCAATGTATTACATGTGAGGGTTATTAAATGGAAATGCTGACAGACCCTTAAATATGCTGAGACTGGGCACACCGATTTAATGAGAGCAATAATGGGCAGGTGGGCTGAGTGCTCTTGCTGAGATTAGATCCTGAGCAGCAAAGGTGCCTTTTGAAACTGTTTTTTAACACGATCTGTACACAGGACCGGGCTGTGCAATACAGAAATAAATCTTTTCATGTTAACTTTGTCAGCCAGGCTTCTTACAACCTTGTTACTAACATTTATATATTTAATGTCACAGTGATTGGATTTTTTTTGGAATGTATTTCTTTTTCTAATTATATTCAAATGCAGAAAAGAGGAAGAAATCTGTTGCTTTGGTGCAAACTGTGTCTTATCTCTCGAGTTAAATGCTTTTGCTCTTTTTCTTCATAGATTTCATGCATTTGGGACTAATTCAGTAAAACACAAGCTCAGCCTGAACAGCTAGATTCACTGAAAATTTGCTGAAATAAAGCAGCTGTGTTAAAGCTTTTTTCTGTGCCGCATACCTGGTGACTATTGCGCTTTTTGCCAACATTTAATTAAGAAGTTACACTTTATGGCTCACTCTTTGGATGCAGCAAGTCTGCGAGCTACTCTTCTGCTACTTCTGGAAAGGCACCACAGGGTGCAGGTGCCAATTTCAAAGGCTCGAGCTGGGAACCGAATGGAGACACAACTGTATGTGCCCGCAATGTTTCCTTCCTTCTGAATCCACAAGTTTTACTTCCACATACTGAAATCAGACAGAGAGGTTTCATCTCCTCCATTACGCTTCTTTTGCAGAGCACAAGATTTGAAACTGTCTTGTACTTGGGAGTGACTTACAGCATCCGTTATCAGGTGTTCGTTTTCTCACCTGTGTGTTCCTTGGGTTTTACCCAAGGACTCAACCCAAATCCAAACAGGATCTTGTCTTTATATACACATTTTTCCCCAGCTGTCTGTGCTAGTGATAGACTAGTACCATAATCCACTGCTCTTCTGAAACAAGTAGGTCTTAATTTGTCTTTTTTTCCCCCATTCTTTTTTCTCAGTTGCATTAGAGGCCAGACCTCACTCCCACTCCTCAGCCTAGTGGATCCTCAAAAAGGTTTTCACTCATTCTCAGATGAAGTCAATAGACTTTAGAAAAGAACTGTGAGCTGGGTCAGACAGTGAAGTGCTCTCCATTCCCTGGGTCAATTGGTGAGTGTTTACACCCAGCGACATGACTTTGACACAAACACTGTCACTCTACACTGAGAAACACAGATTTCCAAACTGATACGTACATCACCAAAAAGACTAGATTAATCTGGCTGACTCCCACAGCTCTACCCACCACCGCCAAGCCACTGGAGATGCCATCCTTAACCATGGAAGGGACCACACTGAAAGGACAAAACCGTTTAGGCGTTCATGCTCCTACGCAGCCCGAGAAGGGGACAACTGAAGAAAAGCATTGCATTAGACATACCCTTCCTGGCCTTTTCACATTTAATTCAACTATCAATCATTGTTGCACTGATTAACCTGTGATGACCCATCCGCAGCTCACTGTTATATAAAGCAACCTGAAGCCAGACCCTTGGTTGATTACAGCAAGCAATCAGCTGGTCCAAGACTGATCACTCGGCCTGAATTAAAGTTAACTCATCCTGGAGATTCCAAGCTTCATTCGCTGGGATGATTATTCAAGGCAAAATGGACTTGAAAGTATATTGAGAAGGAAAGGTTTATCAATAACACATATTTTTGCATTCATGATGGCTCTGTGATTATTTTCAGCTTTCTAGAGGCTGGTGATGGATGCAGAACCGTCCCTAAGTGCCAAAACCAAAGGCACATTGTAAGTTCACTCTGAATACTGGTTTCATCCATATTCTGCAGAATCTAGTGCCGGACCTCGCTGTTGGGTACCTAAAATAATGGCAAACCCAAAATCACTGATTTTCTATAGGGCTAGAATAATTCCTGTAGTGGGGGCACTCAGCTCTGCAGAAGCAGAGCTCTGAGGAAGGTGACCTTTCGGGGCACCTGCCTTACACTCCTCACTCCTGCTTTTGCAATCTCTGGTGGAAACTGAAGTAAAATAGCTGAGCTTTTCATTGTGGAAATGTCTGCTCTCTTCTAAAGACATGTTTTTCTATAAGAACCAGTAGATTTTGCTGTCATAATGTAGTACTATTTGAGTTTATCTCCCTCCACACACCTGGTACGCTTTCATCCTATCCCACTTATTTTTACAGTGTTACACAGGGAGGTTACTGCTATAACAAGGTGCTCCCAATAGAGGGTAAAGCAAAATTATAATCACACCGCAGTCTCTCTTCATCACCATGGTTATTATTGTTCTAGATTTGCAGGTGCTAAAGGTTTATCCATGGGAGATATATAAGAACTGAAAAACAATAGCAAAACACTTAACTTCCACACACATGCCTCAGGGTCAGATAGCTACTTCTGCAACCAGAACAAAAAATCAAGCATCAAGGAGACACTTCTGGAAATGAGGAAGACTTCAGAGGTCTGCTATGCCACATTGTTTTGGGAATGTGCTCTTGGGGTGGACTGATGGAAGGTGAAGGGAGGTTCGTTATCTCACCACAGTACCATTTATGATGAAACATGTCCAACAACTAGCTCAGGATGTGGGTGAACCACTGTCAACAGCAGCAGCAATCCCAATAGTTGCTAGAAAGAACAGTAACAGAAATTCAACAGATACGTATTTCTCATTTACCTCATAGCATTTTCCATAGCATGGAATTAGTCTCTTAGTGCTAGACCCAAACAAAAGGTCTAGCAAAGGGTAAACAAATTGTTCACTGGCCCAAAGGGGACGATAACTAGGAGCTTTAGGATTAAAATGGGCAATGGAAAGTGTAGACTAAATGTGGGGAAATGTTTCCTAACAAGGATCTGTCTGTAAAATCCCTGTGTGAAAGCAGAGAAGTCCCAGTTATCTCTCACATGTAAGAACAGACTAGATAGATATTTAAAACCTTACTGAGTAGAAAAAAATTGTTTAAGGCTCTGGTCCACTGGCTGTATTTCAGAAGTAGTTTTCCTCACGGGCTTTTAAAGCACTAAAATATGCCCCAAAATCTATTGCAAATGATTCTGCAATTGCGCTACAAGGACGGAACAGATAGTGTCGATATTTTTCAGGTCTAACAACTTAGATACAGGTGCATAGCTGTAGCCTTTGAAGATAACACAGCTAATGGAAAGCAAGCCCACTTAAAATGGTTTTCTGGCTACTGGTCGCATGTGAAAGGATGTAAACCTTGGCAGGTTTATGAACAGCAGCTGGCTTGGAAATGCTTTTTACATTCTATTCTCTTCACAAAGTGCACACATGTAAATACGATCCCATTTATCAAGCACACCCACAATCAAACTGCATGACTTCATAAAGGATACGTTAGAGTTATCTTCTGCCATCAGATCATTTCATTGTATTTGAAGTTAAGTACGTTAATGTATCATGAATTAATTTTCTTGGTGTTAAAGTGCGAACTGGGCTAATAAAAGTGACACATTGACTTTTTCCAAAGAATGATGTTCAGCTTACGGAGAATGGCAGCATAAATGAAAATTACCCTCAAGACAATGTTAATTACGTTTTATCCATTAGTAGGAGGGTAATTGAACCACTCATTTTCACTGCAAAGAAAACCCTTCTGGCTTCATAAAGGGAAACTATAGATTTAATGTGCTAATTAAAGTCTAACAGTGTAAAAATATGCAACAGAAAGAAAAGCAAAATGCAGGTAATATTTATCTATAGTATCCTGCAATGACCATCTCGGACATAATATGTGTCATTGCCCTCTTGCTGTGCTTAGAGGGTGTCAAAAGTTTAAGCCTGGGCTGGCTATTAAATGGACCACAGATGCTCTCTATTAACCCTTTCCCTTCCCAGAAGGGAAGGGAAAGAGAAAAGGGAGACACTTACGGGTTGGGAAAAAAGTAAGAAAACTTTAATTAAACAATAACAATGAAAAAAAGTATAATAATATCAATGGGAAATAATGAAATACATACAAATATATACAAAACCACCCGATGACGATCCCATCACCTCAGACGCTGCCGGGCAGGCGCTGGGAAAGTCCCAGACTGGACTCAGCAGCACACAGGAAATGGATTCAAGAATGCACAGATCAGGATCACAGGCAGAAGAATGGACAGTCTTTCTTGGACACCGGCCATAGAAGAATAGAGCATAACCCTCTTAGATTCCTCAGCTTTAAACTGAGTATGACACCTATGAGATGGAATACTTCGTTGGTCAGTTTTGGGTCACCTGTCTCGTCCCTCGTCCCACAGGTGTGACCTTTTTACATCTTTTCACTTACGACACACAAGATATTTAGCAGTGACCTTCATTTCTGTAGGAAAAAGTAAGAGCCTTTCTGCATACCATTCATACCGTTACCTTATTAATAACTATATGCATCAAGTGTTATCAATTCTAGAAGCAGACACTGAAAAATATGTCATTAACTTCAGAAAGTGCAGTCACTTAGAAGTGACTTAACTGAAAGATAAAATTGCTGAAAGGAGTATTGGTTCTGTTCTAGTTCAAAGCAGGACAGAGGGACTTCAAAACATATGACAGAGAACTGAAACAACTGACTGAAGCAGCAGTCAAAGTTACGGACATGAACATGAAATGTCGTTAAAGACACGTATTCAAAGTGGAACAAAGGCTTGATACAACCAAGTAAGCACTATACATATAGCTGATAGTAACAGTACTATTAGAACTAATACTACTAATAATCATAACACCAATTACAGAAAGTGGTCTCTGTGAATTTTGAAATCTTCTCACTTATTTCTATTAGATCGGCATGTGGCTGAAAGGCTGGTATTTTCTTATTTTTAGACAAAAAATACCCCCAAGCCATCAAGGGCGTATGGGTAGACTCTAGCCAATTGCTTGCAATAAGTAGGGAGCCCATTACTTTTCAGTAGCTATATCATCAAGTGTTCTGATTTTTATTAATAATTCCATTAATAATTTGGTTTTTAATAAACAAAGGATATATTAATAAAAGTATGTTTCAATTGCTGGACTGCTGGAAAGATTTTGCTGTATATCTATATGCTACGATACCCCATTGCCCTTGGACCTTCCATGGCTAAATAGAAAGATTTTGTGTTCTGAATAATAAGCTGATGTATAAAATTCACATTCCTCTATCAACAAGCTCCAATTTCTTCCCAACACTGCATGTTATCTATCCTGGACCTCACTCCATTGAGATACTAGAAAAAGAGAAATATTTTTGTCTTGGATTTTTTTAAAGGAAAGAAGTACATTGAAGCTGCTCAGAGTTTGGAAAGATATAATAAGATTTGGGTAACATGTTTCAAGGAGAACTGACAGATAAAGCTATCAAATGCTCATGCTAATAGCTAAACGTTACAGCAGTTTATCAGTTACATAATCACTGCACCTATGCATATCAACAGACACGCATGCTCCCCATCAGCACTACAAGGAACCTATATTACAAGATACAGTATTTTAGTGTCAGAAAATATAGCGGACAAATTAATTTTCTTTTATCCATACCAGCAGCAACTGGAATCCTTAGTACAGCCTGGGCCAGATTCAGTGAGACGTGGAGTGAAAGAATAAGCCACAACACTTGCTCAAGAACGTCCCAGTCTTCTTCGTGTATTGTCATCTCCTCTCCTGTCGCTCAAGCGCAACCAGTCTTGGGCTGATGAAATCTGATCGTGTACAAAGAAATCCCACAAGTACCATGCCATCATTTTCATCAACCAGAAAAAGTGTAAGTGGGACAAGATTTAGTTGCAGATAATATTACGGAGTATCTGCCCACTTGGCTCAATAGAATCTAGATCAGATCCTCGAACTTACTGACCCCAGGAGCAGCATCTGGGCAGAGTTATAGTGAATTCAGAATTCCCACTTCTACAAAAGCCAAAAATTCATTCCCCTATCCAAAAATAATAATTTTAAAATCAACCTTTATCATAACATTACCATGAGCATTGAAAAGGATTATCTTATTACAAAAGTGAAATGACTTAAATTTACCCTCATTATTGTTTCCCAGAGAAAAAAAAAGAGGGTTTTTTTATTTCGTTGTGGATGAAGCTGCTATTTGCATTTAAATGAAGACACCTGAAGAAGAGGAGCTGGAAACTTAGCGGTTTTTTCTTTTTGAGCATGACATTTCATTTCATGTCAGTATTCTCCTATAATGCAAACCTAACTCCACTTTGCTTCATTAAATAGTCAATCATAAGCTGCTTTCCAAAACTTGTCGTAGAGAGTGAGACACTCTGATTATTCCCAGTTGAGGCCTTGTACAGTGTTGGTATCCCCTTAAAAATCTGACATCGGCAAATAAATGAGGCATTTCTATATTTGCTGTATAGCATGGAATTTTTTGATTGACTTATCGTAATTGACACATTTAAACAATCTGCTTTCTTAATACTCTGATTAGAAACAGGCTTGTATCAAAGGAACAGTTTACAAGCTGTTCTAACATAAACATTCTGAAAAGCATATAGATACATAAACATTAATTCCAATGTTAAAGATATTATTACGGAAAACAGGCAGAGTACCTAACACTCCACCACTGTCTTCGATAGGAAATTTGCCATTTACTTAAATGGGAAGGAAGATGCCATGGAATGGGACTTCCCTCCTGCATTAAACTTTCATACCAAGCGACATCCGGATTCTGTTTTGAGCACTCAAGTCTGGCTTCATATATGGGGGGGAAAAGCAGACCACTTTCAGAGATGCCACCTTTCATGTCATAGGTTATAGACAAAATTTATGTTACTGACAAAGCTAAAAACTTGGCAATGCCATCTGAAATTTTCAGTGTTGCCTACGTTTGAGAGCAAGTAAGGTAAGTTTTAGCTGGAAAAGACAAGAGAAACAGTAAAAGGTGAGGTAAAAAGAAAAGTTTATCAATGAGCAGGAAGGTAGAAAGCAAGGCAAGGGCTGTTTTTATGAGTCAGCCTGGATGGGCAAAAATTTAAGTCTTCAACGGAAGTATTAAAATATTAGCTGAAACTGGGATGGAAAACATCTCCACTCCTCACACTGAAAGGGGAAGCAGCATTGACGGCAAAATATCTTTTGTATTAAAGATTCTCTAATTTTGTGAGTTTAAAACGATGCATCCTAGAGACTGGTGATTAGAAATGGTCACCTTTGCAAAATAAGATCTCCTTACCTCACACAGTGAGATGAAAATTATGGTAATTAACAGCCTAATCTGTCATAGGCAAGGCCTCTGCTTACTCCATTACACCCTTAACAGAAGGGAAGCTCACTTATCTGGCCACCTTACAAAATGAGAAAGGTGGTTTGAGACAGGCAATGAATGTGGCAGCAGTAGGGCAGCAGTTGTTGATTGAAATGTTCATCAAACTGAACAAGTCTAACAAGATCTCAAGCCTTCCTGGAGGTGGGGTAGCATCAAATCACACCGGTGGGACTCAGTGGTTTAAAAAAAATCAATCTCTTTTAGTCTACCAGTGGCTCCAGCTGACTTGTTTCACTCAAGTATCAGGCTATTTCTCATTAGCTGAGTGGAGTCTAATATACAGATCCAGCGGTCAACAAAGACAAAGGGTTGAGGCCCAAATTAATACACAGGACTCCTGATTATAATTAGATATTTCAGGCAGGTTATCTATGCTCCATGTTTATGTTTGGAAAAACATAATGTTCCTTTCACTTGTAACCATACACGGCACAGTTTCCAAAGCTGTTGTATCAGCTATCTGCTGAACATGCAATGAATAAAAAGATTTATTTTATTATGGTAGGCATCTCACTTAAATGATTTTCAAGACTAATAATTTTAAACTAAGCAGTAAATGGTCCCAAGGAAATTCCTTTTAATGCAGCAATGCAGGAATATTTTGATTAGCTAAACAAGAGAAAATAAAACCGTAAGAGCCAAGCAGGAAGTTGCAGAAAAGAAAGGGAATTCTAAAGATTAAATTCTTCGGTCAAATGTATTCATGGACAACCCAATGGGAATTCTGTGTGCATATTCAAGGACAGAATTTGGTCTAAAGGTATGAATTTTCAAAGGATGCTGGGTTTTTTTCCTTGCACTCAGCATTTGCATAGGCTCACCAGTATTTGTGAAATGGGTACCTGTGCCCTTAAAGAGGCATTGCAGAGCGTAATTACCTATTCTGCCTGCAAAAATGCAGGATTTTGTTGGTGCAGTCTTTCAGTATGGTCCATTTGAGAACACTGATAATATTGATATAGTCTAGAAATGCATTTCACATGTTCTGAATCAATATATTCTCTTCACACGCTCTCATATCAACACTTATCAATATCTAAAGGGCGGGTGTCCAGAGGATGGGGCCAGACTCTTTTCGGTGGTGCCCAGTGACAGGACAAGGGGTGCTGGGCACAAACTGGAACACAGTCAGTTCCACCTGAACGTGAGGAAGAACTTCTTTACTGTGAGGGTGCCCTAGCCCTGGCCCAGGCTGCCCAGAGAGGCCGTGGGGTCTCCCTCTCTGGAGAGATTCAACCCCGCCTGGACGCGTCCCTGTGCCCCCTGCGCTGGGGGCACCTGCTCTAGCAGGGGTTGGGCTGGGGGATCTCCAGAGGGCCCTTCCCACCCCTGCCATGCTGGGATTCTGTGACTCCTCCAATCTATTCTCCAGCTATGCTCAAGAGAAACATTCCCCACACTCATTTTTGCTTTTTAAAATAAAGATGCAAAGAGGTATATTTAAACATACGGATGTTTTCAGGTCACAGTTCATGCCCTCCAAGAATCTTCAATACGAGCGTTCACTTTTGCATACACCAAACAGCACTGACTGGCTGTACTAAACTCTGCATTGCTTCACTAATCAAATTTCTTTGCAGCAAAACTGTACTGTAACCCTTTAATGACATCCCACAAGTATTATTATAGAAACCTCATCTACAAAAGTGCCAACCCCAGATCTGTTGCCAGTGCTGACTACAAGTACTTGAAAACAAAACTAAAGCTGGTCATAAAGATAAAGCATGCAGTAGGATTTCTTTTATAACTGAAAATAGATGTAACGATCCAAATTATTAATGAAATGAGAAGAAATACTCTACAAATCAATACATGTTGAGATATTTAGCAGGCAAGAACAGGAGCAGTAAAATGCAAAGTCATGTCAGAGAAAGACCTATTAAATGCCTCACCAGTGCACGAATGGTGTGTAAGCATTTTCATGGGCAACGCACCAGCAACAGTTTTGCCTCTGGTAAGCAATGGCAGCCAGAGTTACCAAGATATAATCCATATATATGTACATACGTGAGTTTCTTTTCATTCCCTTTTCTGCTCTCCAGTGCTCTCTGGATATACCTGGATGAAACAAACGGGTGACTAAATGCTTTCTCCTTTTGCCGTACCCTCTAAGTCTCTCAGTGTCACTACAGGCAAATGCATTTCTTTCCCAGGCCATCCCCTGCCCCTCCTCACATTACCTTTCTCTTTTAGTTGTGGCGCAGTAAACCTTTCTCAAGTCACAGTCGGATTACAGGTTTTGTGCTTCAGAGAAATGTTAAGTACTAATGTTTCTCCTGTTTCTCTCAGAAATCACAATAAAACCACAACAAATATACAGACACTTTTGAAACTCAATTTGTGTTTTCATATGGAATGCCACTGGTAAGAAGCAACATAAATGACGCTCCCAGGAGAATAAAAATAACCAACTCCAATCTTTAAAAAAAATTTTCTTCTTCCATCTAACACATTAGCCTCTACTAATTATATAGCTACAATTTTCTTGCATGCTAGAAAGCACATTTTTATCCATTTACTAAGTTTTACAGATAAAGGCAAAGGAAAAGCTGTGGTCCTTATGTTTCATTCAGATGTCTTTAAGAGCAGTTTTCATCAGATTCAATGATGCTCACTGCAGATAAGTTAGCCATGCTTATAAAAACCAAGCTATGCAGTCCTCTTATAGTGCTAAAGAAAGAACAGTTATAGATAGGAAAAAAAAGCCAAATATATTTATAATTTCCATGTTCCATGCTAAATGCCACGACTCTTAAGTGCTCTTTCTGCTGCTGCTGCTTCTTAACTTGAAAATTTCAGTCTTGCAAAATCCAACTGGACAAACATACACCCCTTGAATATCACAGAACAGAACTTTTTCATTGGAAGGGTGCTACAACAATCATCTACTCCAAATAAAACGTTCCTTATCGAGAGCTATAAAGAAGCTTTGCAAAATACTTCATGTGGCTTCATAACGTAGTTCTGAGCAAGACAAGTAACTTTTTCTTACTGAGGGTCAATGGAAGATGGAGGGAATTTGCCACCCGTTTACTATAACCCGTTTTCCCAGCAAGATGGCTCAGGCGCCATGGATCGCTACGCACAGAAATGAGTCGTACATCTTCTAAAAGCAGAAAATTCACCATTGAAAAAATTAAGAAGCAGAAGAAGGACAAACGATCTGTGAAGGGTATGGTAGCTGCGAGGGTTCGGTGAGTGGGAGGGAGGACTGACTAACCTAGGCTGAGCTGAAATGGGGCTCCTGGGCCCGTGGCTGTTGAGGGAGTCCCCAGGCAACATCAGTCCAGGATCGTTAAGACCGCGGGTTCCTAAACAACCAGTCCCATTCTGCTTCTCTGCAGAGTCAAGAGTACCAAGAAATTACAAAAATAAAGCAACACAAGATAAGGTGAGCCTTCTTTGCCAGGCCTGGTAGGTTCCTTGAAGGCCGTTTATTAAACACCTGTAGCTGTACATGCAGACAGGCACATCCTTTCTGCGTCTGGCTGGTGCAGAAAGGCAACAAATCACCCACAGCTCTGAAAAGGGGCGAGAGAGCGCTCAGGTAAGCGCTAAACACTGTCTGTCTGTTCCAATTCATTTCTCCAGTGCAGACAATTTACAAATGGAAGGTTATTTTTCATATATTTTGAACATCACCTGATGATCTTTTCATACCCTTCTACACCAATCCTCAGGACAGAAGTAGGGCATAATTTTCTTCACATAAACACTCACGAAATGGGAATGATTCTGGTTCGAGTACAAGCAAGACAAAAAGCAAGCTGGTAGTCTGCCTGTAGATGCATTCAGGTGGAAGAACAAGTCAATAGGCCTGTGGCTTAGAGCTCTTACACTGATACCTTTATTAATAAACTCATTTTCATTTCTTTCCAGTGAATTCTGAAAATCAATCCTTTTCTCTAACGCCTCATGAACAGCTTCAAGGTGGGCAGCTGCAAGTAATTTGTGCAGCCATAAAGAATTGTAGTCACATAGTAGTACGGCTCCTGTGGATCTCTTCCTAGGTAAATAATTACATTTGCTCAATGACAGTGATTTTCCCAACAATATGAACCGTTTATGCAAGCAAGGTGCGAAATGCTCAGTTTGGCTTTCTCTCCTGAGTTCCAACCAAAAGGCAGAGCGTGTATGTGGAAAGAGAATCAGACAGACATAAAAAGAAGCAACAAAACAAAAGCTGCTCTTTGGCCACAAAAAGATCTATCGTTCTTTAAATAAATCCAGTTGGAGCCCATTAACAGTTTTCTTCTTTCACAGCCTTCAAAGATATAGTGACAAGGTAAAGTGCTCACATAAGATGCAGCTGGACTAAAAGCGCTTTTTCTTAGGTTGACATTTGAAGTTATTTGTCAAATGCCTGAAGTGAAACATTACACTACAGCCCAAACCAAAGCTGCTGGTCTAAAATCTTCCATGGTTTCGGGCATCATCAGCCTGTATTTAACAACCATCCAGATGTGCCCTGAAATCACATAAAAGTTTTCCTACCTACATTCAACATTCATTGCTCAACAACAGAGCATTCAACAAAATGAGGAGAGATTTCTCAAGTGCTTTTTGGTCTCAAATAGGAAAGAGGAATGCTCTTTTCAGCAGTCCCCACCCTGGGTGGGGATTTGGCAGGCAGCGGTAGAACCAGGGCTACCGGCCACTGCCCAAGGTGCCAGGTGGGTGCTCTCTCATCCCACCTCCCAAACGGGCTGGCGGGCCCCTGCGGCCGCTCACTTCTGCATAGCCACATTTTGCAGAGCTCTGCCAATATCCAGGTGGAAAGAAAGGAAAGGGTCAGAAAATGTTTACCCTGAAGGGGAGCTGTGAACATGACGTTAGAAAGAGTCCCTCATATTAAAAATTCCACCCTGTGAGACAATTAAAATACTGCTAGTGTAATAATCATTAAAATTGGTAAGATGTATCAAAGATTACAGAAGTGCTGTAGAGTTACCACGTAAATGTAACATTAGGTTCTGTAGAGTTCCCCTCAGCACTTATTGCAAGCTTTCGTCAATGTTTCTTAGTATAAATATTTTTAAAAACAGGAAGTAAGTTAAATGCTTTCTTTGAGCTATTTGCTCATGAAGCTGCGCTTGATTAATTCACGTTAAAAAAAACCAAAAAACAAAAAGCAAAAAAACGAGAGGAGGTAAAAGCCCGGTGGCAGATATTTCCAAATGTCAGTTTGCTAACAGAGCATACTTCAGGTACGGTCACATTCCCACCCTTTCTTTTCCTCGCTAGCACCCTAAGTCCTTTCTGTGCATTAATTACCATTACTAAAGGAATTATGCAAATATACATTTTCACACGCATGTAGTGGTTTTTGAAAGGGCATGCGGGCATCCTTTTCTCTACCGGGAATACTGCAAAACAGGCACCTAAGAGAAAGCGACCAAGAAGATACTCACGGGCGTACTGCAAACACTGAAGCGCGGTAAGACTCTACCCATGGGCGGGTCAGATAAGCCACCCAGCAGAGGGCAGCGGGAAGATAGGTACGAAGTTAAAACAGTTGGTATATTCAGTTTTATCAGGACAGCCAAATTCTTCTCCCCTCTTTTCAGCGTTTGTAAAATTTCTACCGGAGGAATTCAAACTGCTTGACAAATGTTATTTGACTAAAACTCGTGCCGCTCCAGAAGAGAGGAGCAAAACCCTCACAGTATCCTTGTTACACGGGTGAGGAAGTGGACACACAGAAAGGTCAGCTGGGTCTAGAAATGGCTGCATTTTTATAGACTTACTCACATGCACTCAGAAAGCCAGTGTCAGAGGAGAAATTTAACACTATCTTCTCCTGACTCTGTACTTAACGTTATCAAAACGTGCTTCCATATCAGTGCTTTTCCCTTCCATTTTTAAAATTATCTAATTGGTCTTGTCTAAAACCTGTGACAACCAAAAGTTTTAGGTAATTGCTCAGAGACAGCATACTGCTTCCTTTACACTATTAAATCCATGTCTCTCATAATTTGAGTTTTATATGTTATAGCACTGTTGTGACTGCATACAAATACCCTGGTTATTTTAAGGATAAATTTATTGTTACATTCTCTAAGGCTGTCCGGCGTTAGGATTATGAAGCACAGACCTGCCCGACACCCTTCTGCCAGATATGCTGCTCATCAGTATGAAAAGTAGCAAGAAGATCCTAATACAGTTCTACTAGCAGAAACCATGGCTGCGTTTGTACAGCCAAACTGCTTTTTAATGATACAGCTGCCTTCTCACCTGGGGGAACAGCAAAAAGAGCCTTTGCTTTATTAATCTACAAGTATCTATAGGCATAAACAAATAGCCTGTGTATCTACAGACATCTTACTAATAGTTTGGTTAGTTGTTCACTACCTACTTTCAGACAGCAGCAGCAAGAATTCTTACAATTAAGATCTGCTCAAAAAAGCCCTTATTGGAAAGAGAACCAAAACACTATTACAACCTCACTGAAGTTTAAAGCGTCTCCACACTGGAGACTTCTGAAAGTAACAAGAAATTCTGTAAATCCAAAAGGGATATAAATAGAAAATGAGCACAGGATCAGAGTACCACCACCTGCTGTACACCAGAGACAGCAAGGCGGGCGATCTTGTTCTTAACAGTTCTTGATCAAACTCAGCTCAAAAAGGAGCAAGAGCCAGATGTTGCAGAGGTGATAACTGCCCAGCTGTTTATGTGGGCATGCAGGACCATTCAGCGGAAGAATCATATGAAGGGGTGGTTTGCTGGCAATACAAAAGCAGAAAAAAACCTGGCTATCAGGTTGCACAATTCCCAGAGGGAATTTACTATGGTGATGAAATCAGGTCAGCTCTCAAGGTCTCTGGAAGAGTGCTGGCTTTGTTTTATTTGGACTCTGTCCGTAACAGGGAAAGGTGACAGAGCTCCAGACAGAAACCTCAGTGCCCCTGATAAATGGCAAATGCAAGAAAAACAATTTCAATTCTTCCCTTACTCTGGAATTTTCTGACTTTCTCCACAGATTACATTCTTCATTGATGCTCCTGTGCAATTTTACCAGGAGAAACAGAAAAGCATATCCTCTGACCTTAATCTTTGAAGTCTTCTGGACTATGGGAATCCATTTGAGACATGTACAAGGCCGTAAAATCCGCCTCCTCAATCTCCTAAGAGATCTCTGATGATGCTTCCTCCTATTTCGTTAATCTGGATTATTGGGATGTATGGAAGTGAAAGGAAAACAGTTTGTGCAGGGCTTCCCAGTATTTTCCAGTTACTAGCCCAGTTCTTTATGACATACAGTCTCAAACATTAACAAAACCTCAGTTTCTATAAGGCTCAACCTCATTCTCAGCCTCTGGGGTGCCAGAAATTGGCATCTCAGTCTGCGCTGCAGACCCACTGCTTTCCTCTGTCTCCGGTAATTTGGCTGAGTTAATCCTGGAAGAGGAATCACTTCTTCCAGCTGGAAACCCTTTCTCTTTTTATACCTTACTGCACCTTTAAATAGAAATGTCACAAAACCAGGCTAACTTGGCAGATCTTCCTCCTAAAATGAGAAAACATAAAATTCCTGCCTGACGACTAATCATGTTATGTTTTCCTTTCACAGTACAGACACTAGCAGACAATACAGAACAGCCTTGTGTTGGACCAGGATAAGGGCAACCAGAGTGATCTGAGCACATGGATTTTTCAAAAGCAAAACAAAAAAAAAATATTGTCAGACTGGATATTTTCACATTTCCATGTCAGACAGGAGAAAAAGTTGAAGCTATTTTAAAGGACTGAACATTTTGCTGTTGGGTTTTTTTTTTTATACACCTTTATTGCTCAGAAGCCTAGCAACATGTTCTGTTCACTGAATCTCATCATTACAGTGCCCTAAATTACTTCTGCAAGCCCCTTAGCAAAAGCTGAGCAGGCAGACAATCTCCACTACTTGAGCTTGCTCGTGTATTATTCTTAGCATTTGATTGTCACTCAGCATATCCAATTGAAATCAGAGCCATGCTGTTATGGACACAACACATAAATAGCATATTTAAAGCAGTCTCTGCCCCAGAAAGCATACTAGTTAATATGGCTGTGGAGACACATGGAAAGGAAAACGTAAGCAGGGCCAGGAAACATCTTCAGACTCACAGAACAGTCCGTCTATACTCTGGCTAAATACCAACAAAACACTTTCGCATTCTTTATGTACATCTTCCTGGCTTAATATGGAAAAGGCACATCAGAAATGAAGATAACTGGAACTGTGCTTTTTCTCTCTCCTGAAGGCCTTCCACTCAGCCTATACAGAATAGAACGAGTGGAACATAGGGGAACGTAGACTGGGGCTGCGACAGACACCAAGCTGAGAACTGCATCAGAAAGCAAAGTTTAAAAAATTATGTTTTTTACAATAAGAAATTAATAGATCATTTAACAGACCACAGGACAAAACATGCCCCTAAACTACAAAACGTGACACTAGATTTTACTGCATCTGCTCAACCAAATCCCCAAAGTAGGAGAGCTTGGGTGTTCTTGGATGCCAACTGCAAAACAGATCTATTCTTTTCTGGTTTTGTTTATGACAAAATTAGATGTATACTTTTACATATTTTTACATATGTTCATTTTTTTCCTCTGTGTTCTAAATGTTGAAACACTTTGCTTTTCCCCTCGTGTCTAAGCTTTTTACTTTTTTTAGTGGTTCCTGTTATTACCAAATCAGCAAAGAGCTCTACACATACATTAGATTGTACTCAGTTTTGACAAGGAAACTTAACTCCACTTGCTGACATCTTTTTAAGATCAAAGAGAAAATACATATGTGCAAACAACATACTTTTATGCCACTGAAACAGAGGGGATTATTGTTAAATTCAAAGGTAATTTGCCTCACAAATATTACAAGTAGAATTTGGGATTTTTAGTATGAATTACAATGAAAGGACTTATTACTGTAGCGTACTGCTATTCTTTACAAAACTGCACTACTTTTCTAAATATTTTAACAATTATTGTCTTTCACTGCTGGTTTGAACATTTGAAAGTCCTGCAATCTGTTTTCGAATTGTCAGGATGGGTTTTCATGCAAGGTATAGAGTGGTTTAAATACTTACTTTCACACTATTCGAAGCTGACAGGTTTACGAAATAGAAGTTTAACACTGCAGAAAAAAGTCACTTTGAACTGTAACTACTGTATCTCCAGGGTAGTAATTTTGCAGAATTCTACTCCAGGGTAGTGATTCTGTTATTTTATGATAGAACTACCAGTAAGTGGTATGAAAAAGAACCTGAATTTTTTTTTATTTCACATTTACATTTCTTATATGCCTACAATTTAGTCTCTTTAAATGTCAAGCTTTTTTAAACGAACACTTCTCACATTTTGCTGTTTTGTTGTTGGTTTTTTTGTATTCTCCTCACAATCAGAAATGACATCAGTGATTATAAAACGTTAGGTTCTCTGAAACCTCAGCTATACAGATTTCCTGTATTTTCTTTTTTCTCATCCTTTCTTTGAAGGTCACAATAAAAATGAAACAAATGTCCCTGTATAAATTTATTTTCTCTGCATTCAGTAAACATTAGATTCCAAGATCCTAATTCTGGGTGATCTAGGTCCATGTAATCTACCTCTAGGCAATTATCTACTGTCCTTCTTCCAAGGTGAATAGAACCACTCTTCTGGAGGCCATGTCTTCATATTGCTTCTCCTGACAACACCTTGTAGCACCTGAGAATATCCTTCTGCACAGCCCATAGACTACATATCTCCCTAGGCACAGTGTAAGGTGCCTTATACCAGAAAGAGCCTCGGGAGGTATGATGCATGACTCGGACCTCCATCTGAATCACAGCTGCCGCTCTGCTTTATCCCTTCCTGTCTAAATAAAATTATTTCCCCCTCTGAGCCCCTCGGTTTGGGGGTTGGACTAGATATCTCTAGAGGTCCCTTCCAACCCCTACCATTCTATGATTCTATGATTCCATTGCTGTTTGCTGTCCCATACAGAAAGCCGCTCCAACAGCCAGTGTGAGAGCAAGGAGGCACAAGACCAAAGACCTCCTTGTACATATGCTTTCACATGAACAGGCTCAGAAACATCCTGCACGTACATCCAGTTTGTCAAACTCATTTTGCACAGCCCCAAAGCAAAGCAAAACAAAACTAACAAAATCACCACGAAGGCGACACCTCCACTGCTGCGTGCCCCAGTCCCTGCTCTCGGAGAGGACTGGTCCTGGCCCGAGCAGAGCGGGTTCCCACTCTGTTCAGCGGTCCGTGCATCACAAAGGTTTAAGTTTCCCTCCAGATATTTTGGGCTGCTGATGAATTTTTTTCCTCAAGTTGCCATTCAGGAGCCATGCTGTCTGAAGTGGCAGCTGCCTCCACTTTTTTAAACACTCTTTTGATTGGGCCGCTGCTCCTTTTGTACGGGCAGGGGATGAAGCAAACCGAGGAACTGAGCTGGGTTCAGAATGACACAACAAAAAAAGGAATGGTTACTTTTAGCCAAGCTAGTTCCTCAGCCCTGCTCCACAGCAGCTACATAGGCATTTGTACTAACCCAGCCGAGAGTGGGGTGAGGGAGAAGAAGAGTAAGTGTTGCTTGATTTAGCAATGCTGCTGAAAAATATTACCCTCAACTGATCAGGAACCTGTCCTCGTTTTACTGTCTGCCTCCCGTGAACCCAGCAGCTTTCAGGCCCAATGGATAATCAGTCCCTCGGAAGGTGAGTCAAAGTCGCACACAAAGCCGGCAGTCATTTCTTCTGAATCCTGGCATAGCGTTTAATCCATTGTCCCTCATCGTTTTTCTGGCATCTTGCCTCTGAGGACATCTAACATAGAAAAAGGAATTCTTAATACCACTGGCTGGCAATTAAAAGAAGGATGGAAAAGTCAGAGAATAATTCTCCTAATTGACTACTCTTCTTATTACTTGTAATCTAGAGGAAATCTAATTAATTCTACATGAAGAACGACTATTCTGTAGTGAAGTGTAATTCCTGATCTCTGGGGCTTCAGCTTACCAGTTGTCAAATTATCCAATTACACACTTGTTAAAATCCATTTGGGGGAGATTTTCATGGCTAGTAAATAAATAATTTCAAAAGCTTTAATCCTCAAAAGAAAACAAAAAAGAAAAAAAGGAAGACCCCAACGCCCACACAGCACCTCAAAATCACAAAACACATCTAAAAATAACATCCAGAAGCTGTACAGAATGATACCCACCTGCTTTGCTCAAGCAGCACCACAGTGGTCACGGATCTATTTCTGTAGGGAGACATTTGCTGCTCCTTTTTCAGCTATGTTTTATTCAAATCACTAATCTGAAGGGAACCAATTAAGGCAGCATCCCTTTCATTATGCCAAACGGGAAAAATCTTTTCATAATCACATCAGTTAAGAGGTGGGAAGCCCACGGAGGCTGTAGCTTAAGCCAAGGATATTGATGCACTGACGCAAGGCCAGCGCAGGGCCAGAAAGCTGGGTCAGGGGCTGGAGCACATGATGTACGTGGCGAGGTGGAGAGAGCTGGGCCTGCTCAGCCTTAAGAAGAGAAGGCAAATGAGAGACTTTATTGCTTTCTACAGCTACCTGATCAGAGGATACAAAGACGATGAAGCCAGAATCTTCTCAGATGTGTGTGGGAATAGGATGAGAGGCACAGGACACAAGTTAGAGTATGAGAAATTCCATTTAGATACATGGAAAAACCAATTACTGTGACAGTGGTCAAATACTGAAACGGTTTGCCCAGAGAGATTGTGGGATGTCCATCTTTGGAGGTGTTTAATACCCAAGTGGACACAGCCCTAAGAAACCTGCTCTCTAAGCAGGGCACTGGACTAGCTAATACCTGGAGCTCTCTTCAACCTCAGCTACTCTGTGCTCTTTAGAAAGATTCTCTGATTAAAAAGAAAGGATACACACATGACACTTGAATGAATATGTATTTGAAGGAATGTTCTTAAATCAGTGTAAACTCTGGATCCTGATGTGACCAAATTTGCCAGATCTGAGCGCAGAAGAAAACTTTCTGTGATCTTTTGTATTTCAGTGAACACAATTTAGCAGTGAAAATTAAAGATAGTTTTGCAATATTTACTACTGTGCTGTATGGCAGCATTGAGTCAAAAACTTCTGTGAATGAAACTCGACATGAAACAAAAGAGGAACAGAAGGCAGTAATCTGTTTTCTATAAACCCAATCTGACTGTATTTCAATAAAAGTAAGCAAACAAAATCCTGGGCTTTTTAACAGAAAACTTAAAAAAAATCTTTAATATTGAGTCTGATTAATGTAAAGATATGAAGGTATTGGAAAAACAATCCAGATTAGGTGGTGTGATATTTTCAGTGATTACTGGTGATTCTGGGCACTCAGTGTGAGACATCTTAAGACATCCTGACTTTAAAAACATTCAAAGCACTCACCTACTGAAGATGAGGTCCCTTTCAGCTGGCTGAAACTGGGCTGCACAAAAATTATCAAGTATTTATGAGACTTTTACCCTGAAAATTTGATTCACCACCAAATTATTTCTATTTTAAACTCATAACATTTTAAATATCAGTCTTTACAGCATTGTGAAGATGGGCCAAGACTTCTAAATCTTGTGTCCATTGAAGCATGGACAAGTTCCAGGTGAAACTTGCTCTAAATTCAGATCTGCCGTGTTTTCCTGGTCCTTCTACATTTCATAGCATCATGCTTCGAAGCAACACACAAAGATTGTCAGGCCTGAAGGACTGAGCTTGTTTCAACCCAGTTCAGCTGCACACATCTAATCAAGAAAAACATATGTAACTCGCACTTAAGAAAGAGCAGCAGCTGTTACACAAAGTCATTTTTCTTAGGCTTTAATTCGTAAGAAAAATATCTTTGTGTTTGTTCCTGCTTCTCTAGGGAACCCAATTTTCGATGTTCCACATCAAATTGTGTGGCCGTCAGCAGCTTTGCCAGCAGCCAGTCCAAGCCCTCATTAGTCATTCCCCCACTCAGATAAAAACTGGGCGACTGTTGCTTTCTATTATTACAAGTGATTACACTATTAGTCAGCTAGCAACTGCAGCTCCAGATCCAAAAACAAGATTTCTAACCTCTTGTCTTACACAGCAACATCATCAAGATCTTTTTCCGCAAGCCTGCAGTAACCTTTGACAGAAAAAGAGTTAGATTAGACGGGAAGAGCAGCTTGATGGTTTTCACTGCTTGGGAATTCAAGTAGCAGAACGTCTGCATTGATGTTGCAATGAACACAGGTACTGTTTCACTGCACGCTCGACAGGTCAACAAAATGTCTAATTGTAAAGGGAAAGAGCTATTGCCTGTTATTTCCAATGTTAAGAACCCCAGAGCTGGCATTAACTCTGGAAGGAAAAATCCAAATAATATGGCATTTGTTGGATTCTAGAGATAAGGCATCTTTGATTGCCAAGTGCTTGTATTATTTTCTCATTTAATTCTCTGTGTACAAAACAAAATGCTATTTGCTAGTGACTCACACATCTGTCAGTTTGTTGGTAGTCAGACAACAGAAGTCTGCCAGAGCAAGACCAATGCTTAGCATAATAGTAACAATAATAGTGAGTTCAAGACCAAACCAAACCATTTTTAACAGGCAATTCCAATTGGAAAACGAACCCTATACGTTAGCCCCCTTGCAATTGGGTATATTCACTTCTTGAACACGGTCGTGTAGGAATACCAGAAGTGTCACATCTGACCAGACTACTCAGCTGCCTGGTCCACTGTCTGGGCACAGATAGGTGCCAATATTACATGCGCTGAAAAAGCATAAATAATTGACATCTGTGTATGGGAAAAATGTCTCGTAGCTTCAGATATTTGTGATTCAACTAGTTTCTCAAGCATAACAGATTATTATGTGTTTGCTGGATGAAACACTTTATTCTATTAGCTGTACAGGCTCATTACAGTTATTAGAATGTGAAATGGAATCTAATCTGACTCATGCATTGCATAAAGACTGATTAATGAGATTTGAATACAAAGTCCTTCCGCTGAAGTTGCCCGAACCACTGAGAACCAATTCAAAGAGCAGGCTTTTGGATCCAGGCAAAGTTAGTAAGACAACCTGTTCCTCTGAACCGATACAGCAACATGGGAGAATGGAAAGTCTGTTGAGATGAAATTGCGAGACACTGACCTACCTAAAGCAATAGAATATACTTATGAAAAGAAAATAGTTGTTTCCAATATCTCAATGATCCAAAGGTTTCTCCCTTTCCCATGGGTAGACTCCATCTGTGATTCCCATGTTGATTTAAAAGATTCCTCTCTTCAGATATGGGCAACGTTTTAATTAAATATTTGAAAACTTGCTGAATATTGTAACTGCAATTTAAAAGCTATGAATTAGAAATCTAAAAGCTTTTAACTACTATCTAGACATCTTTTTCATAAAGCCAACTGTCTGTGGAAGTGTTCAGAGACATTCACTCTTAAAGTTGATTAGGGCAGCTGATTCTGGCTGATGTGCTCCTGCACTTCTCAGCTACCAGGCAGAGTTCAGGCCAGTCACAGCCAAAATCAGATCCTCCCTGTATTTTATTTCCCTCAATTTTTTCATCTGTATCATACACGCGGATGGAGATCCACATTTCAGCTCTCTCACAGAAAAGCATTAATTTCATCCAAAAGCATCCTAATTGTCAGCTTCAGACAGTTGATAGTAGAGGGAAGGCTGTAACAGCCTCCAATAGCCTATTCCACCACCGCAGCACGGGCCCCCATTGTACTTCTGAACAGCTCCTGAGAGAAAACCGCAGCACTCTGCCAACACGAGGAGTGGCAAAGCACTGGAGCAGAAGAGGTGGCCTAAGGCAGAGGCAGGGACAGCCACATCATCCTAGAGCTACATGTGGAGCATAANGCATCCTAATTGTCAGCTTCAGACAGTTGATAGTAGAGGGAAGGCTGTAACAGCCTCCAATAGCCTATTCCACCACCGCAGCACGGGCCCCCATTGTACTTCTGAACAGCTCCTGAGAGAAAACCGCAGCACTCTGCCAACACGAGGAGTGGCAAAGCACTGGAGCAGAAGAGGTGGCCTAAGGCAGAGGCAGGGACAGCCACATCATCCTAGAGCTACATGTGGAGCATAAGCTCCAACAATGACAGCACTTGCACAAGTAGGTCTGTGCTCCGGGGACCATGATCCTCCCATCACATCCTCTGGAAGGGGGAATAAAAGCCAAGTCGAAACCTTGGTCTAGGAGAAGGCAGTGTAGCTGACTTTAGGAGGAACTTCGGCGCCCTGCCCGTCCCTATCCCTCTTCTGTAAGGAGCGACCGACACTGTCTTCATGTTTTTATTTTTAGTCTTCTGAGCTCTTCAGGGTGAGGCTATAATTAAATATGTGTTTACGCAGCACTGAGCACTCTGGTAGCTAAGGCTGAGCTACATATCCAGTCCCTAACAGAACATAAACAGCACTAGCTAAAAATTAAATGTTTCAGATACATATATTCATAAGGGCATTAATACCCCAAGCATTTTTTAAATCCAGTAGTGACTGGCACTGCCGTGACAGCTGATTCCTGTAATTATTAGAAATTATTTTAACACAGAAACACTTCCTATATAATAGATAGCCTCTTTGCTGAAGCAACTGATTTTATTTATTTATTTGGTCTATTTATCCAGCTTCTTACACTGCTAGTATGTAGAACAGTTTATTTCCTGTCAACATTTTACTGAAATTTTTATAAAGAACATCAGGAGCAAGTTGAAACAATAAATTATCTAAAAGGTATAATGTTAAAGTGGTGTTCAGGTTTTGGATACAATTTATTTAATAAGACTGCCATAAATATAACTTCTCACAAGCCAAAATGGCTCTAATGGGTCTGAGGACAAGAGTGTGCTCATCTGCAATGGGAGAATGGGTTTAAAGTCAAGCCTGGTAAGTGTGTTAGGATGCACCAAAACAGATCTTTTAACAAAATATCAACTTAAATACGATGTTTGTTACATGCTATGCATTATAAAATATTTCTGTTCAACAAATAAAGATAACATTTACTTTTCACAGCTAATTTACAAACTCGACCTTGTAAAATAAATATTCCACTTGTGTTTCATACAATAGCAGCTGCAGTGACACAAACGTTGCAAAAGTGGTTGTGCTGGTGTAAAAGGGTATTTTGCTCCAACACTACCTGACACTTTCCTGGCGGTTACTAACCTCGTAAGTCACCTGAGATGAAGGATAATGTGATCGTTCTTCCTAACAGCTCACCCAAGTTTGCTTAAACTGCCTTCTTTTGCAGCTTAAAAATAGGTCAGTTCAATCTGCACCACAGCAGCCTTCCGCTGCGAGCGCAGAGCTGAATGTTTGGCTGGTTCTGAGGGCAGGGACAGCTCGCCACATTGGCACTCCTCAGTAGGGTCAGATCTGTAGGAATAACTCTTTGCCTTCACTGCCACCTGTTTGTTGCAAAGTAATGAGCTGGACTTTGGTCACTGACTCTGTCTAAGCCTGCCATAAATCAGGAGTCTCTTCTCAGAAATTTTTTTTTTCTACTTTTGATTTAAATCTCTCTCCACCTTACACCCTTCACTGTACTGTCTTGGAGGCCAATGTTGCACTGCTTGAGGGTAATAAATAATGGGCCAAAACCAGAGAGATAATGGAAGCTCAGTTACTGGTACAAGTCTGTAATTCACTGTTCACCATCCACCTTTGCCTCCTAAAACATGCCTGGGTGAGAAGGAAGGTTGTCTTTGGAGTTCTTGCCACTGCCAAGCAGACGGCAACCTCACCACTGTAACATTAATCAAGTTTCAAACCCCATCTTTTCTTCCTGTCCGTTTCAGTTCTCTAACAATAAGGTTAATTTTTAGGTTGGTGCTGACTAGATTATAAACATACCTAAAGGCCGTCCCCAACATATTCAGTAAGAAGGCAAGGCGTGCACTCCATGGACCTATGAGCATAGAACTAACCAAGCCCCAAAGCGGAGCTGAGTTTGATAAAGACTGAAGGGAGCCCATCCTGCCAGTCCCTGGTAAGGTGAAACCTGCTAATTCAGCCCTAGTGCCAGGCAAGCTGTCCTGCCTGCCAGCAAGTTTGAGACTCTCTGGGAAGAAATAAAAGCTGAATTATCAACTCCATAACATTAATATCGTGATTGGTATGAGGTAATCCAGGGCTACTCAGTCAGTCACTGTCGCCATGACTCTGCAGTACTCAAGGAAGGCAAAACTTTACTGTTCTCTCCTAGTTACACAGATCATACAAGGCTGTCTATTATAGCTCCCATTAAGACCAGTTAATCTGCAAGGGCTGGGGAGTTTCTCAAGAAAGCAATTCGCATTCACAGGCTTTTTATACACAAGGGTGCTCATCATCCAACTACCAGGCTTCTTCCTCAGCTCAATATGTCCTAGCACCACCTGAAACATCTGGTCCACATCCATATCTTTAAACCTAATAATGTCTTGAACATCAGGGCAACTACATTTGTGTGAGGCTGACCCTAATATTGACTTGTGGACAGCAATTTATCAAAAATCGAAGGTCAGGAACCTGCAACCTTTTCAAGAAATTTCTGAATTTTTGGACATCGAGAATCCTGCATATATTTTTTTTCTGTACTCTGGGAGAAAGTAAAGTTGACACAATATGTTTTCTAGTCAAAGGACTCGTCTAATAAAGGATTTATGAGCCCTGAGACCAACACCTCCTATGAGATTTATGAAACAAGTGTTTTGCCCTGATTCCTTATCAGATTATTAAATAAAGGGAGGGCATAGATAGAATAGGTTTAGAGCATGCACACAGGTAAGACAGGTGATTTACAGATTCAGAGCTGGTTCAGTTAAGAACCAGCTCAGGTATTTTATTATTCACAATTTTTGTTGTTATTATTTACAGAACAGATTGCAATGTAGCCATTTACCAGCACGTCATATCTGCCCTCTGCCTTTCTCAGTAGGGATTATCTTGTATGTACACAGATGGCTACAGAGCCTGTCTGTCTCTCATCCTCACCTAATCATTAACATTCAACAAAAGGTGAACACCATAATTATGAAAGAGTTCACAGAATGTTTAAAAAGCAACAATGATCAATAGCAGCAAATGTACAACTTGGGTCATTAAACCTGTGCCATCCGCCACGTAACAAAAAGAGAGTGAAATAAAACAGGGAAGAAACACCAGAAAGAAGTCAAATAGGAATTGGAAGATGATATTTTAGGGTGCCAATAAAAAATAATGTCACATTCTAGAAGATTCAGGCATATTATTCTCACTGGCTGTCACACTACATTGCAGGTCCTCAACTCAGAAAACCTCAGCAGTTCAGCATGTTCAAGACAGTTACTGAACAAATGGACCCTATGCCTTTTTAATACCATATTTCAAAGGTCTTAAGAGGTGCTAGAGTTTCTGTCTCAAAGGATACCCTATTACAGGTGAATGCTAAGAGAATGATGTTTAAAGAGAACTAATATGTATGTTAGTTGACAACAAAGAACAACATAGAAGGTTTGTGCTTCTTCACTATTTCCTTGTGATTTTTTTTTTTTTAGCAAAGTGCTGAGTTTTCAATAATTGCCATGGAGTAATCCTCTGGCATTCCTTGATGAGAGTTCTCCATCCAGAATAAAGTGCTCTTTGTTTCTATAATTCCTGTACGTATCAACATGTTCTTAAGACCCCTCTTCCCCAGTTCCCTGGCCACACGCTACCTGGAGAAACAGAACTTGCAGTGGGAAAGCTGCCAGGGAAATGGGGAGAGTTTTGAATAGTTCCCATGCAAGAACTGCACAAATTACAGCGGAAACTGTGCTGGTGAAGAACATTCTAGCATACAAATATCTGCCTCTTCCATCTTAGTGTATGTTTTAGTTTCTGTCGACAAGGCAAGACATTGCTACGTGGCTACAAGAGCCACTGCAAAGCAATTATGGTAAAAGGCCAATAATTTTTTTGTAAGTCTGGATAAACATCTTTGCCTGGATTTCACCAGGCTTATGGCAAAGGATCACACATTGCAAATATCCAAACAGCTGCTTATAGCTTCTTGCAATGTTCTCAAATATCTTGTCCCACGTTATTCCCATTCTGCTAACAAGGGCTGGCTGGGGTCCCATGCACAGCTTACCAAGACGGGTTCTGTTACACTTCAAAATTAGAAAAGGTGTTATTAAAATACAAGAAATACCAGCCTTTATGGTACCCACACATCCATAAAATACACCCTACAGCTTTTCTCATCAATATCCTTAAATGCTCTACTGTGACTTGTGTTGCCGTTACTAGCATAGGGCCCTGCAGGCGTCTCAAAAGCTGGAATGCTAATATGCCGTAGGAGAAATAAAACACACTGGAGAAGGGTAAGGTGAGTGCAGCAACCGTCCTAATAACTTCAGCTGAAGGCACTTCCAGTGTGTCCTGATGCTGATGTATACATTTAAGTCTTTCCATTGCAGCATTTTGTAACTCAAAAAACCCAGGAAACTCTAAATTGGCCAATCTTCTGCTTCGCAATTTACAAATTCACAACAGCTAGCAGAAAAGACTACAGAAAACAAAGATGGTGCAGACGTGGTATGTGCTAGTCTATTAAAAAAACAAAGCTCCGCCTAATGTTAAAGCAGTAAAATTGCTCCTTTGAAAAATTACCCTTTAATTGAAGTATTCAACAGCATTTCTGTTTGGTGCTTCTAAACATGAAATTACATGTTCCGCTAAGAAGCCCAGCAAAACTAACCCAACTTAACCCCAGTGTCCAGAAATAGAGAAATAATATAACACTTTGCTTTCATTGTGGTGCTTCCTAAATGGAAGAATAAATTTTTTTCTTTTGAATTCATAAATTACAAACTGGCTTTGCTAAGATCACAGGGAAATCTGAAGTACCAAACTAATCTAAGTTACACGTCTTGAAAGGTCTGCACCTGAATCATCATTTCCAAAGCACAAAGTGATGCACTACAAAGATCTGGAGATTTGTGATACCCCAGAGTTTCTTCCCTGACACTTCAGTTAATGCAAATCAGGTTAAAACTATTCCCAGTCTGACAGTAATTAGGAGACCCCTGCCATTTATCTTTGCTTTCTCTCTTACCCATTATCCCAACACCTGTTGCCCTGTAAAATGCCACCTACAGATACCCTTATAGACTTCAGGTGACCTTTGAGCACAGAATTCTGTGCTTCCGGAAAAGGGGCTTTTTTTTCATCTTTTAATGGAAATGAAGAGAGCGTGTTAATTTGTAGCAACTGCCAGGAGAATCTGTCTTTGTTCTTATGACTATTTTTGCCACTGTATCACTTGATACTAAAGCAATGTTGGATCATGGGCATGTATGAGATGAACTAGTGTTTTATGCAACCATTGGAACCAATAGGAAATAAATCTTTTATCTTCTCATGAAGGGATGGAGTGAATAACACCCCCCACATCTCAGAATATGTAAATCAGATCACCTCTACAGCTTTAACCCTCAAATACTCCAGAACTTGCACATCAGGGTCCCATCTGCAGACCTGAAAGCCTCTTCTCTTATCAGCAAACCAGCGGAGATCACCCACTGTTCAATAGCAGGAACTAGCCCACGAAAAGAGTCATGCAAAACAAAAGGATTAGATATGCAACTCTGATTAGTTAGATGGTCACAATTCCAGATGGAGAGAGCTGTTTCAACTGTGATATACGCCTTGGTAATGAAAGCATGAGCCGTTACAAAAGAAAAGAAATATTTTTGGTGAAACAATCACAACATCTGAGTAGTTCTAAAGCTGGTAAATAACAATAATAGCCATTACGAGTTCTGTGAGTCTGGAAGTGCAGAGAACACCTTCCGCCTCAATAATGGCATAATGAACTGGCTATCACTAGGCAAACATCCAGGTTATACTTTTAACATGCTCTGAGATTGATTTGTGTTTTTCTTTCAGTGCTAAATAATAATGTGTCAATATTTTCTAACAGATTCTCTAAGAACAAAAATGGGGCACAGCCAGACCTTAGACAAGTATACTTCAGCTCTCACAAAGAATAAACATGAAGGAGAGAGAAGAGAAAATGCACAAAATTTCTGTTTGCACTTGGAATTTGAGTATCTAACAAGTTTTTTAGGTAAGACCAAGGCTAAAGAATCAGGTCTTTTTCAAGACCTATGGTTTGCACTGTGACGGTGTGACAACCCATTTGAATGCATTTACATAGAACAGAAATTGGCTATGTACTGTGTTATGTGTTCCCCAGGAATTAAAAATTACTCAGAAGTCACACTGTGACTTTTATTTCTCCTCTCACTCTTAAATGAATACAGAGTCAGAATTCAAAAACTGAAAAAAATTGTGATTCAGGAAGTCCTTAAACACTAGACCAAAAGTAAGAGTACTTGTGATTCAAGTAAGACATATTTGAACTGTGTTCCACAACATTCATGCAACAATGAGTTCTGAATAGTGGAAATGCCATGAACTCAGCTTCTGCTGCCAAGAAGTCAGTGTATTGGTCAAAGAGAGCACGACTGGGCCTTCCATGGGAAGCTACAGTTTCCCCTCACGCGGTCTCACTGCTGAATGAAGCACATTGCAGGAGTTAGTATCTGTTTCTCAAGGTGCTGAAAGTTTCTGCCTCCCTCACTCCTTTCAGCGGGTCATTTGCTTCTGTCAGACACTTGAGATGTAAAGCAATATTAAAAACCTGCAGAATGGCAGACATTTTCTTACCATAGCCAAAGGGAGAACTCCTACCAGGTCCTTCTGGTTGACATAGATCTTGGAGATTCCTAGATCAGATGTTGCATCCCCAGGATATTCTACCTGCCATGTGATGAGCTGGGTCCCAGGTAAGTCGGTTAGATCTTCAATTTCAAAATCGATCTGCATTATTTCAGAGGAAGGACCATCCGCACTGTAAGAAAGAAAGAAGAAGAAAGGTTCCATTCACATGACTGATCAAAGCCAGCAATACAATTGCTTTTATATTAATAAAAAGTTGGATTAAGTCTCTTCCAAAGAGAGGATTTGATGAGATGATGGATTTAATAATGAATTAATCATTTGCTCTTGTCTTAAGATTGCAGAGTATTTCCCATATATTCAAGTGGCTTAGTAACACTCTGTGACATAGATCACTAAGCACTGCTCCATTTTACAGCTAGAGAAACAAAAACAAATCAAGGTAAAGCTAAGGCTAAAGCTACAGCTTAAAAATCCTGACTCGAGGCTCTCCATTTAACAAGCACATTGTATTTCCTTCCTCTTAAAGCAACACATGTGCAATAAAATGGAAAACCACTGCATTAAAGGTATTTTCTGCTATTTAAAAAGAGATGCAGAGAGGTCAAAGCCCAGGATGGGGTCCAGGAACCAAGGCAGCAGGGAGCAGAGGACTGGAAAACTTGGAATTAATTTTTGAGTATACTGCTTCCTTGCTGTGGATGTCTGTCTGAAGCTCCTTTTGTTCTTTTCTAAACTAGGAATTATAGATAATTTAGTTTTTACTGGGAGAGGAGAGTTACAAAACTGGATTATTTAATATTGGCCAATCCTGCCAGGTTCCTTGAGTAAAAAATACTAGAAAAGAGCAAATGGTTACTACACGGGATTGTCCAGGACACTCTGGCAACATTGGGGTTACTCATACCTTATCAATACTACTTTGTCTTTACATGCTGTCTTTCCTAAGGTTACATGGTTCATATCAGAGGATAGCAGAAAGCAGAAATGTAAAGCGAGAAAATTAGAAAGGGGCTTATTGATGCAATTCCTGCAAAGCTTGTTATAAAATCAGCTACTCTACAGAAAGCAATGCAGTGAAGTTTCTATTGTGTATCTTGGCAAGGTGAGCTCCATAGTCCAGTGCCATTTAAAGAGACAAGAAAATACTCAATTTACTGTAAAGTTGTTGAGGAATGAAGAACTTTGTAGCAGTGCAGAAGTCCAGGGGACATTGAGAATGACAGTGCTTTTACTTCTGAAGCACAGAAGGCTGAACAGATCTTCAGTGTTTACGTAGAGGGGAAAGGAAAGAGCAGAATTCCTTTCAGTGGCATAATACTCAAGGAGAGCAAGAATGGCACAGCACCGAAGTGTCACAAACCAGTTATGTTGGAGAGCGCAGGTAGAAGAAAGAGGAAAGATTTCAGCAACGGATGAGAGAATCCCAGAATGTGCCCAAAGTCCAGCAGGTTTTCCCAGCTGATCTGGAGCTAAAACTAGGCATATTTTTTATGAAGGCCAGTTATGACAACAACCTCAGTTTGGGATTCTTCCCAAAATACTCAGAGATTTTTTTATCATGCTGACTAAATCCAATGCTTTATCCAAAGCTACTGCTTGACAAGTTTAATCTTATCATGTTTAAGGCTTGGATTTTAATGGATGTATTGAGTTCTGCTATCTTGGATGGAATTTAAAAGGAGCCTCTGTGTTTCCAAAATGGAACACATTGTGTTCAATGTCTCAATTCTTCATATCACACACACACACACACAAAAAAAGTACACAATTTTTAAACTAGCACTGAATGCAGTCTTATTTAACGGTGACCTAGGTAGGATCAGAAAGCTGCTTTATGTAGCTGTGGCTATTGAAACGCCATTACCTTAATTGTAGGAGCAGGAATGGGCAATGCATTGCCTATAAATACTTGGCAGTGATCCTGTTTTGTACAGTATGTTCTATCACAGCTTCTATATTTAAAGAATTAATTGAATCTTCATATGATGAACCTTGGTTTTATGATTCTATTCAAGGCGCCTTTCTTTATTACTACATTGGTGTCTGCTACTACCAGTCCCTGGCTTTGCAGAACTGGTTCTGTCACCAGAAATGTCGCCTGTAACAGCAGTGACGGACTGCTGCGCAGGAGGTGACTGCAGGGTAGAACACCACATCAAAACCAAATGATTGTCAAAAAAGGCAATCGGCTTAATCTTTTCCAGATATGTTGGAGATTAGGAGAAAAGGAGAAAAGCAATTAGGACACAAGAAAACAAAGGAGGGAGGAAGATGGGGAGAGAGAAGCGGAGCATGGACCTTGTATTCTTGAACAACAGTTCCCATGTGGCACAACTACCGTAACCCCAAAATAATGGGAATACTTTCTTTTAATTTCTCCTTTAAAGCAGGTATTTTAATGAAGCATTTCTTGTAGTAAAAAAACCCACCAAATGTGATTTAGATGGAAACAATTTGAACTAGCTCCTCTTAGAAATACTAAACACCTCCAAATGACACGATTACAAAGCACCTCAAAAATCAATAAGAATCTCATTACTGCTACTAAGATGTATTAAAAAGATGTTAAAGTATTGCATGACCTATGATCAGACCCAGGCTGTCAGCACCAGGTCAGGAACTTTTGTTTAATTACTTTACTCATCACTTACTATGACGATCCTACCATGTGCAAGTTCCATTGATCTGTGTCCCCAACTTACAGCCTTTCTAAGCAGTACTTAGCAATTGAAATCTTTCAATAGAGAAAATACAGTTAAAAAATGTAAATGGAGAAATTTGGACAAATAATATTCATTTCTGGAGTTCAGTCACACAAAAATATTTGTGGCTTTTCTTTTGAAGTCAAGGCTGCTTGGTACAATAAGAATATTACTATTGACTAGTCAGCCACTGCTACTTGAAATGATGCACTGCCTAATCCTCCTCAAGGCAGGCATATACTTTATGGTCACTATAATGCAATAGCATGTTGGTAGATTGTCTTTGCTAACGCTAAAACCATTATTGCTATCAAGAGTCCAGCAACAGTGTTAGTTACAATACAGCAGGCTACACAATTAGGAAGTTTAGAATGGACAAACCCAAAGGTTCACACCAGCAATCTAAGCTCAGCTGAAGAGCAGTCAAAGCAAAATGGTTCTTGGTGCTAATTTAAAGTCAAATCCTTCACATGAGTTTTGCTGTTTGTAGCTGAGAGTTAAACTGTAACGGAGTTCACCATGGTGCCGATAAACTCTCCTCATGAACAGAGCCCTGCTGAGCTGTGTGCCATGTAGACACATTTTTAGAGGGTCTCAGCGTAAGCTGAAGACAAGGAAGACAGAAAAAAAGAAAATTTCATTGGAATGGAGTAGTCTGGTCTTTCCTCCTGTCAGCCAGGACAGCACAGGCATGTTTGTACTGTATTTCTTAATCTGTCTTTTACCTCCTGTCTAATGAAAGATCTAGCAGCTCGGACAAATTAAGAACAATGGGAAGCTCTGTCCTGTCTCCAGGGGAGTATTTCCTACCTCCACATAGCCGTGCTGCACCTGCTTCTTTTGACACATCGCTGATGGAGGCAATTTAAAAAATAAAAATTAAAAATAAATATCTCTTCTGCCCTTTCAGTCTGACGGTCCTTTTAAATGTGAGAGGCTGAAGTCAAGGCACTTGGCCAGTTGCTAACACCTGTGCCATTGTGTCAAGTTTCTTTAGAGAAAGAACCAGCCCCTCTTCTGGGTCTCTAGGGATGGTATGCCCTGCAGTTTACAAAAAGAGACGCTGTAAATCCAGGAATAGCTACCGGATGTTGTCAGTGCTAGTCAATTCAAGTATCCCATTCCTGATGTCACTAGCTGTGGTATCGGCTTTGATTGTCATATAATGCTTACAAAACAAGATTCATTCTGAACCTACTACACAACTGAACATTTAATGCTTCTCATAAAATAACGCATAAAGTTTTATCACTGTCTTTAGAAGGCTATAATGGACACAAGAAGGCTAAAGCCATGAATATGCTAAATCAGATATGTCATAGGAATGTTAATGAAAGAGCCTTGGGGAGAACAGAGAAAGGTGGTAATCTTTATTCTTTTCTACCTCCACGTGCAATACCCAGGTCTCCAGCATATATCTGGCAGGGTACGGAAAGGATCTGTGGCCTGGAATGCTGCATAGGCCAAGCTGAGAGGTAGAACAGCAGTGCTCAGGAAAGGTAGAAATGTTTCCAGGGATAACTGGAAAAACTTTCTAGCATGAGAGAGGGAGGCAGCGGCACAACCGACCCTATGAGACCTGAGGGGGGTTGAGAAAACGGTTATCCCCATTTTACAGGAGAGAAAATTAAACCGAAAATTACTTTCCCATCAAAAAAGATAATTTATACACCACAAAGTAAGATGATTTATACACACAAAGTGGAATAACGTAGCATTTCAGAAAGGAAGTGATTTAAAAATAAGTATAAATGTTTGGGTAAAAGTAAGATAATATGCTATGTTGTCATAGCACATAAAAAACACCGTGCTAGCTATTTCCAGCTCTATCAGTCGAGTTGCAGAAAGGTTTCAAGGCTTGCTGTGATCTGTCCTGCCACTGCACAGAGCCAGCAGTGGCAATATGTGTAAAATATAACTTCTTCCTCGTGTGGTAGGAAATAATACAATACCTAGAATAAAGGTGCAAAGAGCAGTGAAAACAAAACATTGCCATTTTGTAACAAAACATAATTTTCTGCAAGAATCCATTTCTAATATAGTTTTTTAAGAAGCTTTTTCTATGGTATTTTCTTCAGAATTTAAACAATTTTACCAAGAACAGCTTTACAAAATATTTTCGCCCAGCCCCTTTGGAATTGCAAGCCATCACTCCTCATACTATCACTAAAGAGTGCTTGTTTCCTAACCAAACATGAGGAGGTCAAAGGAAATTTAAAGGACCACTAGAGAATCAGCCTTTCCTTCAGTCTATTTGCTGGTTTGGGCCTCTTCCCATCTGCGTAATAATCTCTCTTCAATCCTAGAGCTCCCCTAATGCACAAGCATTTTGCTTATGCTTCTCTATAGCAGCATATCCCTAGCATTGCCAGAAGTCTATAGACTTTATCCATTTTGCAATGCTACTGAAAGCACACAACTGAGTAACATACTGTCTTTCCCCTAAGTAGATTTTGGGTGAGAGAAAAAAATGAAGAGGAAACAAGAAGAAATTTTAGAAAAATCACAGAGAGAAGAAGAAAAATGACCTGTTGCAGAAGGATGTGAGAAATAGAAAAGTAGAAAAATGAACTTCTGTGGAATGTAGATAAAAGGAGAATAACAGAAAAATAAACAAGGACGCTTGGAGTGTGTAGATGCTTTGTGAGAAACACCTAAAACATCCTGATGAATAGGAAACAGAGCTAGTGTAGACAATAGCCAAAAAAAGAAAACATAGGTTCAAATTTCCTTCGCAATTGAGTCAATCTTTCCACCAATATTTAAAGTAGTCAGGAAAGGATCCTGACAAACTTTTAGTTTATCTTTACCAAGACAAGGTTGCCTGTCTAGTCTTTGCTGAATTCTTAACAGATACCCACAAGTCTGGTTTCAGGGAAGTGTGTAATTTTATCGGGGGTGGGGTGGGGTGGGGTAGGGTGGGGTGGAGGGTGTTGTTTGTTTTAAGAAGCCTTTACATGAGAGTCAAACTGTTGTGGCAGAGGAACACATTTGCATTCCTCTCCATATTTGCCAGAGAGACAGAGATCACATCTCTTCTGCATAAACAGGTACTTGCAATGCAATAAACTACTTCTGCTTGGCAAGTTTGATAGCATCCTAGAAATTACGTGTATAGGATGTGTAAGTAAAAAATGTGGGATCACTGACGAGATCATGAGAGCTACATCAGAGGAATACAAAGCCCAGAATGAGAAAGGAGCACCACGCGTTATTGTAGGCTAATTTATTTGGGCGTTTCTTTGGTGCTCATCACCACGCAATAAGACATTGCTTTGGAAATGCTGATAACTTCTTCCAATTCGATTTTTAAATCATGCTGCAAGACATGATGATAGGTGTAAACTTCATATCCACACTTAATCTCCTTTTTATGAGGTTTTTTTATGTGTTTTATTTTTAACTTCAGCTATCAAAACATGTTACCTTTAGGCTTCCTGTGCAGGTCGACCCTAAAACAGTGCACACAAACGTGTCTGCTTCAGGCAAGATTTGAACTCTTCAAAACAATATGGGAAGACAAAGCTGAAAAAAATGTTCCACTACTGATGCACAATCTTTGGAAGCTTTATATCTCCGAGTTGGGATTCTTTTACCAGTCTCACATGTATAAAAACCATAAGCTAAAAGCCCTCAAAATAATCTTGCGGGCAAAGAGACATTCTTTATTTTAATGAATCTGATTGTCTTTTCCTTCTGGTTTCCAAGCTAGAGTGCATTCAAGGAATGCAAGGAAATTCAAGGAAATTCAAGGAAAGCTTTTTTGGAAAAGCTTTTATACAGGATAAAAATTGCAGAACTTCAGTGAACTATTTTATTCCTACAACTAGAATTTAAGGTAAAAATCAAATATTGCAAGATTTGACATTAAACATAACAAGTTAACAGCAAGATACTGCCTTTCACCAGCTGAGGAGCTGGCTCGAGTCCAGAATGTGAGCTCAACATATGCAATGCTTGATCTCCCAAATCCATTCAGGAGGTATGAATCTAGCTGGCAAGGCTAGTAGGATTTCCACCCCTCCTTTGCAGTTGAAAATAAAATGCCTGAGTTTACCCCAGAAGTTAGAACGTTATTAAAACAAAACAAACGATATGGTGCAATACCTTCACCATACGTTGTCAGTGAACTAGTATACATATACTCTACGTGTCAGTCCCTGGGCTCAGTCTATACCAATAACAAAAAGCAATAAATATTTCAGACAGAAAAGTGAGGCATGCAGCTTGGGCCTTCCCAAGGTCAGAGAGAGTATTCTAAAAAATATTCTAGCCCACATCATTATAGCACAACGATCATTATTCATTATCAATATATCAAGATAAGGTGATACATACAGCAGTATATTAAAATTTAATTTTATTCATTGTCATCTTACTATTAAAAATTCAGTGATGGGTAAGCTGGAAAATAATTTTTCTTCAGGAATTAGTATATGAAGTGAACCAACTAGCATAAAAAATCACAAAAAAATGAGTCTGCTAATCAAGTAATAAAGTTATTTTAAAAAATTGATCCATCTCTCTGGAGCACGACATCAGCAGTGCTGGTTGAGAAATATTTGCTGAATTATTTATTTGACTTTTTTTGCTATTTTCAAATAAATTATTCACCATACAATTTTCCCACTGTTGATAGCACTTTTCCTGAACAACTCAACCATTCAAAAGTGGGTAAAAATTAGCAAACCTTTTAATATGATACAAATGTAAGACATAGTTTCCCACCAAGCCAGCATTTCAGTTCAGAACCATGATTCTAAGCATCTCTTGACATAGTAAATCCAGTGATCATTTACCACATTATGCTAAGGGAATGGTAAATCAACATTGACTTTATTACATCCAGTTTCATAATCATTCAATAAATTATTCAACACAGTAGTCAGTAAACATCAAGTATTTTTGAAGCAGCCCAATCATGAGGCAACAGCAGAAAAACCGCAGTTACTATGCAGGTGGGATTGAGTTGCAGGGCTAAGAAAACAGTTTTACTGATAGTACCAAGTCTAATAAAACACTGCAAATACACTGTCAATCTGGTGTTCTCTATCTACTGTTTTTTATTATCCTCAGCATAAAAATAACAATAAATATAACAAAACTCACATATAAGTGATAAAACCACAAAAGAGGAAACCAAGCATACAGCCACAAATAACCGCTATTAATTGGTAAAGCTCCTACAGGATCCATCTAAGGCTCAGACTACACTGTACAAGACAACTGCAGAAAGTGGTGATTGTTGTCTTAACTGACAAAAGCGAAATATAGGAGAAACATAATATGGAATTTTACACATGGGAAAAACAAGTAAAAAGACCTCAAATAACACTTCAGCACACACGGAAGCGAAACATTTATTTTATATCCTTAGTTTGCCCAGGACTGGCAGTGCTATAGGAATTTGACTCTTACATCATGACCCTCAGATCTAAGCCTTTAGATCAATACCAGTCTTGCGTGTTCCTAAAAAGAGCCTTAGATATTTCATTCATATTACAATTTTCCAGACTGCAAACACACTCACTATCGCTTCAGTATCACTGTCTCCTGAAAATGAAAGAAATCTTTTGCTGAACAGGAGGAGTCCCACAAACAAAACACTGATCAGCAGGGAGCAAGACCCAGTATTTTCATAATTATAAAATACAAAAAACTACAGGGCCAGTGCTGCAAATATTTGCTATTGAGTAATCCCAGCATACTAAAACATGAGATCAAGAACTGTGCTCAGTACATTACCCTGCAGCAAAATTCATTCCTCATTCTACAAATATTTATCCACCTAAAGCCCCTTATATACATGAACAGCAAATTTATACCTGTGCATAAATATATGTGGAATTAGAATTGCTGAATTCAGGTTAAGTCTTTTTTAGGAATTGTTTATCCCTGAAAGACAATCACATAGATGAAGTTTTCTGCATATATGCTGTACAAGAAACCTTCCATGAGTCCAAGAATTTTGTTTAACAAGGGCAATAGGGCTTTGCTCCCATGATGACCACACACAAGCCCAAGGGAAGTCCTTGGCTCACATGGATGTATGTACTCATGCAGGAGGCACTTGCGAGCCAGAGACTTAATCAATACTCTGTTGCCAAACTAGCCCAATTTCGGTTAGGCAAAATTGAGTTGAACAAAGAGATAATCCAGTCATTGACTCTGGTCCTGTAAGATCCACCCCTCTGCAAAAGGGAACACAAAGAATATGTGTAAATAGCCTTAATTCTGTCTTCTACAGAGTGCCTATCAGGGGGTCTACAATAACATTTTCTAGGCAAGGATCACAGTCCCAGGTAGAAGCAATGAAAGCGGCTATGAGGTGCTGAAGAAGAAAAATCTTACTCCCCTAATTCTACCTGTTATTTCCTTTCATGATTGCATGGTCTTGCTCATCTTCCAAAATATACACCTAATAAATCTTTTATATAAGGTTATCATGACTGCCATTGATAGAGTGCTTATTTTTCTTTTTCTACCAAATGTAATACATTTAAAAAGGTTCAAGCAAGGAATCACCAGTCTGAAAATATTGAGAAGCTGGTCTAAAAGGTACTTCCAGAGTGAGTCTTCCCAAGAAGTAATACAAGTAATACAAGGCTAAGTTACTATTTTTGCATTCACATCAAAGATGAAGCGTTTTGCTGCTTTATGATCCATACTTCAGACATCAGCTGCTCTCCTTGATGCCCATCTTGGTCATTTAACTTTGGAATCCAAAATTATTTTAAAATTATGTCCCCTACCTACTATTTAAAAATTTGATTGTAGTCTTAAATCCAGAGTGGAAGATCCAGTATCTCAGCACGTAGCTCCATTCATGCCTCCAAGGTGAGATATATAACATACCTTTTTTTATGCTTTGCTTATTAGTGTCCACACTGGTTCAACGCAATTACATATAAAATCAGCATTACATTTCACAAGACTCTAGGTCTCAATATTAGTGGCTTCTCTGGAGAGATCTGCTAAAGCATATTCAATACATGAGATTAGTATCCTTAACTATAGGAACTTCTTCGCCATGAACTATTCAGCAAGTATTTCTGCTGAACTCATACATCTTGTAAAAGTAAAAAGTTGTTTTCAACTAAAAAAACCCCAACGTTTTCTTTAACCAAATGTTGAATATCTGTCAAGTCTAGAATTAAAAAAGAAATGCTTTCCAGTTTCCTTAATATTAAAATAAAAGAAGTTCCCAGAATCTAATTTCTTTCTTATTTTTAAGCAATAACACGAAAAATAAACTGAAGAGAGAACATATACATTGCCTCTTGTCCCACTCCAGCATTTTGAAAGAGCTTTAGGCTGAAATATATTTTTAAATCACAGAACTATAGGGTAATCTTTGTTGGAAGGGACCTCTGAAAGCCATCTGGTCTAACGTCTTTTTCAAAGCAGGCCCAATTTCAATGTTGGATTAAGTCTGATTAGTTTAAATTTTCTCACATGATTTTCCAAAGAGGCATATTATTTAGAGTCCTTTTTGTGATCTTATGGAAATACTGGGGTAGCCTGAGCACTTAGACCTGCACTTTATACACTAACACCCATGTGTGTGGGACCCAGGCAGGCAGAACCAACAAGTCTTCTCTTACATGAGCTCTTAAAGATTTGAAACTTGGCCATGACCAAGTAATTAGAAATCATCTTGATGTCTGTTAGGCTTCTGTTCTCTTCCACCCCAAGTGATTTTACAAACTATTCTGTCCAAGTTTAATTCAAAGACAGTGTTAATATGCAATGATAAGAAAGCTCCTTTCACAAGCAAATTCTTACGGTGAAAATTATGGATCTGAGGCATGCTAAGAAAGGCAAAGATAATACATTTACTAAAACCTGAAAATTAAATAACACCATGGTCTACCAGGTTATTTCCAAGACTGTCTGTCCCACAGCAAAACAGTATCTGTTCACTAGCAGTAAATGGAAAACTATTTAATCAATGTCATTAATATCTGCTGTGCTACAAGGGGAAATAAGACTGTCATGAAAAAAGCATACAATATTGGAAAGGGCCTAAAGACCTGACTGATAATATAAATATTAAAAGCTTAGTAAAGTAGATAACTATTTTGGGAATTACACGGACATACAGAAAGCCATGTTGTTCTCTACCAATACTTATCGATTGAAGATGACTGTAAGCGCATATGCAAATACTGATCTCTGTTTTGTACATTATACATGTTAAAGTTGGCAGTATGGAACAGATATCTCTGGGCGTACACTGCAGTATGCATGTTTGTTTTGCTTTATCAACATATTTCAACTCTGACCTGGTAGACTGAGGTACACTCATTAAAATACTTGGGCTGTAATGATCCAAGATACATTACCCCTTTCCTGCTCCAGCTATGGTACAGTTTTAGCGTTTGAGCAATGTTTCCCCCTTGTGTACACCTTGGGATAACCTGAAAGCCATGACGAAGTCACACAGACTGGATGGTGATACAGGCCTGCAGTTGAGTCCTAGGTCCTATCAAATCAAATCATAGTTTTTGATGTACTCGTGACATTAAATTTGTGTGAGTTCAAAAGCTCACAGAACTCATGTTCTCATTAGCATGAACTGTTCCATTAAGTCAAGCAGTGTCATTGTTTTGGGTCTCATTGCATCCAGTGTCGATGCACCTGACTTTTCACCACTTTGAGCCTGAGGCTGAGGTGCACCTGAGCTCAGAAGGATGGGCAAGATATAAGGGGAGACATATACCTTGGCAACCCTTGGATACTCTCTGAGGAGCTACAATGAAGAAAATAGTAAGCGCAGATTATGATTGTGGCTATTATGCTGCAGAGAATTGTCCAACAGAAGGTGTACTGAGACCAGCAAACTATCCCCAGGGTAGATGATAACAGCAATGATTTGCACTGATCTTTGCACGTGAGTACACTCAGACACCACCCTTTGGTGAGGTCTAACTTTTCTATGTGACCATCAGCAAATGCTTCTCGAGCAATTCTAATCTTACGTATGCAAATGGTCCAGGAGCTGCTAAAGCAAAAACAAAGACTAGCTGTCCATATGAAAGCTATGATCATTCGTTCTAGATGAAAACATTTCAGCACAGGAAGGAAGGCAGAGCTGCATTTATGTGCTGGTCTGCACAAGTAGAGATCTTGGTCCCTATGGATAGTTCCCTGCTACTACAACCACGATATCATATAATCTCTTCATAAACTTATCAAACTCCATTTTAAAAGCACTTAGGGATTTTAAATCCCTTTTCCCCTGAAAGGCTCTTGCAGAACCTGATTATTCTGATGGCTAAAGCAGTCAGAGGAGCCACCCTGGCTGGAACTGAAGCCTACTACGAGCCATTGCTCAGAGCAACCGCACCATAGTGCACTCCAAACATTGGAATGGATAGCGTGGCCAAATGCAGCTTCACTTTCTACAACAAGTGCTCATAGCAAAACATTAAATAACTCTGCAGACCTTCTGGAAACATGTAATGGCTGATAATAGCTCCCTCATTCAAAATTATTCCTTCCACGTTTCTGTGTTCTCAAATCACCTCCAGCCAAACAACTCCTCCTCTACCCCAATACAGCTGTAAACAAAATAATTACATTTCTGCAGATAAACTTCAGTGGACTTTAAATATTCACTGATCTAAGTACGCAGGCTGAAAAACGGTAGGTTCTCACTACCTTATCTCAACACATTCTATCAGAATGTGACTAGAGTTGTTTGCCATTTCCAAAAGTAAAGTACTCTTACAGGAAAACTAATAATACAATCAAACTAGTAACTAGAAAACTGAAGGAGAGACAAAAACAGACATGACATGAATGAGGGAAATGCTTCATGAAACACTGAGGAAATGTGCCAGTGCGAAAAAGAAAGATTACCTAACGGGAGTGAGGATCTCATACCATCAGCTTATGTGATGGAGATACCACATCCAATAAGCTTCCTTATTGTACTGGCAAACTTCCACCTAATGTAACTTGAGCTTTAAAGCCACTTTTATTGATATGTTTGAAGACACTAACCTTGGATTTTAAAAGAAGATTCTGTGTGAAACAGCCACCAACTCTTGGGGTTGAGCAGCAGCACAAATTGCATTGCTTCTACTCGTAAGAATCTCAAGACCCTACTTAGAAATCTTTATAATTTACAGTGGAAAGAAGTACATCTAGCCCTTTAATAAGGCATATCGATTTTATTGAACTGGAGGCAAAGGAAGAGAGACCCTAATTATTATAATTATGAATTCAGCAATGCTAGTAATCATTAATAGTTTCAACAGGTTCATAAATCATTCACATAATGGGGAAAAGCAGTAAGTGAAGATCAATCTCTACTCAGAGGCGTTGCAAAATTTGCCGCCCTTATTGAAATTCATGAATCATATTTCTCTTCATGAATATCAGAACTTCACAAGAAGATGACAATGAGATCAGAGGTGGAAAAGTTGTGTATGAAAACACAAGTAGGATTTAATTTCATGGCAGACACCCAAATATTAGATTGCTTGAATTATTGACTCTTCTTTGGTTTATACTCTTATTGCTATTGCATATAGTTTCATAGTCCAATTTGGAGTCTTTAATGACTTAATTCAATGTAAACTCTCTTTCTTTGCAAGGCTAACATGAAACTATCGCAAATATACACACTATTCTTCTTTCACTGCAATGCAAAATACTCAAGGGTGTACTAGCTGGAACACACAATCACCAAAAAATGTAGACTTAAAATATTTTCTCCAAGCAAACAAGATGGAAAATTTGGATAAGCAACACACTTCAAACCTCATAACTAGCACGATTCTTGGAATATGTGTGGAGAATTCCAACAGGCAACTATTATGAGCAATAAAAGCAACCAAATGGCATGAAGAATCAAAACATAGCACTGCCAAAATTATCACTATAGTCTATCAACACAAACAGATTTCTAGGCATGGTTTTCCTTTTGCTTTACTCCAGCTGTTTCACTTTAGTTATGTTGTCATTGCACAGCAGGATAAGGTACAAATACGACCCACAATGACTGAAGGAAACGGACAAGTTTTTCTAAAAATGGTAGGAGAAATAATCTGCCAGATTTTCAGAGGGCCTGAATGTGCAATAATTGAAGTAACAGCAAGAAGAGCAGAAGGTAGGTTGGTGATTTTCTGAAAAAAAAATCAGTAGGTGAGGCTTAAAAGGCAGAAGAGACAGAAAGTGCTAACTTTCCACAAACATTTCAAGGATTTAAGTGTCAAGGAGAGAAAATTGCTAGAGCAGGTAGGCAGGAGAGTATAATTAGAAACAACAGGAAATATAGACCAAATTCAAAACAAAAGGACAGTGGAAGAGTCTCAAAAGGAAATGGCAGACAATAACTGGAAAGGTTTAAAATTAGATGGGATAAAATGCTTAGAAAGAAATATTTTTTGCAGTGGCAGATATGGCTGTAACAAGCCTTTTTTGTTTTTTGCCTAGTTCCTTAATAAAGAAAGGATTATGCAATCAGTATATCTGTGTGTCTGTCATTCCCTCCAGTAACATTAGACCAATTTCAAGAAAACTAGGCAGAAGGATAGAAGTTAAGAATTATTAAGCTTTTTGGATGCAGGCAGACAGCAGAAGAGATGAAACCAAGTGATTAACCCCTCTGACAGAAAAAATGCAGTACACTCCCTAAAAATCCATGTAGACACTCATTTTTAAGAAGCAAACACATAGAAACCAGTCTTCCATCTTTTAGCTGTTCACTGAAATACACCTTAACTTTTATAGCTCCCTGTTTTTCGTCAAGATTCCAGTTCAGAACTTGACCCCTGCTCAGCAAACCACTGAAGTAAGCTCTTTCAGTCTTCTGGGACTCAATCTCATTTTATGAGTTAAGCATACGTGTAAGTACTCTGCTAAACAGGAATGAATTTAAATACTCTGCTGAGCTAGGCTCTCATTTATCAGCAAAATCACCAGTTCAACTCAGTAAATTCACCAAATTATATGTGGAGAGAATTACTCCTGATCCTTGTTCAGTGCTGCATGAAAATGACCTCTGTAGGAATACAGAACCCTTGAAACAGGTCTCCCACATAATTAAGAGCACGATCTACACTTTTGCTCTCAGACATCCTGAGTATACAAGGAAAGCAGTAAACCAAAGCTCACAATGTTATCGTGAGCAAAGGAGTCTTCCTCTCACTACTAAGCTTCTCAGTGTAGAATACACTTGGTATCTGATCAGTTGCTTGCAATCGCTACCACAGCTAATGTAAATTTTAAAGGCAATATGATTATTTTCTATATCGCAGCATCCTAGAACACAGAATAAATAGCAGTAACTCTGAGGCTTAAGGAAGGGAAAAGAATCAAGTATTTTTGTGGTAATACCATGCAGTAACATGAATGAATTCTTTTTCTCTCTGACAATTCCAAAACAAAAAGAGCTACCAAATATGTCTCTATCTTTTATTTCCATATTTAATAATTTAGAATTCTTACTGTTTGTTCACAAAAGCAGCACCTTGTTCTGCAAATTTTGTGGAGACATAAAACAAGAAGCAACAAATTCATAACTCAATCTCTGGTGCACACTTTTCCAATGCTAAGGAACAAAATATTCTCAAATATGAAACAGTCAAGGATGGGCGCCAAAGTTTTTATGTAAATGTGAGAAGTGGGCAAATGAATTGTGTGGAGAAAAGATGAAGTAGAAACAACTTGGAAGCCATTTGTGTAAGAAAGGGAAATGAAGAGGATTGAAGCAGTTAGCAGTTCCACAGCAGATATTTCTCCTATAGGTATGAAAACAGTGACATCTCCATCAGTATTGGTGAGTGTAAATTAAAGTGTGCTCCTATTTCTGAAACTCATATGTTGAAAATAAGCGGATCCTTTGCTCTTCTCATCTATCTCATAAAATACAGCCAAATTCATAGCTGATGGGAAGAGAAACTTCCACTTATCCCATACCACTGCTGAAGTTCCAGGTGAAATTCATTACCAGAACTGGGCTGAATTAAGCAGATCCCATGGACAGTGGGTCCCTTCCCAAGCAGCGACACAACAGGAGCAGCCAGAGTCATGAAATACTGCTGTTGACATAAAGCACTGAACTGAGAATACAGGAGATGCCTCACTCTGTCACTCCTCTTGTGGGTGACCCTATGCAAGCTACTTCACCACTCTTTGCTAGTTTTCTGACATGCTGAATACGATTCATGGCTTTGAGATCAGTCCGTGAAAATGCCTTGTAACAGGCCAGAAAGAACAGTTCAGAGCTAAATTAGAATTTTCGAAAAACCAAATCTCGATCATCGAGGTGCTACAAAAGCAGAAACTCGTCCTTTCACGTTAATAGATTAGACTTGTTTGCAGTCCCTCCATCAGAGTGGAATACCTTGAAGAACGGTCAGTTTTGCTATATCACACCCTCCTAGTTTCCACGAGCTGCAAAGCTGATGGTAGTCCATAAAAGAAGAGTTAGATTTCAAAAACCAAGGTTTTTTCTAGCCAGACTATTCCACTCCATTGCATTAAAATGCGCAATGTAAGGGTAAGGATGCCTGAGCCCTGGCCCAGGCTGCCCAGAGAGGCCGTGGAGTCTCCTTCTCTGGAGAGATTCAACCCCGCCTGGACGCGTCCCTGTGCCCCCTGCGCTGGGGGCACCTGCTCTGGCGGGGGGGTGTGCTGGGGGATCTCCAGAGGGCCCTTGTCATCAATGCCTACCATTCTGGGATTCTGCAAATGCGTCACTGGAAAAATGGCCTTCTTGTCAGTCTTTAAAATAAAGATATTAAGTCCTCCATTAGCTTGTTTTGAAGCCCTTCAAATCTGCAGACTGTTTAGGTACTAATTCTGGTCTTCACCAACGCAGTGGAGTTCCACAAGATTCAGCAGGGAAATAGAAACGATGAAAAATAAAAGCAGCAGCCTATGACACAATTGTCTTAATGAATGGAGATCTAAGTTGTCTATTTAAAAAAGAAAAGTTCACATCATTTTATAACTAGATTAAGTTAGCAGCACTAACTTAGAGTATCAGCTACACAAAGTTCTCCCTAAAACTACAACAGAGAATTTTCAGCTGTGCTTCGCATTCCTGGACAATACAAAGCCCCCAGTGCTGTGAATGCTGCTGGCTTTATGAAGGTACGTATCATTTTGATCTGGCCAAAGCAACCCCAGTGAGGAGTCTGTGCCAATTTGGTGTCCTTTCCTTCCTTCAGTTAGCATGCATCACTCATGGAGGCACACGTAACACACAGTGACACACATGGAGCAGAAGAAAGCTTTCAAAGCATTTCAGCTCTTCTTTACAAAACATAAATACAGGACACTGAATTCAGTTGCAGCACAGTTTCCAATGTTTGACAATACAATCCACTCTCTGCAACTGAAATATTTATTCAGGCACAATTATCATATAAGATTAATATTTAAATCAAGGGTAATTTGTTTTCATTATTACTCTTATTTCTTTTTAAACAACAGTTAGGATTATAAACTGAATTAGATGATTTATTCTTAAAGCGGATCTTTAACGTTCTGCATTTATTAATACCAGTCTGAAATGCTCAGTCATTGATCAAACTCTGAATTTTCCACAGCGATAGCTTGAAAAAAAACCCCTAGCCACCAAGCTCCGGATTTTACAGCCATTACTGTCAATTATACACCCCACTGTGGGAGCAGAAGAAATCTTCATGCATGCCAGCTGCAGCCTTACCCCTGAATTTTGCAGAGGTGATTGTTATTTCAAACACTGAAGGGGGGAAAGAGAAAGAGGGGGGGAAAAAAAGAAGTTAGACATAATGCAAGCAGGCAATTGAGATTCTACCCGTATGTTTGGAGACCTTGGCAAATGAGTTTGAAAATTTTAGAGAATATGTCTTGCTAGTTGTAATAATAACCATAACACTGCGGGGTCTCTAATCTCTTTCATGCAGAGATCTTAAAGCATTTTATGAAGATGCAGGTATAGCAACAGAAATTTCACACATTACAAAAACTAGAAAACACCGAAATGCAGCAACCTGAACAAGATGATTTTTGGGGCCTCTGCAGCCTACAGTGGTGCACGGTGCAGCACATACACCCCTGAGCTGATGGTGACTCTCTGTCTCCAAGGGTAGAAGCAGCACAGGAACGCGAGAGCAGCCCTGCCTGGCACCTCACTAGCACCGCTGTGTTACTTTGGAGACAGAAGTTAGTAGCTCTGCATGGTGCTGTGATCTATCAGCTTGACTGCTGCTAGCCTGGCAGTCTGCACAGCAATCCATTCGATGGAATAGAGGTGCCAGAGCAGATTACCAGAAGAGGCAGGAAAAGAGGTAAAACCCGTTCTCTGGCTGAAATAAATGGGAATTTTACCATTTCAATGAGGATGCAGTTTCCACTGTAATAGTCTTGACTCCCTGGACTATTGTCATATCAATCAGACCATGCTGCAGTGGCATTCAGGATGAAGTTTGAACTCACTGTCACCTTAAAGAAAAGCAGGTCTCATGCCCTGCGATTCCATCCCAGTTCGTCATATTCTGACCCAATATTCTTGGGTCATTTCCAGACACAAAACATACATCATTACAATTCCATGTATCCCTTCCCTTCTCTTCTTATACCTCAATGTTAATTAACTATTAATTTTCAAAACCATGCATCACTTCAAACAAACAAATACATTTTTACAATTTTGCCTTCCTGCTTTAAGTGAGGAGGGGGCCCACTCGACATCAGTGGAGATACTCTGGCATAAAGCTGAATAAAGCTATAGTGACTTATACCTAAGATGCTTTCCCCTGACACTAACTCTTCCCTCCTTTCCAGCTGTCTTTTCTACCGGAGGGCTTTTCTAAGATTACACAGCAAGTTTTTGTCCAAGTGGGAGAACGGATAATCAGAAACCTCCTTGGAGCTCCCAAACTCCGTCAGGTTTGTGCAAAGTCCAGTCAGCACTTCCAAATGCTGCAGGGCTCGCTGCAAGTGCTGGGAAAAAATGTGAAGGGCGAAACTACCAGCTGGACTCCTCATTCTAGAGCCTTAGGTGATTGAAGTACCTCAATGAGTGGGTTAACATGACAATCTCTGACACAACTTACCTCTAATTATCTACTGAAAATAGAATAGATACAGCTTGAAAGACTGGAAACAAAACAATTAATAGTGCAGGTTGGCTATTAAGGTACTCAGCCGCTATGCCACATCTCCTGATCTCTTGGTTTGTGTACTGACGTAGTGATGTTTCTTTCCGGTTCCTCACAAGTGTTTCAGAAAAGGTCTATTATTCCGCGTGGAAGTAGAATGGGAATTGTCTCCAGCTTCAAAAATTTGTGTAGAATGTATAAACTCTGCCTTCATTCCGGCTTGCAACTGTTGACATCAGATCTGGACTGAAACCAGGAGAAAAATCAAGTTTCACTCCGTTTCTATGAAGAACTCAGGTGGCCCAGAGACTCTGTCAATTTTTCCATGCTTGTGGCTGGATCTTCTCATCTATCAAGATGCAAAGCCTCTTAATTTCCACTGAAAACAACTCAAGTGTACTCACCACAGCAGATAAATAGGATTTTTTTTAAAGCTTACATTTTAAGCAAGTATTCCTGTAAATACACTAGTGTCAAAGACTTAAGCTCTACATGCAACTCACAGGCTGATGAGATCAACATGCAGGATACTGCTACTGTATAATGTCTACACTCCCGTTCAAGGTGCAATTGATAGCATACCTACTAACAGCTCGTAAAATGAATCTGTTTTCTCCAAATAAGATGTGGAAAATCTCCTGTATCCACTCAGCTCAATTCTAAACACCACAGTCAGCACTGAGTGAACAGTAAATTAGGAATGAGTCTGACCTGCTAAGGTGGCACCACTACTTGAAAGGATTAAATTGTCTTTTGCAGAGAGAATGCGTGACATCACACAGGACAGGCAGATGGGAAGTTGACTTCCTTTACTCCCTCTGATGATGATGTTAAGAACCCTGTTTGGGAACTTCCAGAAGTTACAAGTGCACAGTACAGAAAAGTTAGTGAAAACAGACAAGAAAATCCCTCTATGGCTTAAGCAACTGTTTTCTGCTAGCTTCTACTAAAAAAAGCCCACACATTAGCTTAAAGAAAAATAAAACCAGATAAAAGCATATCAAGTTATAGTTAGGGAAGACTTGATTTTAAATGGACATAAATACATTACACTAATTAAATAAGCGTTGTTTTGACATTTTGACAGAGTGGAATATTCAAAGAAAGAAAAAGGAAAAATTAACACAGTGATGAACAGTCCATAATGCAGCAGAAAATGCTCATATTTGGTCAGAGAGTTTAGCCAAAGAAGACACCAATTCCAGCAGGGTTCAACATAAATACATAAAAAGGAGGTCAAAATACAGTACATGAGCTGACTGGCTTGCTGAGCATTAGGACCTTCAGAGGGCAATTTTACAACCCTTGACACTTTCAATTTTAAAAAGCAATTTGCTTCAGCTTGAGTCTAGTGCATTGAGAAATAAGAGAAATTGTTATACAAGTGTTATGCAACTATCACTTATCTACATGTGAAAAAAGGAAATAAGACAGCATGAGGAGACCCAAACATTTACACCAAGATATTGTTTTACAATGTTCTAATGAAACATCGTAAGAGTCACCAAAATCATTATAATATTTTCAACTCGTATCTGTGTCTTTTGATTTCTAGCATGAACATAGGACATGTTTTCAGACTGTTTTACGCTGGGGTCACTCTGTCCAGCAAAGGTTAGTTTCTACCTCAAGCCTTCTGGCTGGGTGACCCTTCCTTAGAGACAAGTCTAGAGTATGACTGTTGAGTTTTCTGTTCTTCTTTGTTCCTTTTACAACATGTACAGTAGTAAACCATTGTTCAAAAGCCTAAAAATACCTCTAGGTTCTTCTGGAATAGTAAAATGTTAGCCCTAGCCTAAGATGTCAAAAGAAACAACATATTCAGAGCTGTAGATGAAGAGGAATGACATTTGAAAAAGAATGATAAATTATATATAAGAACTTTGATAGTTCTTATGTCTGAGGAGAGGAGCTGACTTAAGCAATCCTATTTCATCTAGGACCCAGGGCTACATTTCAACTGAAACTCTCAAGGGTAAGTATTCCATCTGGTAAACCTTTCTGTCCTCCAAAATATTTTTGTCTTTAACCCTTGTTGTATTGCACCTTGGAGCAAGCTTAGACCAAGCCCTTGCAAAGTGAATTTCTTCCTTTTGAGTCCAAGGGCACACAGGGACAGCACACACCCACTGTTCTCTGAGACTACCACTTTTCTGGATACAGCTGGTCAACCTAAAGTACTGCATTATACAGGTTGCTGATGAGTAAGATCTATAGCGTGCAAAATAATTTTCTGCTGTAGTCCTAGCCAGACTGCAGTCTGAAGGGCTGACTGTAAACTGGAAACGTGTAGTTCATATATATGACCTACTTTTGTAGGGCCACAGCCTGGAAGATGCCCAAGGCATACTGTCCAGCGGCAGTTCCCTTACCACTTCTTTGTACACTTATCACAGCATACAAGATCCAATACTGTTGTAATGCGCCAGTTGCTGCCCAAAGAGTTTACAGTATAACTAAGTTTTCGGACTGTAGCAAGACTGTGGGAGACAGGCATGTTAAATTCTCAATTGCTCATAAGACACAACACAGGATGCCCTTGCAGGTATCCTCTACTCACCAGAGTCCCTTCGCTCTTGAGAACGACAGTAGCAGCACTGTTTCAAAACCAAAAAACAACCCAAGGCCTCTGCAATGATGATGTCAGTCTCTTCTACTCAGGGTCATCTCTACTACAACAGACAAAGTAGCTGGAGGCTGCCCAGCATGTGAAGCCATGAACAGGTAAACATGATTTGGAGAGTTCTTCTACCGCTCTGTCTGAAGGTTCTCCTTACCAACAGTCAGGGAGACTGGCCAGGAAAGTGCTCCTGCCAGGACCAATATACTCAGGTGGTTTCTTTGGCCTCTAGGACACACTCTGCAGCAGCATAGGCCGTATTCATGATGGAAAAGCTGCTGAAAGACAGCACTGATTTTTAGTGACATTGATAGCAAGGATGTGTGGATATATTTGGGATCCACCTACAACCTTTATTAAAATCTTGTTGTCCCATGTCCAGCTCAAATATTTATCTTGACAAAGCAGAATCCATCTCCGAATCATTTCCACTGCGGGGGCTGGTGTAGCTAAACCACAAAGCATGCTCATCGTACAGCTCTAATTTATATTGACCTATCCTGTCTTCAGTAAAGCCTTTTCCAGAGACTGTTCTGCCATGCTGTGAAGCAATACAACTCAGCTTGTATATATAAACTCTGTACCAATCCTATCATTTCCCACTCAACCCTATTCAGTTGTCCGTCTAGATTTCAATCTGCAACATCCTCATAGTTCAGGATATTTTAAAAGCACCTAACATATTATTGGTACCTCAGAATGCAAAGAATTGATTTTAAATTATAACCTTAAAGTGAAGCCTCATCCTCCAGTTATCCAACTCCTGAAAGCATCAGGTGCACATTCAAGTTTAAAGAATTCATGGCTTACATACATACCTACATGAACATTTACAAATCTCTGACTTCACTTTTTGATACCATTTTATGCTACGAAATACTTTGGCGTTTATTAACATTCTTGCCTTCACTTTTCTATTTTTCTCTTGTAAATTACACCAATTCTAAAACCATTCAGGTGTAAGAGATGGCATTTGTTTCAGTTTCAAGGCTTGATTTTTGTGTATTCTTAGCTTCTCAAGAGCTATTGCAAAACTCTTGGAGGCTCTTTAATCCCCTTCAGAGCTGCCGGTAAGAACAGATGAGAGCTAAATCTGAATGCCTTTAAAATATTGCTCGTGGGTTCACAGAAGGAATTCCCCTGCAGGCCTTCAGGGTCATATGCCTGCTACATGCTTGGGTGTGCTTTTCCCTGTACTTAATATTTTGCTGTTGTCTCACAAAGAATTGGAGGAGAAAAGGGGAAAAAAAGCACCTTATAATTTATAGGAAATGTATATACTACATGTTGCTAGGAGGAAATGTCAGGAGAGAAAAATAAATGCTTTCTGACAATTGCTAGTCATTTTGTGCCAGCAGCTAAACAACATGAGCTACGCTTTCTCTCCCTGAACACAAGAGCACACTGTAGATGAATCACTCCGCTGAATTATCACTTTCAATAATTTGTGGTGGTAAATTGTCACTGACATCAAAAAAACAATGTGTAACCTTCAGATTTTATTAACAGATAGTGAAACATTGCAGAATGCACTGTGCTAAACAGCACCCTGTGTAAAGCTCATAACGCGCCTGATGTCTTGGCCTCTCAGCATATGTCAAAATACAGACACCGAGCTGAAGTTGCAGTTCCTTAAGATTCACTTATTTTTATAAAACGCTTGATTTTTTTATTACTAGCACAGTATGAAAGATCACTGTAAATTATATGAACTAAATGGCAACCAGGAAAATATCAGCACATGACACATTCACGTGACATTACCTTTGCTTGGGTTATGCACGTTTGCTAAACTGCTCAGTTTTTTGCAACAGGCTCTTTCAAGATTCGCCCCAGGTATTCATAGGTCCTAAACCTCAGGGAGGCATGGATATCTACAGAGTGCTCTGTGTCACGCCAGTGTATACTCAGCATGGGTCACAGAAGTTTTGGTTCGTTAGACAAAGACATCTGCCCCTCCAAAGCCTGCAGTGTGTCCTGCCACTTCTCCCTATCAAGCACTGAGAGCAACCAGAAACCTCTCCCAAGAGGACAGAGTCCTGTTGTTGAGCCACCAACCCTTCCGTGAGGCAGTCCTGCTACATACAGGGGCCTTCAATACCACTGAGTTTCTAAACGTAATCATTCCAGGCAGAGCAGGTGCGTGGGGGTTTTGTTTTCCAAGCATTTTCAGGGGGACTGAAATCAAGGTAAAAGTTCCTGAAGGTAAGGTAATTTTATTTATAGGAAAAACACAGATTCACTGTCCGGTACAATATCTTAAATATAGTCTAATGGTGTGAAGAATGATAGAGAAGAACTCATGTAAAAGCGAAAAGCAACGTAATATTTAGGCACATAAGATGTCCCATAGCATGCTCCACACCAGGATGCTTTTTGCTACATCCTGAAAAAATAAGTGCAATATTTGCCATAGGCTAGACTAGAAGCTTCTGTTCGTCATGTTGATCTTCCATCGGAAACATGATCTCTTCCTGGGAGATCCATAGAAGGTATGCCAGCCTGCAGATGGTTTGCCTGTAAATGGATGGAGCACATATCTTTTTTCTGCCCGGTCTGTTTGATAAACTAATCTAACAAATATCTTACGCGAAAGGATATGAGCAGGGCAAGTTCAACTTTGAATGACAATTAAGCAGCATGAGCACATCCGTGCACGCACAAGGAATGCAGATTCTTTTTCCTATTGTGGAGTTGTCTTTATGAAGAGTAACAACTTTCACATGGCGGGTGAAGCTGGGGATCAATCTTCCTCAAGCCTCTTTTGAAATAACACCACCACACGTGGCACATGCCCTGCTGTGCAACTATTTTCTTTCCTATATCCCTGCAAGGAAGCAATGTGATGCTCCCAAACAGACTGCTGAGAGTGCCCAGAGGGAACATTCTCAGTGCTTGACTGTTGAGGAAAATATCCCCAAGAGACACTGCTCTCAGTTAGTCACAGAATGAAACTTATAAAACAATCGCCAGGAGACTGAAACGGGCAGTGGAAATCCAGGATGGTAGCAGGCAACACACAACCTTTTTACAAACCCTCAATGAATCCTTCTTCGTATCTGGGCTTTTGCAGAGTTTTTTTTATAACTAGGACACAATCAGAAGAGCAGCTCGTGCAGCAGCGTGTGTACCTTCTGTCAAAGTAGCACAGACTACAGTCATTAAGCAAGAAATTAGTAAATGCCGCAGCTCTGTAAATTACATTCTCGTTTTTGTGTCCAAAATGCAATTACACAATAATACGTACTACAACGTAGAATAAAGACAGATAATTGTAACCTGAGGTCCCTTCTCTCTCATGAACCACAAAAAAAGGTTAACTGGTTGCCAGCCACCAGCCTTAAAGTTATAGAGGTATTTTTAATTTACAGTATTTCCCTCAACAAAGTACACTGGAGTTTTGGTTTTGCTCATGGGGAAGTTTTGTGGGTTTGCTTTTTTTTTTCCTCTATACAGGAACAACAGCCAAGAAATGCCAAATCTGCACGAGAAACCACTCTTTTCTTAGCACTGTAATGCTGTGTGCGACTTGGCCTTTGTAACATTTTATACAAGCAAAGCCTTTACATAGGCACAGTTAAGCTTTAAAAAAAATCATAGAATCATAGAATGGTAGGGGTAACCTAGGTAGGTTAGAAGGGACCTCTAGAGATCATCTAGTCTAACCCCCCTGCTAAAGCAGGTTAGCCTAGAGCTAATGTTTTTTCAATACAGTGATTTAATTGCGGGAACAGTTTTAAGCCATGTGGGACAAAGCAGTCTGTCTACCTCACCACACAGTGGTGGCAGCAAAGCTTTGCAGTGCAAAGTGAGCCTCAGGTGCTAATGTCCAGGATCAGTTCAGGCCAGGAACTGAGAAGAAAAGACAAAAAAGAAAACAGCAAATAGAGGAGAACTTGCTGCTTCCCAGCAAGACTTCACCACCTGTCAGAGTAAAGTGATGTTTAAGTGCCTACAAGTCTATACCTGCTGCTGCTGTAGAAAAAAAAAAAATTATTATTAAAACCCTCCGGGAGGAGGTCGAGTGTTCACTATTTAGACTTGTTCATGTGCCAGCAAAGGGGAAGTGTAAGCACTCTGCAGTGTCGAGGTGCTAAGTTTTTGCCTCCATAAGGAAATGGAAAATTGTGCCTAAGAACAGGAATGTGAGTCAGCAGAAACAGGTTCTGCTCCAGGCCCTGCCACGGATCTCCTGTGTCACCTTCAGTAAATTACCTGACACCAAATTCTCTTCCACTTGCTATGCAGGAAAGCCCCAAGACAGCAAAGATTTTAAGCAATGTAAGATATTTAAGCCATGTAAACAGTTTCAACTTAAGATGACATTAATGCACAACGCAGTTCAAAATTACATGCTTAAACCTATCTCCACTTGGAAAAACACATGCCTACAGTTAAGAACATTTTCATGTTGGAGCTGTGTGTAACGAGCCTAAGAGTGTGACTGTGCTGAAGCTAAGCTGAGCTTACTGAAGTCAATAAAGACTTACACGATTAGATAGAGCAACTAGTGGACTTTCTGCATCTCAGTATTTCTATGTGCAAAAGAGGGCAATGTGTTGTGTTGTGGACTCGGAGTGGAAAGACCTAAATTCCCTGCCTCATCGCGGGGGGTACGTTACAAGAGACACCAATGTTGGGGCTGCCTTTCAACTTCAATCACTGAAATGATCACTGTCAGTACCCCGTTTCTTCAGAGTTTCTGTGACTCTCTTCACAGTGTGGCCTCCCAGAGTTGTGCCAGCCATCTTTAGAGGTCCACGACTGCAGCCTGGAAATAAGTATTGGTGGAAGGAAATTTAGGTCAACCTCGCAGCCAAACCTAACATGCCCTTGCTCCTTGTTCCAAAATCTTTCTGCTCTGAGCCTCTAGGCATAGGTTCACGATACAAGTTGTTACTTTGGGTAACAAAAATAAAAGATGATAAAAATGTGGTATTTTTAGTATGGATCAGTTCACTGACTGGGCGCTCAGCACAGTATGTTCATGAAATGCGAGCTGGGGCAGAGAGGCTGCTCCCGGCACAGTGTGGGTACAAATTGCTAGGTAAGAAGTGGGAATTCCTCCAAGGCTCTCTTCCAAAACAAGGACAATAATGTTTCTCTCTTCCTGGAGTAGATGAATGTCACAGGGGATCATGCTACAGGCTTGGAGGCATTCAGATCTAATGGTGCACCTTCATTACCAGGTGTGACGTGAAATGATTTGTGCCAGGGATTACTATAAATCTCAGCTGTACTGAAATAATAGTGTGTCATGTATACAGTCTTTACCAGAATCTACTGGCCAATTAAAAAGCGTCCCACATCAATTACACTGCAATTACAGGGGAGAGAGAAAGGAAGCACTGAAAAACATCTTCCAAACTTGTAAGGGCCAACCGAGGTAGACTGGAGAAAATTCATCTTCATAAGCAGTAAAAAACCATCACGATAGAAAAAGGACATCATCAGAGAAGACTCCTACCAGATGATGTATTGAGAGGATAGGATGCTGAAGCCAACTTTCAGAAAACGTAATGAGTACCACATAATCACATTTTCACAAACAATACGTAGAAAGTCTGCAAAGCATTTTACAGCTTTTAACTCCTGCAGCAGCTGTACACTAGAGGGAACTATGCCTCCTATTTGTGGTAGCCCATTAAGGATCATGGAAGAACGAGACAAATTGGGAATATGAGATGCAGACTCTAGTGCAACATACAACTCTATGACATTCAAAGATTTTCTTTTAGCTAGTCTCTGCTGTCTCCACCACAATGATGGCATGACAAGCATTTTTTTTCTAGAATGTTGCACTTAAAATAATTTTAAAATAACATGCTTAATTTCTTCTCCACAATTGCAAAATATAATTGGTTAAATTAATCTATTCATTACATCCCTCTCAGTTCTATCTGTGCTGTGGGCCACTGTCTTGCACTTCAAAAACAATTTTTGTCCTTGAAAAGGGAGCAAGTAAATGAACAATAAATGTGGATTCCTGAAATGCTAGTACTAGAGGTTCGGTATTCAAAGCAGGGTATTAAATCTAGCAATCTGTAGATCAGCAATCTTTGGGTCTGCTTTAAGTCACTGCATCATTCTGCTAATAAATCGATAAATCCTAGACTTCCTGTGACAGCGGACAAATCATGGAGTCTTTCTAGGCCTCATCTCCCCATTTTTACTTACCTACCTGACAAAGATGTTACAGTGATAACCCCATGAAATACCATGTGCTGCCCCGATAGCCTGATAATAAGGAACAGACAGGGTATGTGAAAAACTCCAGTACTTCATGAAATTCTGCTGTCTGAACTGAATATTTTGCTCTGCAGAAAAGGATTGCAAACTGCTGCAAAAAGTGTTCAACATCACTGCAATATATATGTTAAGAAATAAATTACTCTGAAGTTTGCTGCCCTGCCCTGGTTTAAAAAGTTACATAAATCAGCAAATTTCTCACTTCCACTAAAATACTAATTAAAGTAAAGCAAGAAGAACATTATCATTTTCCATGGAAAACTTGCCCTGGCCTCAGATAGTTGCAATATTTCACAAAGCACAGTGACAATGCATATTGGAATTCACCAAGGCAATAAAATAAGGTATTACAGCTGTTCTCAAACAGGAAAGCTATCCAGCCGTCAGAGTGTCTGCTCACCCGTGGACATCTCTATGCACTGAGGGGTGAAATGTCCTTTCACCACTGAAGAGACTTCTTCCCTGACTTCTCCCACATTTTACAGTCAATCCTCCAAGTCTGTTAATAATTTACAGAAAATCCCTATATGGTTATTCCTTGTACCTCCCCTCATGGACAACTCTTATGCCACAGCACAACAGTTGGCAAAACTCAAATGGCATAAACAGATACAGAAAGGTATGTGTGAAGTACATTCAAGTCCACACCATGGCTTAAAGCTATCCTGAGGAATCAGAGAGCTACCACCCCCAAGTCCTTTCCATCAGCTGTGCTGAGCTGGGACTTTTTTTCCAGTTGAAGTACATTACAGGTTTGATTCAAAGTCCTCTGGGTTTAAGGAAAGACACCGGTGGACTTTGCTCAGGGGTTTGAAGATTAGCTAGTAAAACAGAATGAGATGAAAATACCTTATGATTCCTTTGTAGGATTGAAATTTCTTCGTGTGTTCTCTGGTAGAGATGTCCCTTATGTCATGTCCAGAACACTCCCACCACCTTTTCCTTCCCTGACCTACTTTGCATTCCTCTCTGGTTCATCTTTGACTCTCACAATTAAGTTTATTCCTATCTATCATCACATTCATTTGCAAAAATCTGTAAAATGTCAGAAGTCAAGGGAATATAAAAACATGAACTCAAAGGAGAAGAAGGAAATCAACACTTCTGTGTCAAGAGTCAACTGGCACATTTCAAAAAGCACTCTGCTGGATTTTATACTTTGAAAGAAGCTATGGCCCTCAGCTCAAATATATACTCAGATCTCCTGATATCTCCATTGCTGAAACGGCACAAAATAAACAACGTGGAACATTCAGCTCACAGCACTTCTGCTCCGAGGCTCAGGAACCTGTTGGGACCATGGCAAAGATTCCCAGTCTGCAAAAGCTGTCAGTATTTGACACAGAAAAGCTGTTTCTCTGAAATCCCTCTTTAAAGTGCGGCTGAGTACTAAACATGAAAGGGTAGGAAAAACTGCACAGACATACACATGCAAGCCACTACACCTACATTGAATCTAAGCAGCCACAGAAGCTACATATGCTGTGTATGTTCACATTATACATACCAGCTGACCAAAGTTGTACTTCACATATTGCACAAGAGTAACAGTTTGCGAATCACAGGTGTGCTACAGCATCTGGCATGTATTTTAACTCACAGGAAGAAGACGGATGATCCAATATAAAGGGAAAGTATAAAGCCCAAATTCAGTTTGAAGGTATGCTATAATGACTATTGTAAAAGCAAAATCAGGTATTCTGGCAAACTAGGAATTATACTGAAACGTTACAAGAGCGAACTATACCATTCAATAGCATTAACTCAATATCATGGGCATCTATAAAGAGATTTGAGGCTCCAGAGTCCCAGTTTGCTAAAATGCTAAACAGAAGAAGCAGCTCTGCTTCTACCAAGACCTCTTTTATTTGTACTGTACCCACCTAAAGCATGAATTCTAATTTAGTCTGACACTTGGATTTATTTTTAGATTTTATTTTTGCATCTTTTGTACACAACTCAATTTCCGAGCTAGGAGATGCGTTACAGGATGCTAAACCATGCACATTAAAAATCACTTTTTCATGTAAACTGTCACAGCACATGTGCAAAGGTTCATCCAAAGGAAGAGGTCATTAGCACATAAAACTGGTCTACCTGGGGATGCAAAGATAACTTCAACTATAAAAACTGCCAGTTGTTTAAGCTTTACTGACATAGGTATTTGCCAAAAGGTATATATTTTAATGGTAAGATTTTCAAGGTTATTTCTGTCTGTCTGCAGCATACACATCTGAGGTGCATAAATCTTTGTGCATTACATAGAGTATTTGGACAGTACAACTTCATTATGAAGTTATCTAGAAATAATTGAAGTATTCTTTAAAAGTACTCATAAATATACAGCAGCAGCAGAAGCAGCCTTTGGTTTGCTTGGAAAGTAATAAGTGTCACATGGGAAACAGACTTTTGGAGAATTCATAAGCTCTTTTCCGCATTTCCTTGGTCCCTATACAGCTTCAGAGTAAAGGGAAGACAGACACATGGGATGGAAGATGCAATAAATATTGCCGTAGTTTACAAACCTAGCCTGTCCTCTGCAGCACTTCATTCCCGTGTCATTTATTTATAAGGCTAATAATGACCTAATAAGAGACAGACAAATATGATCAAGCCAAAGATAAATTTAACACCAAATACTGTGATTCACTACAGAAAGACCAGAAACAGTTCAAAGCATGTATGATGTATGTTGCTCATAAAATTTTTCTCATCAACACATGCTTCCCGGCAGACACCCAAGTGACACAGTTAACTCGGTTCTGCACTACTGGACATACACATACTTAATTATTCATTTTTTCAGCAGAGGTCATGCAGAACATGATACAGGCACCAGACTGTAGTAGGTGTCGTAGCAAACACAGTGCAACAGATGGCTCCTGACCTCAGGAGCCTGCAACATGGTTATAAAAGAAGAGGACAAGACCATACACAGACATTTAGAGAAGCACAGGGATGGTATGGGGTAGGGCAAGAGGCCTGGGTCTAGACAGACTCACAAGCTACATAAGCTGTTGGTGAGCTTGGAGAGTTTTTAAGGTGAGGCTTGAAGGAGGATAAGGATATGACTTCGCAACATTCTGAGGAATGTGTTTATAATATAAAGATTAATCTAAGAGAATACCTAAAAACAGCTTATAAAAATCTAAGTAGTCACAATGAGGTGGCCTCATTAGCCAAATAAACATAGCAGTGGCTATCCCAAAGTAGGTAAGGTGTGGGAATATATTTTAAAACTGATTTAGCTCTTATAATTAAATGGATTCTGAGCCCACTTGAAACTTTTTGTCCTTTAAATACCATCACACTGAATAACGTTCAGTGCTTAAAACTGGTTACTGAAGATGGAATTATAGTAGAAAAAGTATCTGTTTAGGTATACCGCATCTGTTAGCTGTTTTCTTCTCTTCACTTTATTTATGCTATTTAGACTTAAATAAGTCTATGTTATCAACTTTTTTCCTGTTCAGAATTTCAACTAGATGCAGGACAGATCCTCTGCCCACAATTCAGAAACGCTTGCAGATGCAACACACGGTGATATATAATTTCCTGATCCATTGGAGAGTTACTCAGTTCCTCTACTATATTATGTGCTCTCTTCGCTATCAAAGCAAATGATCTGCTTTACATCATGACAGTATTAAACCAAAACATGCTGGACAAGCATGTTTTCTTGTTAAAGGTTTGAGATTTCTTTTTCTTACAGTCTTAAAATACTTGCAAAACCTCAGATGAAAAGTGCTACAAATGGGTTTAGAATTAATATTCTTGTATAATTCATAATCTAGTTTTCATTGTAATATGTTAAGGATTAACTAAATGAGCCCTGATGTCTAATTTAACTAAAGTTATGGACACAAAGTGTCCTTTCATTTCTGGATTGTGAAAGTCAACCCCAGTATTCATAGCTTGCCTTTTCATTCCCATGCTTAGTCACTTTGATTGATACCGGTGTCCCTCAGAACACAGTAGCAAGGGCCTATTTTGTAGAGCCAGTGTGGATTAGGGTTTGCGCAATACACATTGAGCAGTGGTTTACACAGGACACAACACGTGACGGACTCAAATTAAGAGCCTCCCACTGGGAAATTGGTAACATCAGTAAGACTGGAAAATCTAAGTCATTAAGCCAATTAGAAGGTCTAGAATAAATTTGCCACAGAATTATTTTATTGCAACCGTGACATGGCACTCTCCATAGACTCTCCATCCTATTCTTATAATATTATTCATAAGTTACCCTCTGCACATTCCTAATTTCTGGGCATTCAAGTAAATGACGGATAATGAATATATTACCAGTATTATTGTTTTATATGTTACAGTGGTGGCAAAAGCTGAGCACTAGCGAGTAAATGTAGGAAACTAAAAGCTGCTGTCAACAGTTTCTTTCTCTCTCTAAAGGTTTTATTTCTTCACCATTCTTGCTCTTCTTGCTTTAAGCAGGAAAAATGCTGTGGTAGTGATTTCTTTATTAGAAATGTCAGTAGGGTCTGCCAAACTTTAATCAGCTCGCTTGGCTGTTAAAGCAGACTGGCATAAACTTTCTTTATGACATAAATGCCCGCTTTACCAAGCTTACTATTAAAATGCTGCAAATAGCCCCAAATGTGTTGAATGCAGCATTATCTAACTATCAGTTTGAATCTAAAATATGTTAATTCCCGGAGACGGAGAACTACTGCTGTCAAAGACTTCAGTCAGTGCTGGTGACCTTAACAATTCAAACTCTCTTCTTGCTCAATTTTTAAATAATTGCAGGCAAGATTTTTTACCTCCTTCTATGTTTATACATTTAAAGCTCCTATGCCCACTAATTCAAACCTAGCCGTAGATAACGTGTCAAGCAGCAACCTCTGAGAACAGCTGAGAATGCTGTCACTTCACAACTTTGAAGTTGACTGATCCGCTTTCTGACTGTGATGCCAGAGTGTTAATTCCTCAGCAAGAGTCTGCCACAATAGTCTGGTCTAAGATGTGAGAGACTTACCTCCTATTGGTCACTCTGGAAACTGATAAGAAAAAGGGAGAAAATTTTCTTCTCTTTGTCTGTTCTGTATCACCACTGCTGAACAGCAGTGCAGGGAGGAACTGGAGAAAGCATGGAAAAACTGGAGAAAGCTTTCAATTCCATTTGGTCAAGACTGTTAAAGAAATTAATGATATATGTGCCTCACTGGTGACACTGTCACTGAACTTTTTATTTCCTCCTTTCCCTCCAGAGTACAGTATTCAAGCATTTCTGAAAATCAGACCTCTGTTCAGTTTCTAATTTGGAAAATTCAAATTTGATGCAACCAAAATCACTACTCACCTTAGAATATCTTTCTCTTGTTCATTATAAGACCCTGCATTACTATAATGCTCCAAGGCTGCCTGTCCAAATGGCACCAGTCCAATCCAAAGCATGTGTAAGTCTAGGGGAGCCTATTGACTTAGCTGGTATCTTATCCAGCCTTTTCTGTAAATTAGTGTTATCCTATTAAACAATCGATGTCTCATGACTTACTCTAGCTAAAGATCCTTACCAGTATTTCTTGACATAAAGTCCTTGTAGCCATAATTCCATAACTTGCATTTCATACTTTTTCTTTCTTCAATTTGTCCCCATCTTCACTTGAAACATGCTCTTAAATCCACCCCTCCAATGGATTAATTTTAAATAAATATTTCAAGAAAGTATCATTGCTGAATTTCAAGCAAGTGTTCAAAGTCCTACTAAACCCAATAAGATTTAAGACTAGACTTAAATACTTCAGTTAATCAGAAGACAGGGAAGAAATAAGTGGTGTAGGTCAGCCTTGTAGAGGTGAGTTGGCAAGATGCGAAGATCGCAGTATAGTAATTACGCAAAATTCACACTTCTAAAACTTCCTGTAGAGCGAAAGGAGGTCTCTCTTCTTGGCTAACCATACCAGTCTATGATGCTCTGTGAAGGGCATTCATTCTTCTTTCTTTAGCTTTACCATAGTTTTATCTATTGCCTACAAGATGAATATTAGTTGCACTGACTGATCTCCCACCTCCTTTTGCGTTGCAGCAAGAGTAATCAAGAGGAGACTAAGTATGTGCATACTAATGAAATGCAACTAAATAAATGGTGCCAAAGCAAACTGAAGCGATATGTTTTTCTATCCAAAGCCCCCTAAAATATTAAAAAAAAAAAAAAGCCCAAACAGCTTGTGGGGCTTTCAATTTCTTTAAAACAAAACACCAGCGGCAAAGAGAAAGAAGTTGTGAATTTCATAGAATCATAGAAAGGCAGGGGTTGGAAGGGACCTCTAGAGATCATCTGGTCCAACCCCCCCGCTAAAGCAGGTTAGCCTAGAGCAGGTTGCACAGGAATGCTTCCAGGCGGGTTTTGAATATCTCCAGAAAAGGAGACTCCACAACCTCTCTGGGCAGCCTGTTCCAGGGCTCTGTCACCCTCACAGTAAAGAAGTTCCTCCTCATGTTCAGGTGGAACTTCCTGTGTTCCAGTTTGTGCCCGTTGCCCCTTGTCTTGTCGCTGGGCACCACTGAGAAGAGTCTGACCCCGTCCTCTTGACATCCACC